>VDFB02270651.1:660315529-660331492 GCA_007258455.2 Sequoia sempervirens
AATTTGCAAAGGGTCCCGATAAATCAATTTGATGATCAGAAAAACAATGGCGCAGTCGGTTTCAGATTCGGACATGTTTAAAGCAACTTACGGGGAGGTCAAAGGTGCGGAAATGAGCCTCCAGTATTGACTTTGGGTGAAAAAATGTCATTTTGACCTTATAAATAGGTTGACAAAGGGGTAAAAGTCAATTCACTTTCACTATTCACTTTGCAAAACCTGAGAGCTCAGAGCGAAAGGCGCAGTAGCGAGGATGGTTATTCCAGTGTCAAAGCACCGCGAAGAGATCGTGAGGACTTTCAGATGGCCAAGGGGCTCAGGGCCTACGGTACGTACCCTAATCCAACTTTGTCATTTTATTGTTTTACGCATTATTTAATGCTTTCTAGAGTAGTGAACGAATGCGCTGCGACGCATATGCGTTCGTGTAAGTCGCAATTGCCTTCGCATTCACCACATTTGATGCGTCGCGACGCAAGCACAAAGGGAAAATGAGCCACTCCTGTGGTTTGCGCCGCATTTAATATTTGGCGCAACGCAAGTGATTCATCGAGTCGCATTTGACCGATTGAGTGCCGCAATCTCAAAGTTGCGACACAACTGTTTGTTTGAATGTCGCAAGTGAAATTCTACGCCGCATTCGCTATGTTGAAGCACAAACGCATAATTTCGTGACGCAAGTGTCTTCAAGTGACGCACTTGACTTATTGCAATGCATTTAATTTTTCAAATGATGCATTTGCGTTTTAGCGATGCAATTGCTTATTTGCGACGCATTTGCCTGTTTTCTTTCTTTAACTTGCTTTGATGCTTTTATGCCCTTAGTTATTTTCCATGATGGTCACAGTTGTCCCAAAAGTGCTAATGCAGTGTTTATCTTGTTGCAGAGGCAGCTTGCCCCTATCTATACGAGAGAGAGCAGACCAAGGACCTTTCAGTTTGGTGATCAGCTAGGCCCACGAGAGCGGCGACGATTGATGAGACTCAGCTTATACTATGTTGCGTTCATGCCTGCCATTCGGGCAAACAAGGGCTTGCTGATGGCACTGTGCGAGAGATGGCATTCTGAGACCTGTTCCTTTCACCTGCCGACAGGTGAGGCTACCATTACTTTGGAGGACGTCTACCGTATTCTCCAGATTCTGATTCGAGGGGAGTGGATCGTGTACGATCCACGCCATGGCGAGCAGACCTTTCAGGCATATTACAAGGATCAGGGTGCCGGACTCAGCATTCAGGGTTATGAGATCCATTAGGATTTCCTGGCGGAGCATTACAGTCACTTTGATGCATTCCTGGCGACTCTGATTGGTGGCATTTTGGTTCCTGACTGATGAGGACACGAATTTTTGATTGGTTGGGGGGACGTCCTGGTCGGCATGAGGAGAGATAGGAGAGTTTATGCGTGGGGTCCCTATTTGCTGGGATGCTTTATCATCAACTGCATGATGTTGTATACAGGAGAGGAGAGAGTACCTCCTGTGGGACCACACTTATGATGATCTGGGCATGGGAGCACATTGCCATATTCCGCCCTCCTATCGACAGACCACAGCTAGCTGAGGGGATGCCTTACTCCTACTATTATGCCGGCGCATTACAGCAGACCCACATGGGTGAGACAGGGTGGTGGCGGCATCGTATTGATACCATGGTGACGTTCATCTGGAGGCCCTACAGGGATTGTGAGGCATGGGATGATGAGGACGATCATCTAAGTCTTTGCAGGCAGTATTGATATCTTATTGGCAAGACAGTATAGACATCCCTGATTATTGAGATGTATCTACCGCAGCGTGTACTGAAACAGTTCGAGGAGCAGCAGGACGTTCCCATGGGGATGGCAGAGTATGCCCGATCTTCCAGAGAGTATGCATGGGGGCCGGCCATCCCAGTGGCCTTCGCAACACAGCAGATAGATGGGCTAGTAGCCCAGGCCTGGGGTTGGAGAGGTGGAGCAGTAGATCTGGGTACGACAGCAGCTTATGATATATGGTGGTAGGCACGCCGACCCGTGCCATTGACAAATCCTGATGGGCCAGCACCAGTTGACAGGCGGTTAGTGATTCCACGAGTGCTACGAGCCAGATGAAGGGGTAGAGGTAGAGATGGGGGCAGAGGCAGAGGCAGAGGCAGGGGCAGGGATGGGGATGGAGGGAGGGGTGGTGATGGAGGGAGGGACAGAGGCAGGGGTGATGATGGAGGTCGAGGTGGAGATGGAGGCCGAGGTGATGATGGAGGTCGAGGTGGAGACAGAGGCCATGGTGGAGACGGAGGTCGTGGTGGAGATGACGGTGGAGATGGCAGGAGGCAACGACAGGATGGATAGGTACCAGGTTGCAGGGTGCGACAGCACGTGGCGAGGGTAGTGTTAGATGCTATCCTCGAGGTCGGTCAGGAGGGGGAGATGGAGGAGCAGCCCAGATAAGAGATAGAGGGTGAGGGGGGACAGGAGGGGGAGCTAGAGGTGGGGGAACAGGAGGAGGTGCAGGGTGAGAGATAGGAGGAGGATGTGGTAGGGGATGAGGAGGCAGAGGGGGAGAGACAAGAGGCAGAGGTGGCAGGGGAGGAGGAGGCAGAGGTGGCAGGGCAGGAGGATGATGATGATGACGAGGAGGATGAGGCCATAGGTGAGGCAGAGAGACTCTTGAGATGGCAGATGGTGGAAGGTGAGGAGGAGATACCATCCTCAGAGTTGCCACCGGATGCTACAACTGATCAGCGAGTGGCCGATCTTCAGCAAAGATTAGCCGCCAGCCTTGCACAGGTTAGGTCCTTACAGTCGGCATTGGAGGTAGCCCATGTAGAGCGGGATCAGGCGGTGATCCACCAGCAGGATGCAGCGAGGTGGTGCACAGAGTTTGCGGCCCTATGTACAGGACCCACAGGAGATATGGCTTGGGAGCTTGCTAGGGTGAGCACCAGATTGAGACAGTACAGGACCCTCTATGAGCAGGCAGTGCCGCCAGAGCAGCAAGATCCTACCCTGTCCTGATCACAGGTGAGGACAGGTAGTGGGCACAGGTTGGGCAGTGGCAGTGGTACCAGGAGCCATACCAGTGTCAGAGGGTCAACTTCCACAAGACACACATCAGGCCACAGGTCACATTACTTCTGCAGGCATACTTCAAGCCACCATTCAGGACATATCCATGGTTCTATTGGTTCAGCACAGAGGTCAGTACAGGGTCAGCCACCAGTGACGGATCCGTCCTCTCAGAGTCCAGCTACAGTGACTTCACAGGTGCACCATACTGTCACGATGATGCCTTCACTCGCAGTTCCCTCATCCTCATAGACACAGGCCACTATAGGACCATCCATTGTTTCAGAGCCAGTGACAGGGCCTCAGCCACAACCACATTCTTCACCCCGAGGGGATGATGAGAGCCTACCCTAGGAGCATATTTGTATTTGGACACACTATGTTTATTGTTGAGCCTGCGAGCTCCATTTTTGGGATATCCATTGACTCTTATCCTGTGACATTGTATATTTTTGAGATGGTATTATATGATGATGTAGTTTTGATGCAGCCTATATGTGTTATGTGATGTTCTATGCATTATGTTATGTATGATGTACGATGCTTAATTTATGATGCCATTTATGTATTATGATGTCTATGTTGTGATTTTTGATGCCATGATGATGCAATGTTTATATGATTATTGTAAATGATGTGCATGATGTGTTTATGTAAAAGATGCAATGATGATGATTATGTTAATGATGTGCATGATGTTTATGTATATGATGTAATGCCATGTATTATATTATTTAATGCCATGGATGATGTATGTATGGACCTAATGCAATGGATATATCATGTATGCACTTATGTTTTTGAATGACACAGGATATCATCACAGGATGGACGAGAGAAGATGGCGAGACTGATGAGAGAAGATGGTCAGACGCAAGAGGAGAAGACATGGGACCCACAAGAAGACACAAATCCTTCAAAACTTTACTGTAGGACTTTTTAGTATTTGTTTCTCTTTAATCATCATTGGGAAAACTGTCGTAATGGCCAACAAACACCATGATATGGCATAGATCAAGGTGTGCAAGGTCGTGCCATTACCTAAGACGAACAGTCACAGACAAGGATGATCATGACTCACACTAGGAGCGTGCTTGCCCCAGTCTTGTCATAATCAACCATAAGCAGAAAAAAGACAAGGACAACCCATGAAACGTCGCTGCTTCTCTAAATCCTGTTTCTAGGATCTCCTTGAGAAACTAGTGACATGGTTGCCAAAAGACAAAAATAAAGTCTCTTATCATGATATGTCGTTGCTTTTCTAAATCCCCGCATCAGGACCTCGCTGAGAAGCTAGTAGTCATGCGTGTCAATTGTCATCCTACGTCGTTGCTTCTCTAAATCCTGTTTAGTGGGATCTCGCTGAAAAACTAATAACATGATTAAAGATGAAAAGACAATTGTCAAGTGTTTGTCAAGTGCATCTGGATATCTGTTGTTCTGATGCCAAGGTGTCATGTTTGATGATGTCGAGATGTCCGAATGTTTAAAGTTTTGATGACCTTGAAAATGTCGAGACTTGGTGAATTCAAGGACACCTCCTGAATGATGTCAAATGTCGAGAGGATTTGATCCCTAATGGTCGTAAGGGGTCCCTCAAAATAATGACGATGCCTAGGAAGGACATATCCTAACGCATAAATGATAGAGTTGGTTCCTCAAAAGGACTCATCTGAAGAACACTAATGTCAAGAAGAGTGATCCTTATATGTCAAGAGGATTGCTCAAAAGGCTGAATGATGATGACGACGCCTAGGAAGGACACATCCTAGTGCGTAAATGATAGAGGTTATCTTTCAGAAGGACTCATCTGAAGACTAACCAAAATTTGATAGTTTGACTGGTTATAATAAAGATTTGACTTGTTTTGACCGAGGTTGACTTGTGTTTGACTATATGCCAATATTACCTTGATGATGTGAGATTGCACTGATGAGATTGTCATGCCAAATAACATGATTGTTTTACTCTAGTTTTAGGAGTTTTCCCCATATGGAGAAATGATTGAAGACTTCTGACGTGTGTGCCAGTGTAGTGCCATGAACCCTAATGGACTGACCTAGTGTGGCCTCGGGGGCTCATCAATAGATGGCCTTGCCTACGTCATACACTCAGAGACCTCGTAGTTCGACATGACCAATGACTTTGTCTTGATGACCAAAGATTGCGCCATGATTTATTTTGACAAACCTAATAGGACTGACCTAATGTCTCGGGGACTCAAGTATGAGTCTTGCCTACGTAGCAAGTGCGCAGAGACAACGTAGTTCGGACAATGACATGGACTTATTGACTTGATTGACTTAGACCAGAGATGACAGTGCACTTGTGTGCCTTGTGCAATCTAATGTGTTGCTAATTTTCTTCAAGACGTTTTACGATGTTTAGATCTTTTCTCAGGCCATTTTGCAATGTTTTTGGTCTTTTTTCAGGACATTTTATGATGTTTTTGTCTTTTTTTAGGACATTTTGCAATGTTTTTGGTCTTTTTCAGGACATTTTATGATGTTTTTATCTTTTTTCAGGACATTTTGCAATGTTTTTGGTCTTTTTTCAGGACATTTTATGATGTTTTTGTCTTTTTTCAGGAAATTTTACAATGTTTTTGGTCTCATGTGTCATCCACTATAGTTGCATGATAAACATTTTGCCCCCAGTTAGGTCTAAGACTTAGCCGTTTGCAAGGAACATGGACGGGATGTCACTAACTTGCTAGATAGACATTTGTCAGAACATGATGTCAATCGGTCATCCACTATGATAGGAAGGGTAGGATGTGATAGCGATTTGTGGAAATGCCTTTGATCCTAGGCCAAGTTTAGACAAAGTGACAATAGATGGTAGAGCAATGATTGATTACGCATGGCGCCTATTTGCCAGGTTTTCACTATTTAGACGAATTATTTCTTTTTACTATTTTTATGATTTTTTTTATTTTTTTTATTTTTTTTTGTGTCACCAGCACTGCTTGCCGTGGTGAGTGACTTTGTCCGGCGCGGCGCGAGAACTTTTGAGGCAAACTGATGTCAAATAATCGCTCTCACACACCGTGCGCTGATATGCTTTCCAACTAAAAGAAAATATGACAATATATGGACTCAGCCACGGTCAAATTTTCCACTTTTCTCTGGTCATGGTTCTCAGACCGTATGAACCAGTCACCAATGTCAAACTTTTCTGACTATAACTTTTATTGTAGTCGTGACAAAAGTGGAAGTTTTACAGCTGGAGGAATGTTGAGTTTTGTCTTCTCTCACCAAAGACGCAGCCTGTAGACAGATCGTTTGATCTTCATTAGCTAGACCTTTCAAAGAGACCCGTAGCGAAGGAATTTCGACCTCAATGGGTAAGATGGCTTCTGCGCCAAAAACCAGGGTGAATGGGGTAGCTCCTGTGGGCGTACGAATGCTAGTTCGGTAAGCCCACAGGGCAGGGTTAAGTTGTATGTGCCAATCGCGCCATTGACAATCTTTTATGATCCTGGATAATGGTTTATTCGCTGCCTCTAACTTGGCCAGCCTTTGGGGATAAAAAGGGGATGAAAATGGTGTTGGCGAACGCCTACATAACTCACGCATATCTTGGTTTTTGAAACGAACATCCATTGTCGCCGATGATGGACTGCGGGTATCTACACCGGCAGTACCAGTTGAGATAAACTTTCATATTTGTTTTCCGCAATGGCGTCAACGGAATGGTTTCATCCCATTTTGTAAAATACCAAGGGCGATAAACAACTGCGCTGAGGAGGTTGATTAATTCTACCTACTTCAGGTCGAGCCCCCATTGAGCGAAGGGCCATGGAGAAGTGATTGGCCGAAGTTCTTGTGCTGGAGCATGGACCAAATCACTATGGATCTGACACTTGCGACAGGTTCTGACATATTCTAGTGCATCTTTTTCCATTGTCGGCCAATAATATCCAAGTCCGTTAGTTTTAGCCAGCAGGACCGCCTCAACAGACCGTGATATACCGTCGCGGCACTTCTCGTGAAGGTCGCATATGCCTTACCTGCGTTAAGACATCTATGAGGGTATTGGTCGAACTATGGTGGTAGAAAGGGTGTCAATGATAATGGCATACCCTAATGGATTTCTAATGAAGGACTTCTTGGTTATTGGATAGGAACCTATGAAGCGCAGTGTGAGTCTTAGATAGTCATAAATGTCTTGATACCAAGGAGAGTTAGACTAAATAAGTTCGCAAACTATTTCCAACTCTGGGCTATCATATGCCGGTATCAATAGTTGTTCTACTAGGAACTCAAATTGTGACACATTTTTCGGGATGTCCAAGAGAGAAATAATAGTAGCCATTGCGTCAGCTGCCTTATTCTGTACCCTGGGGATTTGTTCAAAAGACACTGATTGGAAGTATGTTAGGAAACTGTCCACCATCCTCTTGTACGGAAGCAACTTCTCATCCTTTGTTTCATAGTCACCATTCACTTGATTGATTACTAGCTGGGAATCCCCGAATACAAGCAATGTCTGAATTTTCCATTTGATTGCCAACTTGAGACCTGTAACTAGTGCTTCGTATTCAGCAATGTTATTTGTACAAGGGAAAGCGATTCAAAAAGACTTAGGAATTGAATCCCCTTGTGGTGTGATGAACAAGATTCCAGCGCCTGAGCCATGGCCAGTGTGGGACCCATCAAAGTACAGCTTCCATGGTGTTGCTGGTTCTGTATGAAAAATGGACTCGTCAGGAAAATCAGTTACCAACGGATGAGAGGCTTGCATTGGCACATCTGCCAGTTGATCTGCTATTACTTGCCCTTTTATTGCCTTGCGTTCAACATACTGTATGTCGTACTCACTTAGGATCATGACCCATTTTTCCAATCGGCCTGATAACCCTGCTCGACTTAATAGATATTTCAATGGGTCAATCTTGGCAACCAGTTGTGTCTGATGATTGAGCATATAATACCTTAGTTTTTGAGCTGCAAAGACAACTGCGAGACATGCACGTTCAATGTATGTGTAATTCAACTTATAACCTATCAGTGTGTGGCTGATGTAGTAGATTGCTCTTTCTTTCTCTTCGTGATCATTTTGAGCCAGTAATGCCCCCAGTGTTGAACTAGTGGTCGAGATGTATAGAATTAGTGGCTTTCCATGAATAGGCGACATGAGGACTGGTGTTGATAGTACGTAATCTTTAATTTGTTGGAAGGCCTGTTGACATTTATCTGTCCAGACAAAGGGGACACCTTTGCGTAACAGATACTGGAATGGGTAGAACTTATCTGCCAATTGAGCTATGAAGCGGTGAATAGATTGCACTCTGCCTTGCAGGGTTCTGAGTTCACTGATTCCTCTAGGTGGGGGCATGTCGATGATTGCTTTGAATTTTTCCAGATCAACCTCTATGCATCTTCGAGAGATGATGTATCCCAACAGTTTTCCTGATGTGACCCCAAAAACACACTTCTTGGGGTTTAGTCGAACTTTGTACTCCTCTAGTCTCTTGAAAATTTTGTCAAGTACCTTCAAATGATCTTTCCTAGTTGTCGGTTTGGCCAATAAGTCATCTACATAGTCCTCCATTATATTGTGCATCATGTCATGGAAGATCGTGGTCATAGCCCTTTGATATGTGGCTCCTGCATTTTTGAGACCGAAGGGCATGACATTCCAACAGTATGTACCCCATGGGCAAGTAAATGTTGTTTTGTGTTGGTCCTCAGGAGCAATGCGGATTTGATTATAACCAGAGAAACCATCCATGAGGGATAGCATCTCGTGTCCTGCTGTAAGGTCCACTATGATGTCAATGTTTGGTAAAGGAAAGTCATCCTTTTGACATGCTTTGTTTAGGTCTCAGAAATCTGTACATAACCGAATTATCCCATTTGGCTTTGTCACCGGCACTAGATTGGAAATCCATTCAGCATAATCTATAGACCTTATGAATCCGGCATCCAATAATTTTTTTTAGCTCAGCTTTAACCAATAGAGCAACTTGAGGGTGCATTTTGCGCAACTTCTGCTTGACTGGTTTAGCATTAGGTACTAGTGGCAGATGATGTAGAACTAGTTCAGGGTCCAATCCTGGCATGTCAGCGTAGGACCATGCAAAGTTTACTTTCCGTTCTGCAAAGAATTTATGAAAGTCTGGTCTCTCTTCATCTGTCAATGATGCTGCAAATAGGACCATCTTGGGGTCTTTTGGAGTTGAAATGTTATCCTCTATGGTGTCCTCAACAAGCATGGCTGATTTTTCCTGTTGCACGGGGAGAAAGTCCAGTCCTCCATCTTTGGGTGCCTCAGAGAGGATTTCACCCGCAGATACGTCCTTTGTTTTTACTATTTTATTGTCAAGAGGTGCCTTTCGGTTTTCACTTAGAGACATTTCATTTTTTACTTTATTTTTGCTTTTGTGACTAGAGGACTGGACGGTCTCACCGAAGTATGTCGTGCAGTCTAAATCAATAGCAAATCCGGATTTGTGGTCCCCACTTGGTATGCCTTCTCGTAATCCCATGAATTTGGTAATGGCTTCATCATTTTGGAATGTATCTAGAACTGGCGGTCCTTGTTGGTCCCAATCAACTAGTTCAGGGTAGACTAATGAAATGCCATCGTCAAGCCTAGTGAATTCGGGTGATGATGCTGATAGCATACAGATGGATTCGTTGATGTTGTAGATGAGGTTATCATCGTCCAACTCAACATCGGACTCTATCCAGTATTCTCCTTCACTAGTGTCATATTCATTGTCATAACAAGGGGTAAGGGTTTGAGATCCCTGGCTATCAATGTCATCTGATCCTTCGGATAGATTAGACTGAGGAGGTTCGGATGGTGGTTGTTGTGTGTCATGGGAAGTGATAGTGGGATTTTGACTGTTTGGTGCCCGCTCAATTTTGAATGTTTTCCAAAATCATTGTTTAGAGGTCAATTCCCCTGATTCGACAAACAAATCATCAAGACAACAGTCACTTAGGGATCGTTCGGAGCCAAATTCCCACTCGTGTGAGTCTGTTTTGGTTAAGGATTCCCTAGTAGTCTCAACACTTTCAGAAGCATGTACTCGCTCACTGGAAAGTCCAGAGGTATGTCAATCGCCATTGTCGAGTGATCCAAACCCTAATCCAAGATACTTCAGAATTTGGAAAGTTTCTATGGGTTCCCTTCGACTAGTTTTATTTTTTCCAAGGCCACTAGTACCATCATAGCCTTTAGCCTTCATAATGTTGTAACCCTTGCCATATTTCTGAACTGGTAATGGGGGTAGTGCGACTGTATCCTTATAGATCCATCTTGTGATGTCAGCAAGGTCTTCATCATTCATGTCTCCCCATTTAATGAAAACTGTATTTGATGGAACTTTGAATGTTTCTTGCGGTTCCATTCTGAAACATTGTCGACCATATATCTTTGGAGGAGTGGGTATTGTAGTTATGCTATATGCTGTATTTAGTTTGAACTCTCCACAGCCCAGGTCCTGGATTTTGTCAATTTCCTCAGTCTTAAGGCTAGTGGAAGGTGGTGTTATGGCGGAAGACGTGGATGAAGTGGGTGTGGAGGATGACATGAGTGTGGAAGAATCGACATATTTGGATGAGAAGCCAAGTGCTTCTCGGTTAATAGGTACTTGGTTTTCCGAGATACCCCTTAAATTGGTACAATATTGGAAAGGGTCGGGGTCTCCGTATATGGTTACTTCTGTACCATCAAAAGGAAACTTGAGGCATTGATGGTATGTCAATGGAATGCTTTAACGCTGTGATCCATGGGATGCTGGCAAGATGTTGTATGGTGCTCCAAATCTAGGACTCGGCAAGTTGTGCTCTATAATGAGTGTCCTAATTGATAGGGAGAGAGAGATACCGCAGACATTCCTCATCATCATATGCTTTCATCACTATGTCACCAGTACGATCAGAGAATCCAAGAGCCTTAACCAGTTTAAGGGAGCATATATTCAACCCTGCTCCGCCATCTATTAAAACCCGTCTAACCTTGTGCTTGTGGACAAAAACTTCTATGTGTAACGCATCATTGT
Organism: Sequoia sempervirens; assembly: GCA_007258455.2. Classification (NCBI taxonomy): domain Eukaryota; kingdom Viridiplantae; phylum Streptophyta; class Pinopsida; order Cupressales; family Cupressaceae; genus Sequoia; species Sequoia sempervirens. The sequence goes on from VDFB02270651.1 coordinate 660,326,593, forward strand.
GGTTGGTTTTTGATGATGAGTAATCCTGATCTGAGAAGGTGACATGGTGCGGTGTGGTGAGATATCCCACCATAGTTTCAAACTGATTGACATCAATGTCCTTCAGGACCGACGACTCTAAGAGAGTTTTATCCAGGATTTCTTTGTGTGCGGGAGAAATACGAAGCAGCTCAAGGATAGATATTTGCACAAGAGTCTTTCCTAGTTGGTCAATGAGATTGAACTGACTTTTGGGTTTCCACTGTTGTGGGGTTGAGACAGGTTTTGGTTGTTTAGCAGATGAAGCTGGTTGTGATTGCTTAGTAGATGGGCCTCCTACAATGATCTTGGCTTGGCTAGGGGGAGGTGGACCAGCTATAGTGACCTTGCCACTTCGCGTAGTAGCATTGCACTGCGGTGCTCTCTTGATCGTAATGGTGTTGATGTACTCATCATCTGTTCTAACATTATTTATTGTTGGTCCACCAGAGTAATCATACTTGACTTGGGCGAAGTTAGCTTGGTTCTGTGAACCTGAAGTGGAAGCATTATGGGGACCATGATCCTGCAGTGGATTCTTGTGGATAGTATGATCTGAGTTGGAATTGAATTGTGATCCACCCACTTCTGGTGGTGCGATTTTCAATAAGTATCTTGGATTATGTTTTTTATTTGTCGACAGTTGGAGGTTGTATGTCCTTTGACTCGATGGTATTCGCAAATTGCGTTGTCATCCCACCATCTAGTTTGAATTTCCCGGTCATAAGGTTTTATTTCTAGAAGATGATCCATGCGATGTTCTTGATGACATCTGCAATGGTTCACTTAAATTGTGTATGTGACCCCTGGAATTGCTCAGTTGGGATTGTCCTTGACGGTTTTGATCATTTTGACTGTTTGAAGGAGTATTGGGGGGAGGTGTCAATGTCATTGTTGGTCTATTTTGTTGTTGCACCCCTTTCAGAGCCAATACGGGACTTGCAGTCTTGGCGTCGACAACACCATCATTTGTAACATGTTTATTCTTGACCCAATATTTGTTTTTGTCAGCGGGTGGGTTGGTGTTTGTGTTTTTGGAACCATACCTCAGTTCTCCCTTTGCAATAAGGGCTTTCTCAATTTGGACCCCCTTTTCCACTAATTCTGCGAAGGTTGTGCAACAATGTATTTGCAATGCAAATTTGAGGGGCCCTAGAAGTGTTTGGACAAACATGTCAACCTTTTCCCTTTCAGGAATGTCAATGTGACATCGACTAGCGAGGCTTCTCCATTTTTGAAAGAACGGGATAAATGTCTCACCCGACTCTTCTTGTGTGAGATTGCACAAGCTAGTGATGGAGGTGTCCATGTCAATATTGTATGCGTAATTTTTTATGAACCTTCTTTTGAGCTCATCCCATGTCTGGATATCTTTTTGCATTGAAAACAATTCAAGGGCTTGACCCGCCAAACTTTTGGAAAAAAGTCTCATCAAGTATGTGGATTCATAGGTGATATCCATACAATTAGTTACGAATTCACGAAGATGTTCAATGGGATTTTTCTTGCCTTTATATTTAGTGAAGTTGGGTGACACATATCCTGGCGGAAATGCGGGCATACGTAAGTTTGTGTCGAATGGGTATACATCTAGATCATATGATATTTCGGATTTCCCGCCTGTGATAAACATGTTTTGCATTTTCTTCTCCATATCCTGCACTGTTGCTTTGAGTTCATCTATGGTAGGGTCATTTACATTTCCATATGTTGGATTTCCTGGTACACCATGTGTTCCTGCATGAGTATAGGTGTATTGTGGTGGTACGGGTTGTTGCGGTACATATGACGTGTGTTGTTGGTATTGGAAGTTGTGATTAGGTGCATGTTGATGAGTGTGAACGTTGGATGAGTATGTTGGAATGTGTCCCCCAGCTATGTGTGTCGTTATTTGGGGGATGTTGTGACCATGAATGTTATGATGTATTAATGATGTCATGGGTTGAGTTATTTGGCCACTTTGTGTGAATTGCTGATTTTGCACAAGGGGAACATTGGTATTTGTACCTTGGGAGGTAATGACGCTTGACTGTGTTGTCGTGTTAACATTTTTTTGTTGTCCTTGTATAAAGATACATCCTATGGATCCTCCCAAAGGATGTTGTGAATTACTACTGAACGATTTTGTTGAAGTTGTGTTCATGGTAGTAGATGTAGTTGTCAAGGGGGAGTTGTGATGACTTGATGATGCCCCCATGGTATTTGCTGTTGTGATAACAGGAGGATTGGAATAATTTGCTGATGGTGTCAAGGAGCCAAGAGTGGTTGTATTTAATTGGGGTAGTGTTGTGGATGTTGTGGCTGATTGTGATCCCCCAATAGATGTAGCATTTATTGTATTGGAGATGTTTGGGATGTTGGGTGTAGTATGCAGTGTCATTGTGGTGTCAAAAGGGATGTTGCTTGTAGTATTTAGGACTTGACCAATGTGTGAGATGTTATGAACATTGTTGGCATTAGGGTCATGTAACGTGTTAATGTCAAATCCTGGTGGTAACTTAGCTCCTTCACTCAAGAGCATAGCTACGAATCTGTCTCTGTCGTGACGTGCTATTGTTTCAGCCAACTGATAGACCTCTAGGTCTTGTGTCAATGCTTCTATGTGTTCCTGAAGTAGTTGACCATTTTCATCTCTTTGCAAGTAGAGTTCGAATGAGTTGTTAGATAAGGATTGTGTTGTCACTGGAGGTTGATTGTCTAGATTGGTAAAGGGATCATTCACGGTCCAGTTTGAGTCATGTGGAGGACTGTTGGGATCTTGTCCAAAGTTTTCCATTTGTCTCTTGTGCTTTTGAAGTCTAGTTTCAACCATAAATGAGATTGCTCAAAGGGGAATGACCACTGAATGCAAGTATGACCCTATGTGATGTTTAAATTTTAAAATGAGGACTAAAATGACTTGTTTTTGGATTTTTGAGAATAAGGTATGCAATGTGTATGCAATGGAAGACGAGGTTATCTAAGCACTTCTAAGTTTGTCCTTTCTTTTCGATTTGGATTGCTAAAGGACTTTGTTGTTAATGACAAGTTGACAAGATGACTAGTGAGTCTCCCTAACTAGACTTTTGAGTTGGAAGAAATCTCACAAAGGAGGCAAATGACTAAAAGGATGTTTGATAACTTGGTCCCAAAAAGGTATAATTTTGAAAACAATGATTTTTCCAAGGGGTGCTTAAGATTTTTCTACTCCTAAGTATGCAAAATGTGAACCTAAGGATAGTCTAATGTTCAATGTATGCAACTACAAGGGATGATGTATGAAACCTAAGGTGACTAATGCAAGCTAAGAGACAAGACTTTGAGCAATTTCAGATTAGGTTTTTGACAGAATCCTCTTGATGACAGAGTTTGACAGATGGTTGACAGTTTGGAGACCTCAGGTTTCGGCTGTGAAGCTGAAAGTTTTGACAGGCAAGTGCAGCACAGTTTTGCAGTTGCGGCTTTTTGACTATCAGATGCGACTCGGTTTATCATATGCAGCTTTCAGATTGACGCATGCATCGCGACGCCTACAGATGCGTTGTTCTAAGTTTCAGATACGGTTTATCAAAGCAGTTGTGTTACAGAACGTCAGTTGCGGTTTAGTTTTTTGCTTGCAGCCTTTTGATAGTCAGATGCGACTCGGTTTATCATATGCAGCTTTTAGATTGACATATGCGTCGCGACACCTACAGATGCATTGTTCTAAGTTTCAGATGCGGTTTATCAGAGCAGTTGCATTACAGAATGTCAGTTGCGGTTCGACAGATATGACAATTTTGTTTCAAAGTGATTTTCATGTTATGTTTATAGAATTTTTGATCTGCTTGATGAATGTTGTGTTTGAACTGTGACAAAACTAGAATGCACTTGACAAACACAACGTTGTAAGAGGTAACCAAGCACACATGAGATAAGCACAATCCCATAAAGGCCACTAGGCCACGGGTTTGTATACTTGATATAGCCCACCAGTTATACCCTGGATTGGTGATGAACACCTTTCCTTTTCGAGAGCGGATAGCTTAGAATTTTGGTGGCATTGGCTCCCCTCCATGGCTCATTAACGTCATTCAAGCACACCAAATTTGGATTCATTGGGTAGTGACATCCCAAGAATTGCTATCTCTACTCAAGGGTATCAGTAGTGAGTAATCTTCGGGCATGATACTGTACCCTGCACTATATCAAGCAATGGCCAATAGAATGGTTGGACACTAAGACAATAGGTGTTTAACTCGGGCATTCCATTCATGGGGCGTGATCCATGCGGCGAGAGTCCCCTTTCGGATCCATCTCGTCAGAACCACACTCGTGATTCTTGGGCTTTCCCCAAGAACCCACTTTTCTATACTGGCTGGAAGTCCCTCAGTGTAAGGGTACTACCAGTCTGAGTCATCCTGGGGTGAGTACTTTTTCCCACCAGAATAGGCCCAAGTTCTAGAGTCAATAACCATTTCTCTTACACCCAGGATCGCACGAATGCGTAAGGGGAGAGGATACTCCGATATACCGAATCGTGAGGGGTAATATAACAGAAAAGAATGGGTCTGGTTTTCTAATCACAAGGTTTTCACCAAGTGAGAGCATACTCACCTACCACTCCACAAGCACAATCAATCATAAAAGACATGATTCTTTTTATAAGCACCAAAAAACAATGTTTGCTAATCTAGAAATAAACAAGCACAATGTTTGTTTTTCCTTCTTTGACATGCGAATCTGCAAAAATTGAGTTAGTAATCTTCTTGAAACAATGGTCTTCGACATATGAATGGGAATCGCCACATGCTACAATAGAGGATTAGTAACGAAATTTAACCTAACCCACATGCAAGAGTAAAAAATAGAATACAGAAAAGTAGAAAATCTGAAAATTAGAACCTCAAAACTGATAGGAAAA
>VDFB02270651.1:660331592-660748997 GCA_007258455.2 Sequoia sempervirens
CTCTCTCTCTCTCCCTCTATCCCTTCCACCTTACCTAGCTAAGTCCCTCTCTCTCCAACTCCTTCTCTCCCACTCCCTCTCTCTTAGACTCTCCCTTCCACCCCCTCTCTCTCTAAGACTCTCTATCAATATCTCTCTACCTCTATCTCTCTGTCTCTTAGGTCTCTCCCTCCCTCCCTACCTAGAAAATTCTCTCTCTCTCTCTCTCTTAAAATTCTCCCTCCCTCTAAAGACATACATAAATACATACATACATACATACATACAAGCATAATACATATGTACATACAATCCTACATACATACATGCATACATGTACATATGTAGATACAATCTTACATACATATAGGCATACATACATGCATGCATTAATATATACATACATACATACATATATGCATACATACACACAAGCATGAATACATACATACATACATGACATACAAGCATACATGTACATACAAACATAAAAATATACAAACATTCATTCAATAGATTAGCATTTAACATAAAAGAAAGACATAACACAAGTGTGTTAGACTATGCTCATGTTATGTCTTGCTAGACATGTCCCGCATAAATGCAAAAATCCATGCAAAAACTAAGATATAATGTGAGCGTGTTATAACACACTCATGTTATATCTTGCTTTGGGAATCACCAATCCTTAGGCTTGGTATTTTCTTTGGAATACCAACCCAAAGGCTTGGAGGGCCTTCCCAATGACCAAAGATGTGTTTTTGCAACTTCTACAATATTTCACATAATTGGGTTCATGCTCACCATCAAGATTGCATATGTTTCAATGTCGAACATATCAAACACCTGGGTAATGTTAGTCTCTCTCTTAGCTATCCAACGATGTAATTTTTTTCACTTTTTGATAATGTTAAGCCTTTCATCTATAATTTCTTTTGTTTGTGTGTCTCTTTTTTTGCAAAAAGTAGTGGTTGGTGTTTTTTTCATTATAAATTAACCATTCATTGAAATTTCAAATAAATTATATTTTTAGAAACTAGACTCCATTCTAAAAATTAAAAAAACAAAACAGAAAATTTCAATCAATTTCCAAAATTTGTAGGGGTAGCACAACCAAAATTCTGTTTTTCAGGAATTGTCCACTTTGAAAATTAGTAAAAAATTAGATATTCATTAAAAAATTATGAAAAAAATTATGCATCAACTACATATTTTTAGCTAATTTCTCACTAAATTGATTTTAAAAATACTAAAAAAAATTCATCATGCTAGTTATGCACAAAAGTTGTTATGTTATGCTTTTCTGACAAAAACAACACCAATTTCTGTGCATCCCTCTTTTGAACCCCTTAAATCTAAACCATTTTCAAAATAAATTAGTAGTTTAGAAAGTATAATCGGATCACTAATATCCTTGTTTGTGTTGCATCTCAAAAAATTTAGTGTAACTATCCTCAATTTCATGTCCAAGGTTAAAATTTCTCGAATTCAGAAAAAAGTGGCTACTTAAAACCCCTTTTTGACCCCCCATATTTTTGCACTTACCCTTAATTTTATTTTGAACTTAGGTAGTTGATTGAGTTTAGGAATGCATTTTCATCCCCACTCACCTCACTGTTTACAACCCTTGTGCATATAGCCATGATATCTTTCTTAACTTGACGCCCCTGGATTGACACTTAGACCAAACAAAATCTAATAATTAAATATTAAATACTTCTTATTCTTTACCCAAATTTTGCACTATCAAACCCTACCATGTCCCTACCCCAAATGAGGTGGTAAATCCAAATAGTTAGCGTTGAGGCCTAAATGGACCTCAGTGTATAACTGCTATGTAAAATATAATGGAATTTGGTTGTTATTTGGATAACAACCATGTGCTACAACAAATATTGGATATATCAAAGGGGGCATTCTAGGGTCTATGCACCTAGTCACCTGAGATCTAGTGGAATATTGGGAAAAACATTAAGCTTTGATAGTTTCCTTTGGAACTCTAAGCTAAATTGTACTCAAAGGAACATCACCTGAAACCTCATCCCTCATCCGCATAAGGAAAACTACTAAAGTCTCCGTAGAATACACATGCACACCTCCAAATGACTATATAATCCTAACTAAACTCTCTAAAATCTCCTCACAATTACTTCTGTAGACCCCCTGGTCGAAGGGTCAACTAAAATCAATCTGAAGTTCTAAATCTATGTATTTGTACTTGCCCAAAGCCCATCCATATCGATGCACTGTATAAAAATTAATTAAGTTCTAATTTTAATTCAAGCCCATGCACATAGGTCTAGATACATATATATGCATATAAACATAACATGTACATGTGGACATACATTTGAATATACATGAATTTAAACAAAAATAACTTATATCTCCATAATTAAAATATGACTTCAAAAATAAACTTTAGCTAACATATTAATTTAGAATAATGAAAAAAAGCACTAGGCTTAGAATAATTTTTAATTAGACCCATGATTATAGATCAATTTAAAATAACTACACTAACTTGATAAGTGATTATATACCAATGGAACTATATTATGATATTTCATATATTAAATTATGTTCAAGTACATATTCTTAAATAAGGAACCCAACACAAGTGATGTATTCATATAAATATAATATAGGTGTTTGGCTATATGGATCAGGCTAGCTAAGTTTTAAAGGGTATTATTTTATTTCAAGGTATGAGAGTATTGCTAAGCATGGTGATGATGTACATGTATAAAAAAATAACACAAAGGAGTTTAGACCAAGTGTCAAATGTAGTGACAATAAGAAATCCTAAATTGTTATCATAAATGGCTTAATGAAAATACAAAATAGTAATGATATAGAAGATAATGATAATATTTCCAAGTAATTATATGAAAACCAAGGTATCTCAAATAAGATGTGAATACTAGGAAATAGGGTGGTGATTGGTGGATAAAAAGGGGTAGCCAAACTACCAAACCAATAAATATTGAGGAAGGGAAAATGTTTCCTACTAAAGTGCAACATCAAAAGGAGGCCCAATCAAACTTGAACTTAAATATTTTGCATAGCCTAGAAATATCCCAATAATTTCTTAGTTTTCATAACATATGAAGATCTTAAATGAGTATTTTAAATTTAAAGATGTCAACTTTACAAGCCAATAAGATTCAAGGAGGAGGAACCCAAAACTCTAGTATAAGTATTAGGTGGTCTCAATTGGTAGAGGCTATTAAATTTATATAAACATGTATCATTCAAGTGAATAATATCAAAGGCATTGACAAGTAAATTAAATTTGAGAATATGAGACACAAGGAAGGACTATAGAAGGCATAGGTCTAAATCATATCTTGATGATTAATTGTGAATTTAATATTCATATTCATGTAAATTGGATTCAATTCTAAAAGTGTAGTCCTTGTGTTTATATTTATATTTTGTGATAAATCCTCTAATAATAGGATTGTCAAACATTTTCTATTGTATGTTAATTTACTAGTTACTACATTGATGTTGAATGCACAAGAAAAATGAGAGGGGGGGATTAATTGGTTGTACCTTAAAAATTCAAAACCCTCACAAACATTTAGATCCACATTAATCCAATTAACCCTTAATTTGTTAGAATGATTTATCATTAGAAAAAATAATAGAAACAAAACCAAATCAACACCGTACAAAAGGAAATACCAAATTTACGTGGAAAACCCAAGATGGGAAAAACCATGTTAAGTATTAACTCACAATATAAAGTAATATCAACATCGAATACAATAGGGCTCACTACCAGAGGGCTCACTGCCCAAAAGAAAGCAAGGTTCATTTGCTAAATGTTGATTGCGAAATACTCACTGCTAGAATAGAAAAGAAGATAGAGAAGAGTGTTACAATGAGAAATCAATCTCAATGAAACAAAAAAATATAGCACAACATCACTAACACCTTCGTAGTATTTTTGAATAATTGTAGGCACCTTCTACTCACTGCATTCAGTAATCTAACACATGAAAGGTCACATTGCACTGCACAAATTCTCACCCTACAAATCTACACTTCATATCATTTGCATCATGCTCATCTATATTATCATCCTTTAAAAAATCAACTCATATTTATATCATCTTCAAACTTGAACACATTCATCCAAGGTTGGCTATACACCTCAATCATGAAAATTCAAATTAGGTCAATATTAAAACATTCTTGCGGTGGAAAGGAATAAAGACATACCACAAGACACCTTAGCTAGGACCTAAATCCACTCATAAACACCACCACACATCCACAAACATCAAATCAAATTTGGAACTAGTGAAAATAACCAAGGTCATTTGAGCTTGTGTTAACACCATTAACACTTAAGTACACACTTCCTAAAATCCAAAGATGAGCCACAGACACCACATAACACTTGAAAATGATCTAGAATATTCCATAAACACTTTGGAAACTATAAAATTCTTTCACAACTTTCACTTGAAGATTGTACACACCAAGTACACTCAAACAACTATGCCATACATTGTAACTCAAGAAACTAAATTCCAAAGCACTAATCCTCAAACAAATTCAGCAAATGAAAGATACAAACACTATCAGTACCCTTCTAGATTCGTAAGACTTGAAACCACCCTATAGAGAACTATGGAGAAAAATCATTTCTCCTAGACACCTCTACAATATACAGTTGACACATTGGTGAACACAACTTCCTCTGCACAGTGATCCAACACACGAAATTCTTGATGCAACACCTCTAAACACCTCTGAGCAACATATCCAAATTTCACAATAAAATATTCAACCCAAAAGAACTACGATGCAAAAATAGAACACTACTCTACAACAAAAAACACCACTACAACACACTATGTCCTTTTTTATTCAATTTTCTCAAAAGCACTTGGAAACCAAGCACTAGAAACATATCATTAACATCTTCAGTACTTCCTCATCACCACTAAGACAACTACAACATAAAAACTTAACCATACATCCATAGGTAGAAGATTATCAAAGCAACACTAGAGGTTGACACCGATAGCTTACTAATGAAACCATAATGCAACTAATCAAAGCATCATTAGAGGCAACACCAATTTAATACCAACTACAATTGCTCACACTCTTGCAACATTCTCTTGCTCATATAGTTGACACTAATGAAAACACCAAAGCTTGTTGAAATTAATGAAAACACCAACTGCACATACTTGCAACAATCTCCCCCTTTGTTATTAATGACAACACATGATGTGAAAAACCATAAAAAAAACACAACTTTGATCAACAATACTTTTCTCCATACCAACTCTTCTTCTCTTTTCTTCCCCTTACATAACTGACTCATTACTTTTTTTTACATGAATCTCTCCCTGTTTACCAAATGAACATTTTTGACATTGCTCTTTCTCCCCCTTCGATCATTTTCACATTGCTCTCTCCCCATTTGACATCAATGGAAAAGGGAAAAGTATTTGCATCATTAATTATCCCCCTTTGACATTAACCATACTACTCTATAACTTCCTTTCCTTTATTGCTCTGCATCCTACCCCTTAGAAGTACACACCAAAGTGTATCAATAAACAACCACTACACAATGACAACACTCTCTTGTCCTGACAACAACACATAATGCCACTACCTACTCCCCTTGAGAGGTAGCCACCAACATCTGGCTAGACCAAGGAATGAATCTTGAGATCCATTAGACTGATGTATCTTCTTATGTATCTAGTTTAAATAAGTACGGGAAATAACCCCCAACTTCTCCTATAGATACTCAAAAGTATCCTTAGGAAGAGCCTTAGTAAAAATATCAGCAACATGATCGTTCGTAGGAACATAGTCAAGCTTCACTTCATTCTCTACAACCTTCTTTCTCAACAAGTGATACCAGATTGAGATATACTTTGTCCTTGAATGCATTACTGGATTCTTTGAAATATTGACAGTACTTGTATTATCACATAAGATAGAAATTGGTTCATTATATACCACTCTGATATCATTTAATTTTTTCCTCATCCACAAAATTGTGTGCAACAAGATGCTACTGCAATGTATTCTTCCTCTGTAGTAGATAAAAAAACTGAATTTTGTTTCTTACTTAGCCATGACACCAATTTATATCCAAGAAATAATATATGACCACTTGTACTTTTCCTATCACCTACATAACCAGCCAAATCTACATCTGTGTAAGCACTCAGAGTAAAGTTAGCATCCTTTGGATACCACAAGCCATGATCTAGAGTACCCTTCAAGTACCTAAATATCCTCTTCACTTCTGAAACATGTGACTCTCTAGGATCTTCTTGAAATCTAGCCACAAGAAAAACTACATGCATGATATATGGTCTAATAGTAGTTAGATATATCAGTCCTCCAATCATTGATCTATACTGACTTTGATTAGTCTTAGGAGATTCACCATTTTTTCTTAGCTTACAACCAACACCCATAGGGGGTACATATTGGTTTAGACTGTTCCATTCCAAACTTCTTCAACATTTCCTTGACATACTTTGATTGTGAAATGAAAATACCTTTATTAGTCTAATTGATTTGTAGCCCAAGGAAGAAATTCATCTCCCCAAACATTGACATTTCAAACTCTTTCTAAATCTCTTCTATAAATTCATTACACATAGCTTGATTTCCTCTAAAAAATATGTCATCAACATATACAACCACAATAAAGATTTGATTTTTTTCAAATTTAAAGTAGAGATTACTATCTATGATACCTTTATTGAATCATTGTTGTAACAAGTACCTATCCAACCTTTCCTACCAAGCTATGGGAGCTTACTTCAATCCATATAATGCCTTCTTCAATCTACAGACCATATCGAGTTTATCTGATAAATAAAATCTTTCTGATTGTTCTATGTATGCTTCTTCCAATTCACCATTCAAAAAAATAGTGTTTACATCCATTTGATAATCTTTAAAATATTTATGTGCTGAAAAATCCAAAAACATTCTAATAGCTTCCATTCTTGCTATCAGAGAAAATGTCTCCTTAAAGTATATTCCTTCTACTTATGAGTAGCCTTTACATATGTGTTGCCAAAAAGTTTATACTTTGCTTGATATGGGAATAATTAATGACAAATTGGACTTAATTAGGCCTATATTTGGTGTCATGAGGTGTTTTACACATCCACACTAAGTCTTGGACCCTTGCAAACTCAATAAATTGCATTTAATGATGTCTTGCAAAGGTGTTGTAACACATCTTCACACTTTTCTAAGACCATAATGTTATAATTCACCTAAATAACCCTACCAAGACCTATTTCAAAGTGTTGTAAAGTCTTGTAACAAAATTTCACACTTTCCTAGGCTTTTCATCAATATTTACACCTTTATTATGTTTTAAATGGCCTCTTTATGCACTTACAGGTTTTAATTAAGTGTCTTGTTGAAGAAGAACCTGATAAAAAACATTTAATACATCTTAATCTATGACATCCACTCAAAATTTCCCAGGTGTACTAAGTTGCCACCTTGGGTGACTTAGTCCCATGTGGCACAAAAATCAAAATTAATTCAAATTTCTTTCGAGTTTTTATTCTTTAAGACCTAAGGTTAGTCTGTGACGAGGTATTTTTGAGAATTAAGGCATAATTGTGTATAAATAAGGGTTTTCCCCTTCATTTTTCCATCTCCTAACTCATCTTAAGTCATAACTCTTTATCATTGATCACTCATCATGTTCTCAAGTCAAGCAAGCTAGGGTTTTATCATTGCAAGACATCAAGATAGATTCCTAAGACATTCAAGGGTAGATTCTTCAACTATTGCTGCAGAAATTCAAGATCTATCACCATGGAAAGGTACTAACTCCATTGTTTCATGCTTCATTATCTCATTTCTTTATTTTTTTTAATTACCTAAAAAGGGGTTTGACCAAGGAAAACCCCCATGCCCTAACATTCAACATTTCTCCTTCTTGTCTTGTGTTCTTGTAGATTTAGGAACTTTAAGGGTTTGAAGATCATTGAAGCTTAGGTTGAAGATTCATTGAAGACATCTCCTTGTTGAACACATCAAAGTATCAATAAAAAGTCACTTTCAGGCTTGAAAATCAGAGTTTTAGAAGTGGACACCTGTGAGAAACCTGAGTGCAGACATAGGGAATCTGTTTCCACTTTTGAATTTTTAGAAATTCAAAAGTTGACTAAGTCACCATTAGTGATGACTTAATCCCACTGAACTCATTTTTCAGAATTTTTTTTATATTTGGATACCCATTTGATTGAAATAGGCCCTAGAGCAGTTTCCCCAATCTGGGACTAAGTTGCCTAGCTTGGCGTAAGTATCTTAGTTAGCTCAAAAGTTATATTTTTAGAATTTCAGAGGTCTCTACAATCTCCATTCTTCTCTTCATTAGTTTCCAGGTGCATAAATTCTATTTCATAGCTTTCTATCTAGTTTTTTTGCATTTCTAGGTCATTTATAACATGTTTGCATACAACACTGTGTTTTCCAACACTTAACATTTCTTAGATTTAACATCAATAAGTTATCTTTCTTTTAGCTTATTGAATTTACACTTCAAATTTAAATACATTTCATCCATTTTACATTAATATTGAGTGTATACATTAGCATTTTGGCCCACATCTCTCTCCTTTTAGGTGAAAAACCCTAGAAGTGCAAGAGAGCATTTGGTTTGCCAAAATCATTGTTTACATTTTGGTGAACTTGATGTTTGCATACTATTCTTTTCTAATTTTGAGTCCTTCATCATAGATCTATCTTGCATTTCCCTTCAATTAGGGTTTTCATAGATTAATTTGCATGCTAGGTTTCAAAATTTTCCTTCATAAAAAAGTGCATTTAGGTTGCATTTTTTACATCTAAAATAATTTAAATTTTCTAGGTATGTGCAGGATCATCATGGAAAAAATAGGCCCTTAAGTGGCAAAAAAATAAGAAAAATCAGAGTTAGGCAACTTGACATAAAAAATTGAATAAGCTATCTATATTATTTTAAAAATATGTAAGAATAGAATCTATAGAAAATTAAATGTAGTTTCTAAACTACTAGGTTTTTTTTTTTTAAATCTATTTGGTGAAAATTTGAAATTTCAATGCAGTGATTACTTAAATTTTAGGGAAAAATAAGAAGTAGGTGTCTATCCGACCACCCTATCCACAATAAAATGATAATATTTTTTTATAAGATTTTAGATATAAGTAGAGGGACTCATGTCCTGATGTGATGCATATTTTTTTGTAATTTTTTTTCTAAGTAAATAATTAATTATGAATTTTTATTACAAATTTTAAGAAATATAAAATTCATATGTCGACCACCTTAACTTGGTCAAAACTTCATGAAATTAAATTTTTCTTTTTAATCCTACAGTATGCAAAACATAGAATGTGACACATATTTTGGATTCAAAAAATGTGATACCGTTTGAAAGCTATATATGTTTTTCAATTAGTCTATCAATCTGGCTTTTAGTCGTAATTTGAATAGAAAATGAATAATAATTACTTATTAAATTAAAATTAAATCATAATTGATATTGGCAGAAATTTGAGAATCTCCTTTAAAAACCCTTTTCATTTCATCAATTTTGGGTTAAAAAAATGTCGTCAGCCACATACCCATCATATTGCCACTTTTTGGCCCATCATGATCCTGGACATACCCTTCTGTAAATTTTCATTTTCCTCTTAGGTCTGCATCATACCACATCTAAAACATCAAAATCCATTAAAAACTCAAAAAATTTCAAAAAACCCTAACTAGGACTAATTCACCAGTCTGGGCGACTTAGTCCCAATCCATTTTTTTCAATTCTCGATATAGCGTTAGAAACCTCATTTATGTACTTCCTAAGCTTCCTAGTATCATATACTATAATTTTGGAAACTTTTAGGAACATTTTTTTATGCATTCAGATCAAAAACATCAATTTAGGGTAGTCATTTTTGAAATCATTTCAATTTCGAGCATTTTTGCATCTTAAATCATTGAAAATCTCTAAAATTTTGCATTTGCATCTTAGGACTGTATTATATAGTATAGAGACCATCAAAACCCATCAAAAAGGTTTGAAAAAATTCAAAAAAATACCTATTAGGACTAAGTCACCACCTTGGGCGAATTAGTCCATGTTCACCCCTAAAATAACCTTTTTATAGAGCTAAAAACCTTGTTTTTAAGCTTTTGTTTGGTGCCATTACCTATCTATGTCAATTGGCTGAGTTTCTGTAACATGCATTTCACTAGATCTAGCCTAATTTAGCTCATTTCATGCATTGTTAAATTTCAAATTTTCATTTCACACATTTCATCTTTCAGGTTGATGCATAATGTAATAAAAAAATACCTTATTTCACATATGATAATTGCATTTCATTTTAAGTCATTGCATTGCACTTTTCCATAATAACATGTTTTCTTTCAAAATATGTGGCTTTGATTTCCTTAATAGTGGATTGTATAAGTACAACATTCCCTCTTATGAGTTCACTTTTGATTACAACAATGAGGACTTTAAGAAACATGATCAAACCCTTGGTAAAATCCTTAATCTTACATTTCCCATTAGTGAGAATGGTAGTGTAGACAATCATCACAATCCTACTTGTTCTTCCCCCAATACCTCTCCTATTAGTGACAAAGGTATCTTGGTGAAGGAAGTTACAATTCTTGAGGGTCTTGATTGTCCATCTCTGCATTCCCCTTTGAAAGATGTTAGACAACATGAACATGAGATCATAGAAACATTCCTAATCGTTACCTTACCAAGTCTCCATGGTCATGGAAATCAAACTTGTCCATCTCCTAATATCCCTCCTCAATGTAAAATTATAGCTTAGTGTTAGAATAAATCCCTATTACAAATCATGAAATCCTTCATCCTCCATTCCCTAATGCTCCTACCGTTTGGGACAACCTATTTGACAACCATATTAGCCCTTCTCTTGATACCTCCCCCACTTGTGATGAAACTATTTTACAACTTTCAAACTTTGATGAACATATTACAAGCTCTGCTAGTCGGGTAGATAATATGGTACAAGAGAATGAAACCTTAGAAACAACTGACAATCAAATAGAGTCTTCTTCTCCTCTCCCCACTGTCAATCATCAAACACATTCAACCAACAATAATTCCCTTAGTTGCGATGAAGTTAGTTTGGATGAACCAAGCCTTAATTGTAAAAAACATGAGGTTTGTTGTTCTTCTAAACACTTTCCTTCTAGGGAGAATATCATCTTACAAGGAAAATATAACATTGATAATAATATTATTCCCTTGAAAAGAGATGAAGAGCCTATGTTAGACTCTCATTCACCAAGGGATGTTAATATTATTCAACCTCAACTCATCCTTTATCCCCCTTCACACAAACAAACTCCACACAAAACTCAATTCACCCTCTACCCACCTCAAACTAATGTGTCACAACAATCAAGCTATAATACCGTTGCTCATACATATAGAACTCAAAATAACCCTCAACAGCTAAAGCCAACCCCAATACCCTTACCTTTTCCTAATCCTATCCCCTCTAGACCTTTCTTACCTTGTCTTCCTACTAGAAAGGAGTACAATCTTTTCAAACAAATAAAGAGTACTCTTTCTATGATATCATTGTGGGATCTTATTCAAGCCTCCCCTCACTATCACAACATGATCCAAATAGCCTTACAAAAATTTCCTATCCCTTCTAATGCGCAACCAATTGACATAGCAGCCATGATCCAAGGAATAAATGTTGACATTGTTTTCCACCAAAGTGAACTCCGCCCATTGGAAGTGCAAAGACATAATGAAGCTTTCATGATCATTTCTTGATACAATCAGATAGGGATAAAGAAAACCATTATTCACAATGTCTCAACCCTTAATGTGTGTAGCGTAAACCTTTTGGATAGGCTTCGTGTGGATAAATAAAAAATTCAACCCAAATCTTTATCTATTAAGTGCTTTGACAATTTTGAAAAGACACCACTTGGTGTGATCACTTTACCTATTACAGTTAAATAAGTCACATTGAACACACCAATCTAGGTTATACATCATGATCTTTCATATAACCTTCTTCTAGGTAGGCCGTGGATTCATACTATGAATGGCGTGCCTTCCACTCTTCATCGAAAAATGAGATACATCTACAATGGAAAAGTGTGCATAATTGACCTTGATCATGAACCTTATAGTGTCTTGCAACTTGAGAAAAACAAAGAGAACCTCTTGAACACATTAACACCAACCACACAAGTGGAACCTACACAAAAAAAGGACAAACAACAACATAGTGAACACGCCACAAAGATATTAGACATTGATTGGGGTTACTTGGATTTTGAACATGACTTCATGGGAAAGTATAAGATCATACACAAAAATTAAAATAGGGAAAACAAAAATGCACATGACCCTTCGAAAGTATCCACCTCAACCACTTTAGACCAAGAAGAAAACTACATAACAACCTTTGACAAACAGAATAAAAAACAACCACCTAATTCCAAAGCAATGAAAAAACTTTATGGAAAAGGTTATGAGCTTATGAAATGACTTGGATATAGTGGAAAAGGATGTGGTGCGAATGAACAAGGTATTTGCAACCCTATTGACCCTATCACACAACAAACAACTCATGGTCTTGGCTATTGTCTTGTAATAGAGATTGCCAAACCTTCATTCACCATCAAAAATATCACAACACATACTCCTACATTATTCCTAATTGAACACCTTGACAATAGTGGTCTTGAACATCATCCAAACATGAAACAAACAACTACACCTTTTCTTAATGTCAATGTCATCTCACAAGACACCAATGATTTACATTCGCTAGATTTTCCCTCCTCTTGTAAGAGCGAGAACAAAATATTGCAATCTAGAAAAACTTGTGTAAGTATGACATCTAGTAATAAGCAAGATGTATCTTTGACACAAGCCACAAGACCACCTTGTACCATTGATCTTGAGGGTATCTTGTCGAGACTCCTCCAAGATCACTTGATCACCCTCCCTCTAAGAACTATAAAGAAATGTGCTTACAAGACTTCATTCTGCACCTATCATAGAGTTCCTGGTCGCTCCAGTAATGAATGTAAAGCTTTGAGTCATAAAATCCAACATTTTTCAAGAGTTTGGTATGCTTCCCTTTGTTGGGGCACCTTATTCCTCTAATTGATATTGATTTTCACTCTCACCTACATTTCATAAAAAAAAATTTCTCACCTTTATCCTACACTCAGTGGGGGCATGAGGTTTAGCAAGCCTTTTCCTCATATTTCACTTGTGGTTGCCTCCTTTGGTTAGTCGTTATCCTTTCATGAATACATAAGAGTAAGCTTGGGATGTGGACGACATGCCTTAAGTTGGTTCACATATGACATACTTCTCTTTTTCATGATGTAACTTATTGAAAACATATGACTTGGCATAGGGCTTTCCAAGTAATCTATCATGTCCTCTTCTTCTACTTTAAAGCAATTTATCATAGTACTCATGTTCACAACCGATTTAAAGTTAGGGCATACATCACCACTCAAATTTCATTGTGTGATTTTATTTTTTCTTGCGGTTTCCTCTCTTGGACACATTTGGCACAATGTTCCCTAGGATGAGACCTCGAACTTTTCCTCTCTTGGAAAGAAGATGAGACCATTTTCACTTATCCTCTCTTGGAGACATTGCATGAATTTAAGCAAAATCCCTTTGAACATTCCTTACACTATCTTGCATTAACAATGTCTATGAGTGCCAAGCATACAAAGTTTTTCTCACCTCATAGAGATTGAAGATCATTTTTGTGGTTCCTTATTAAAGTTATTAGGAGGTATAACCTTAGTATGGTTGAGCGGGAAGCCCATTCTAAGGAAAGACTTTCCCCATAGCCACCTTTTGGGATTTCTCACCCACTCGACAGACAACCAAGAATTTTCATTGGCCTAGAGTGAGTACACATTTTCAAAAAAACAAGCCTAGATCTAATCTACAATGAGTTGGATAGATGGTCAAAGCTTGATCCACCCTATTTTCTTTTCCTTCTAGTTCTTGTCACTGTATGATCATGTATCTTGTCTTTTTGAAAATCATTCACCTTGCATGTGTCTTTTCATACTTATGTTGGCTTGACTTAGGATCTTGGATCTTGGGGGCTTGCACAATCTCCTTTGATGTTTGTCATTCTTTTTTTTCCACATTGGTACAATTGGAATCCACTTTAATGGCTACTTTAGCGAGGGTTTAAAGCAAGTTCATCCTCTCACTAAAGTGGGGGCTTAATATGTTGCCAAAAAGTGTACACTTTGCTTGATATGTGAATAATTAATGACAAATTGGACTTAATGAGGCCTTGATTTGGTTTTGTGAGGTGTTTTACACATCCACTCTAAGTCTTGGACCCTTGCAAACTCAATAAATTTCATTTAATGATGTCTTGTAAAGGTGTTGTAAGTTTTTGTAACACATCTTCACACTTTTCTAAGACCATAATGTTATAATCCACCTAAATAACCCTACCAAGACCAATTTCAAAGTGTTGTAAAGTCTTGTAACAAAATTTCACACTTTCCTAGGCTTGTCATCAATATTTACACCTTATGTTTTAAATAGCCCCTTTATGCACTGATAGGCCTTAATTAAGTGTCTTGTTGAAGAAGAACCTAATAAAAAACATTTAATACATCTTAATCTCTGAAATTGACTCAAAATTTTCTAAGTGGACTAAGTCACCACCTTGGGCGACTTAGTCCCATGTGGCACAAAATCAAAATTAATTCAAATTTCTTTCGGGTTTTTATTCTTTAAGACCTAAGGTTGGCCTGTGATGAGGTATTTTTGAGAATTAAGGCATAATTGTGTATAAATAAGGGTTTTTCCCCTCATTTTTCCATCTCCTAAATCATATTAATTCATAACTCTTTATCATTCATCACTCATCATGTTCTCAAGTCAAGCAAGCTAGGGTTTTATCATTGCAAGACATCAAGATAGATTCCTAAGACATTCAAGGGTATATTCTTCAACTATTGCTGCAAAAATTCAAGATCTATCACCATGGCAAGGTAATAACTCCATTTTTTCATGCTTCATTATCTCATTTCTTCATTTTGGTTTAATTACCTAAAAAGGGGTTTGACCAAGGGAAACCCCTATGCCCTAACATTCAACATTTCTCCTTCTTGTCTTGTATGCTTGCAGATTTAGGAAATTTAAGGGTTTAAAGATCATTGAAGCTTAGGTTGAAGATTCATTGAAGACATCTCCTTGTTGAACAAATCAAAGTATCAATAAAAAGTCACTTTAAGGCCTGAAAATTAGAGTTTCAGAAGTGGACACTTGTGAGAAACCAAAGTGTAGACCTAGGGCATCCATTTCCACTTCTAAATTTTTAGAAATTTTGAAGTGGACTAAGTTGCCACTAGTGGCCACTTAGTCCCAATGAACTTTTTTTTTGGAATTTTTTGTCGATTTGGTACCCATTTGGCTGAAACGGTGCTTGAGCAGTTTCCCTGATCTAGGACTAAGTCATCCAACTTGGCATAAGTGTCCCAGTTGGCTCAAAAGTCAAAATTTTTAGAATTTCAGAGGTCTCTACAATCTCCATTATGATCTTCATTAGTTTCCAAGAGCACACATTCTATTTCATAACTTTCTATCTTGTTTTGTTTGCATTTCTAGGTCATTTATAACATGTTTGTGTACAACACTATGTTTTCCAACACTTCACATTTCTTAGATTTAACATCAATAAGTCATATTTATTTCATCTTATTGAATTTATTCATCACATTTAAATACATTGCATCCCTTTTACATTAATATTAAGTGTAGACATTAGCATTTTGGCCCACATCTCTCTCCTAGTAGGTGAAAAACCCTAGAAGTGCAAGAGAGCATTTGGTTTGCCAAAATCAATGTTTACAACATTCAAGCCTTGTCTTGTTTCTTACCACTTCTTCACTCTTATTTAGTTTTTTCTAGAATACCCACTTGGTTCCAATCACATTCTTGTTTTTTGGTCTTGGGACAAGTTCCCAAGTCTGATTCTTCTCAATCTACATTAGTTCTTCTTCCATATCCTTGATCTAATACTCATCCTTGCATGCTTCAATCACTTTTTTTGGTTCAAATTTAGAGAGTTTATGCAGAGCTATGAGGATTCAAAACACATCTCACAAAACCTTAAACAGTCTTTATTTGACTAACTAAAAACATCTTTAACTCACCTTTCACTTGTAGGCCTTTTGACACACTTATTCAACTATATTTCCATCTAAATCACTATTCAACTCAAAAATTCAAAATAGGAGTTCAAATTTCATTCAATATCTTCAAAAAACTTTTAGTAATATCAACTTAAACCAAAAATACTAATTACATTGACTGCCCATTCATATTAAATCATCTTGTTATGCCTGTCCTCATTCTGCCACCATGGTGTTTACAAGCCTTAACTATTGAAATCTACTTTCCAAGCCCCAAATACTATTTCAACACCTTGAGCAATTTCATTAGACTTAAATCAGCATAAGAAAACACATTATTCACTCCATGAGGTCATAGCTCTCATTTTTTTTGCACATCCCTCCTTAACTGAACTAAGTGCAAGTAGTTTTGTACATAGATTTGTCAAAGATTCCTTCACAAAATACACACTAAAACCATAATAAAATTACATTTTTTGATGCCTGTGTTAGTGATTTAAAACATATCAAAAGATGATTACTAGGTATTTTGGAACCTATGATTGTAAACATGTTGTCTCAGACTATGTTAGGCCTAATTAGGCCTTCATGCCAAATAGGGGTTATTGGATATCCCTCCCCCCAATACAAATTCTCCTATCAGATGCTTGAAACACATCAATGCCAATCTTCTAAATCTTAAAATTCCATCAAAAGACCACTCTCATTATCATTTTGACAAACCCTCGGTTAAGTTCCTTTGAAACTTTGAGTTTTATTAGATTGTAAAATAAAATTCAATAAAATATCCAAATTCTCATCACCTTAACTTTGTTATCTTGATTCTAAATCATTAGCATATGAAAGAACATTCATGCAAGAACAATCCCACAAAGAATCAGAAATTCTACTAGTCAAAGAGGGAGAAACATAAATATTTTAAGTGTCTGGTTACCCTAGTAAGGGTTTTGGACTATGATTATAAAAAATGCCATATCTTTCTCATACCTTCATGAAATCAAATAGGACCAAGTGCAGATTGCAGAAGAAACACAATACCAACTTTTCCAATGATTTCCCCTTTAATATTAGGCTGTACATAGCTATACAGGGGAAAATAATCACGTGTTTATAGTGTTTTCAGATGAAAAAAAAAATCCATTGATATTCTTCCATTACAAATCAAGTTCTCTCCCTTGCCTCAACCTATGAGGGGCTTATTTACGCCTTGAAAACAAAACTAACTCAAAACAAGTGACTATACCTAATTCTAACCTCCATCTAACTAATGGACTTATCATTTACTTAATTTTTTCTCTTCAACTACTAGACATTACATTTTTTTCCAGATGACATGATTTGACAACTTCCAACTTTTACAATATATGAGAAATGAACATCCTAGGACCTATAACACCACCAATTGGCCTCTTGGGCCTTATTAAAATATCAAGACATCCAAATGGAAAAAATGACTCAATATGGCTGCATGGAGGAATGCAATCAAATAGGTGCTCCTGCACCAAGATAAAACATATATTTACCTATTCTTCAACAAATTTCCTTCATGTCAGTACACCTTTGCTCTTATCACCAATGATCTATTCTTCAGAATGATTCTTCTACACATACTTAGGAGTTTTAAGAATATTTTCCAAAGCTTCTTCCTCTTCAATTTGTACTTCTTTTTCCTTAGCTTTTTCTTCTTCTCTATAGGAAGACTCATCTGATTCATATCCATCTATTACCACTAAATTCTTTTGTAGATCTTCATCAACCTTGACACTTGCACTCTAAAAAATCTTTCCTATCATCTTGTTTTAGCATTAGTAATCTTTTATTTTATTAGAATATCGAAGAAGGATACCTTCATCAGACCTTGCATCAAAATTTCCCAAGTTTTCTTCATCTCTTTTGATATAGCATTTTCTTCCAAAAACTTTGAATTATTTGATAGTAGGAATCCTTCCATACCATAGCTCATAAGTAGTCTTTGTGCTGTTTGCTTTTTCTTGCACTCCATTAAGTATATAAACAATAGTATGAATTGCTTCTCTCCAGTAGAATTTCGGTAGATTTTCTTCTTTCATCATTGTCCTTGCAACTTTTTGAAAACCCCTATTCTTTCTTTCATCCACTCCATTTTACCAAGGATTCCTAGGGGTAGATAAATGCCTCTTTATTCCATGATACTCACAAAAGATGTTAAACTCATTGGAGGTGAACTCTCCACCTTTGTTTGACCTCAAACATTTTATTTTCATATCCATTTCATTCTCAACCATAACTTTGAATGCTTTAAACTTATCTAGAGCTTCTTATTTTACTTTGAGAAAAATAACCATGTAATTCTAGAATAATAATCAATTAATAGCATGAAATACCTGTCACCTTGAAGACTTCTTACACTGATAGGACCAAAATGATCTATATGCACCATTTATAATAGTTCAGTAGAAGATTGCTATTTGAATTTGAAGCTTCATGTTGCTTTCTTTCCAACTTGAAATTCCTTATAGACAACATTAATAGGCTTTGTAATCTTTGGAAGATCTCTCATAGCTTGAACTGAACTTAGTCTCACTAGGCTATATAAATTGATGTGACACATTCTTCTATGCCATAGATAACTCTCATTGATATGAGTCATAAAAAAATAACCATTAGCACCTTTGAGATGCTAGACATTTCCATCTATCCTTCTAATAGTAATCACAATTTTAGAGCCTTTTTTATCTCACAACTATCATCCTAAAACATAATATTGTATCCATCATCTTGAAACATAATATTTTTATCCTTTGCTACACATTTATCCAACACTCAAGAGGTTATGTATTAAACCCTTAAAGAAAATCATTAGTATTATGCTTCCCATCAAAATTGATTGAACCTTTTCCACATATCTTAGCAGATGTATCATCACCAAACCTAACTATTCCTCTATATTTTTCAAGTCTAACAAACTTACTCTTATCACCAGTCATATGATTAGAGCATCCACTATCAATGATCCATTAGTTCTTCTCCTGTCTAGCATAAAAAGAAGACACCAAAGTGCCTTAATTTTTAGCACTTTCTTCTAGATCCCTTTCCTTCACAGATCTCTCAGAGTCAACATAATTAGTTTCATCTTTTAAATCCATGAACAAGCATTCACCATCCTCATCATCTCCATAATCAGATTCATCATCAAATATACTTGCATCTTCTCTAACATAATAATTTTTCTTAATCATCTTACCTTTGGTCTCCCTATTTTTGTTATTCAAAGCTATGTTTGGATATTTAAAAGCATAAAGACCTATCTTTCCACAACTAAAAAATTTGAAAGGAAACTTACCACTATACTTTTCAATACCCTTTTTTATTCTTCTCACAAAGTTAGCTTCTACATCATCAAGATCCTCCTGATCTGATTCTATAATACTTTTTGATTTACCAACCTTAAAATTAGTCTAAAATTTTGCACTACTTGTACTAAATTCTCTCATTTCAAAGGTACTTAAAGAATCATACAATCAATCTCTGGTATATTGATTCAAATTTTGTAATTCTTCAATAGCAAATTTTTTTATCGCTATAAGCTTTAGAAAGAGTTATAAGTACCTTATTTATCACTTTTTATTTTAGTTCTCCACCAAGGCATTTGATTCCATTGAAAACTTCATCCACCTTCTACAAGTAGCTTGTGATGTTTTCATCCTCAGAAGTTTGTAAGGTTTCAAACATGATCTTCAAATTGTGCATCTTAGCTTGCTTGATCTCATCATCTCCATAAATACTTTCTAACTTTACCCAAATTTCTCTAGTAGCTTTTATATTCATAACTTTCACCTATTCACAATTGGAAAGAAAACTTAAGAGAGCATAACTTGCTTTACCATTGTTTTCATAGGCCTTGATCTCATCATCAACGCTCAAACCATTTGTAGGAATAGTATATCCTCTCTCAACAGACCTCTAGATCTCAAATTCAAGAGAAACTAGAAAACCTTCCATCCTTGTCTTCTAGAATTCATAATGTGATTTTTCAAACATAAGAACATCTTTCTTGTGTACCATCCTAGATATACCTCAAGTGGTTAAGCTTTCTTCCAAGGAACCTTGCTCTGATACCAATTTTTTAATGCACAAGATAACTAAGAGGGGGAGGGTGAATCAATGTACCTTAAAATTTCAAAATCTTCACAAACATTTAGATCCACATTAATCCAATTAACCCTTAATTTGTTAAAATCATTTATCATGAAAGAAAATAATAGAAAAAAAAACCAAATCAACATCGTAGACAAGGAAACATCAGATTTACTTTGAAAACCCAAGATGAGAAAAACTACTATGGGGATTAACTTACAATATAAAGTAACATCAACACCGAATACAATAGGGCTCACTTCCCAAAATAAAGAAAGTTTCGCTGATAGAATAGAATAGAAGATAGAGAATATTTTTACAATGAGAAATCCATCTAAATGCAATGGAGAAATCTACCAAAATATCACTAACACCTTTGTAGTCTTTTAAAGAATTGTAGACACCTACTACTCATTGGATTTAGTAATCTTACACATGAAAGCTCACACTGCACTACACAAATTTGTACCTTACAACTCTGCACTTTACATCATTTGCATCATGCTCATCTATCTTATTATCCTTCAACAACTCAACTCATATTTATATCATCTTCAACAATGAACACATTCTCCAAGGTTAGTTATACACCTCAACTATGAAAATTCAAATTAGGTTGGAACCAAAACATTCCTACGGTGGAAAGGAATAAAGGTGGACTACAACACACTTTATCTAGGACCTAAATCCACTCATACATGCCACACCACGCTTCCAAAAACATCAAAGAAACTTTGTAATTAGTGTAAACACCCAAGGTTGACCGAACCTGTGTTAACACAATTAACACTTAAGTACACACTTCCTAAAATCCAAAGACAACTCTTGGAAACCACATAACACTTGAAAACAATCTAGAATATTCCAAAAACACTTTGGAAACCATAAAATTCCTTTGCAACAAATTTCACTTGAATAATGTACACACCAAGTATAGTCAAATATCTCTGTCATACATTGTAGCTCAAGAAACTAACTTCCAAGGCACCAATCCTTAAAAAAATTCAATAGAAGAAATATATGAACAATATCAACACCCTACCAAATTTGTGAGACCTACAACTAGTCTGCGGAGAAATGCAGAGCAAAAAAAATTCTCCTAGACACCTCTGGAATAAACAGTTCACACACTGGTGAACAAAACTTCATCTACACAACAATCCAACACACCAAATTGTGGATGCAACAACTTTGAACACCTTTGATCAACATATCCAAACTACGCATGCAAATCTGCAACCTAGAAGAACTACGGAGAAAAACTAGAACACTAATCTGCATCATAGAACACCACAACACTTTGTTTCCTCTTTTTATTCAATTTTCTCAAATGCACTTGGAAACTCAACACCAAAAAAATATCATCAATATCTTTAGTACTTCGTCATCACCACTAAGCCAACTACTACATAACAACTCAATCATACATCCATAGATAGAAGCTTATCAAAGTAACACTAGAGGTTGACACTAGTATCTTACTAATGACAACATAATGAAACTAATCAAATAATCATCAAAGATAACACTAATTCAATACCAATTACAGCTACTCACACTCTTGCAACATTATCTTGCTCATACAGTTGACATGAATGACAACAACAAAGCTTGATGACATCAATGACAACACCAACTACACATACTTGCAACAATTGAGGTCCTACAATGAGCAAGTAGGATTGTTGAATAAAGGGTAAAAAATAAAGATAAATTGATTAAAGGGTTAATGCTAGGATAACTAAGTGAACCTAAGAAGAACTCATGAAAATTTAGGCTAAGTTAGGGTAAGATAATTGTAGTAGTGGAGTGAAATTACAAGAATAAATGAGGATTAAATTAAGAGTTGGGAATTATTTATAAATTTTGGTCAAGTAATAGGTGAAGGCTTATTCTATATAATTTATCCTTGGTACAAATTGAAGATCCTATTCTAACTATCAAATGATACCTTGAACTATTACTTGTTATTAGGTATTCCTATCAAATATAATCCATCCAATTTGGTATCAATATGGAAAGAGAAAATATGGAGCTAGCCTCTTTATTGAGTGATATGAGAACTTGCATATTCTTATCCTTCTTGTAGATTTAATCTCATAATAATATCCCTAGAAATTTTAGTCAATATATACATAAATTATATTATTTGAAAAAATATTGTATTAATGAAGAAATAAAAAAATCAATGCTAGAGTATTTCATTAAGCTTAATTTAATAAATGGAGAAGGAGAAATGACATATAGACTACCAAAACATAAAGATACTCTACCACATCTACAAAAGGCTTTAGGTTTTAACTCAATTTACTACATCTTTAAGGATTGGCCAAAATACAAAGGAGATGTGGTGACCAATGCTAGAAAGACAAGAGATTGCTATTTGCATAAAGATCTATTAAGAAATTCAATGTGCTTAATTTTTCATAAAACTTGGCATATATATTTTGGACTCTATGTACTAAAATGAAGTTTTCATTAGGAATGCAAAGTAACAACTTATAATATTTTGGAATGGAGTTTCTTTCTAAGAAATTTTGAATTTTCCAAAGCCTAAATTGAGATATGAAGTTATTCTGACAAAGTAGTAGTCTTAGGAGCATGATATATTTGATGTATTAGAGAAGTGAGTTGGAGATGGTGTGTATCTACCAAGATTGAGAAATGTTGAAGATTATTCAATTTCTAATTTTTCAAAAAAAATATAAGAAGCAATGGTATAAATGTTTAATCAATTTAGAAATACAAGTTCTAGTCATTTGTATACAATGTGGGTGCCCTTGTTACATATTATCTTGGAAAATATAATTTAATAGTTGCATCCCAAAACAAAAAATTCATGTACAACATAAGAGGGGTAGTTTTTGCAATCTTCGTACTTAATAGATGATTTTTTTATTAAGAGTTCCCTTCCATTGATGAACTAAATACCTAGTTTTAAGGTTCCTATCCATATGGGTTTTCAAGGAATTGCATGCAAACGCATATAATGAGGGAATAACTATTATGGCTACAATTAATTTTATGTAAATGTGAATCAAGATGTCCATACTAAGATCACATGCCAAGAGTGAACCCACTATTAATAGAGGAGTTATAGGAGAAAAAATAACAACATGGTTCATTTAATCTTGACATCCTATCATTTTATTATAGAAGGTGCTTCTATTGGTCCATACAAACTTCCCAAGTACAAGAATTGTAAAATATGATATTTGTTACCAATTGAATAATGTAGTGGCTACAATTTTTTTCATGAAGGGAATAATAAGTATACCTAGTTCTTATGATTGTCTCATGGGTCAAAAATATAAATTTTCTAGCATTCTAAAATTGGTGAGTTGATTAAAAAGAATTTGAGTTTAATAGATGGTCCCATATGTACTATGATTATAAAGGAAGAATTAGAGAATTTGTAGCTTCCAAGAGGATAAAGAATTTGAGCTATAGATATGATGTAATATTTAATGGTTATAAATATGATTATTATGGGATACATAATGAGTATATACCATGAGAAAATTGAGAGAAAATGGTAAATTTAAAGAGGAAGATGAACTAGGCCTAACTTCTCTTATTGATAGGATAACACTTATAGACAATGTTCACTCCTATTTACTCTTGGATATAATTATGGATAAAATTTATGGAATGGATAGCCTATAAGGGTTTACTAGTGTTATAGTTTGATAAAAGATACCAATTAGGAAGCATATATGGAGAGATCCTAAATATTTTTTAGAACATATTTGAGGGCTCAAAAATAGGAGAATCTTCAAAATGTCTACCAAAGACCACTATGGAGGAACTATCAACAACAATCCCTATGAATTCATCATTATCGTTCAATTATTGAGTGTTCCTAAAATCAAGTGTTGTTATTGTTTCTCTTGCTATGTCATTTCCAATTCTCATGTATTTCATAAGCTTGTATTTTCAAGTTAGCTTCCCTAAGGAAATAAAGATTTTAATTCATAAAATAGTAGAAGGTTTTTTCAATTAAATTTATATTCATGAACTAAATTTTCTACAAAATCTTCCAAACTTTTTTAATTAAATTTATTCATTGATTAGGTTACGAAATCAAAGATATTTCCATAATTATTCCTTAAATACAATTTCATGGTATTTTGATTTTAAAAAAATGTATAAACAAAGAAATAAACAAATAATTGATACTATAATAGTTCATTGATATATGTCTAATCAATGGAGAATCAAAATCCCTCTATTCTTCTTCAAGAAATCACAATGTCTAAAAATAGTTTTTTTTAAAAGTTAAAAATTAAGTTTCAAACTGTTAGAATTTAGTACTTGATATATATAATTAAATAAATAAATTAACATGGTACTGTTAATTTAATAAATAAAATTGGTTTTAGAAGTTATATTCTGACAACTAGTTTTGTACGGGAATAATGGCCTTATAAAGCTAAATAATATGTAATAGATTTTTGGTGTAATGTGAATGACTAAATTTTAATTCGAGAGCAATATCATTTTTTCTCTCATTTCAATATGGTATCAGAGCAGGTTTCTTCTTGGAACTCTCTCTCATATCACTCCATTCATTTATTTTTCTCACAACGGTGTCTACAATGGTACTACAATGAAGACCGCATGCAATTGCTATTATTTTATACCATTCTTGCATTTGTCAATAGGTGAGAAATGTAGACCATGTGAAAAACCATTTTTGACTCCATCATTCATCTGCATTTCTTCTCTTTCTCTCCACTGTGTTCATTCTTGCCATTGTTTAACACTTCACTCTATTCATTGTTGTCATTCCAAAAATTTAAAATTTAAGATTTAAATTTCCCCCAATCTGTTGCATAAGTGTGTTTATATTTCCCCAATATTTCTTTCCATTGATGTTGCCGACCATTTTTGTGGATGCCATCACCATAGCTAATATCCATATATGCTTCAAAAGGTGTGGAGAAAGGGACCTGAGATTCAAACTGGATTCTTGAAGGATGCAAAAATAATCAAATTGATGGAGGGTTAGGAAATCACAATAATGATAGATTATACCATTAAGGGTGATACTAGCATGATTTCCATGAGTTACCAAAAACTTGTGGTAGATTTGAGGCCCGGTAATACAATTTTATGTGTTGATGGGATAATCACACTTATTGTGTTGACAATGGGTAAGGCATTTGGCACTATCAAATGCTGTTGTGAGAATACTATTGTCCTTGTGAACGAAAGAATGTTAATTTTCCCAGAGTTGTTGTGGATCTTCCAACACTTACATAAAAATATATTAAGGATATTGTGCAGTGGAGTGTACCTAATAAAATTGACATGATTGCTCTTTCCTTTGTTTGCAAGGGTTCAAATCTTTTAAATTTTAGGAAGGTATTATGAAAACATGCAAAGAATATTTGTTCTAATTTCTAGTTTTTCTCTATGTTAATACTAAGGGGGATGTTATAATTTAGTACTTGACATATCTAGTTAAATAAATAAATCAACAAGTTATTGTTAATTGAATAAATAAAATTGTTTTTGGAAGTTATATTCCCGTAACTAGTTTTATACGTGAATAATGGCCTTATGAAGCCAACTACTATGTAATAGGTTTTTGGTGTAATGTGAATGACTGAATTTTAATTCGAGAGCAATCTTGTTTTTTTCTCTCATTTCAATACAAAAAAAATGAGATTGGTGGTGTCAATTTTGAATGTGCTTGAAGGAGACTAGTTAATTAATGGGATCCTCAATTTGGTGAAGGAAAATTTTGATTAAGAGAAAATGGGTGGTTTTCTCATTTGGAAGAAATTAAGCTAGTAATATTGATGGGTTCCATCTATTTCTCCTTCAACATATCTAAAAAAATATTATGTATGTAGATGATTATTTAAACTTAAGATTTCCTCTTTTGGAAATATCTTAAGATAATTCAATAATACATTCCTAATTTTAGTCCCAAAAAATTAGGGTCTAAGTTCAAATACTTCTTCTTAATTAGGCTTCATGTCTCCATCTACAAATTCTTCACTAAAACCATGATAATGCAAATTCAACTAAAGCTTCTTTCTATTATCTTGATCAAGAAAAGTAGGTTCATTAAAATTATGCAAATCCTTGAATATATTACCTTAGTGTATGGATTTATTCACTCAATAGATGAAATTAAAAGGGATAGTGTGGTTGTTAATTTGAACATTAATAATACATATGATTTAGGATGTCATGCTCCTTTATGATTAAAATTATAGATAAGATTAGTTTCAACCTAAATTCTAGAATATATCTATTATGCATCTCTTCTCCTATGTTATTCATATTGATCAATGGAACCTTCATTATTTTTATTGGTAGTGAGGTAGGATTAGGGTAGGTTGATCCTTTATCAACTATATTTTTATCATCATGAAAACGGTTTTAGGTAGGGCTTCTCTGAGGATCTTTCGAATGGTATAATTCTAGCTTCAAACCTTCTTCTTTCATTAACTAAATTTTCTATCAATAATTTATGTATGATACTATAATATTGGGAGATTCTTTGAAACAATAAGCTAATGAAATTAAGGTTTCTCTAGATAACTATGCTAATATATCTATCCAATTTATCAAAATTGTGTATCTAACAAGATTGAGAAATGGGTTGGAGATACATTGTATATGACATTTTTGGTTGAGTTTTCTAGTCATGCTAACCACGTTCAAAGTTATTTACTTACATGTAATATATATATATATATATATATATATATATATATATATATATATATATATATATATATATATATATAATTTTTCCTTTTGATTATTTGGATGTGTAAGGTAGGAAACATAATTTGTATCTTGTTGTGTTTGTAGCATGCAAGTGAGAAAGAGGACTTCTTGTTTAAATCTTACAGCAACATCAAGATTCAAATAATTGTTTAAGTTGTTTGTATCCCAAAACAAGCAATTCTTGCAAGGCATAAGAGGGGAAATTTTACACGAATTGAAAGTTATAAGAAGTTATTTTAAATTAAACTTACAATGGAGCACTTTTGATTTAGCATATGTTGAACCTTGATTGCAAAAACCTTGAACACTGTTTTATTGGAAAGACCATGATTTATAATGCAAAATCATGGTAATTTAGATAGGCACTTACCTTAATCACCTTCACCTTCACTCAAACTAGGTCATTGTCTCCAGGTCTCTATCAATAGGTCACACGGTCCCTCCCTCACATATCTGTACAGTTTCACAAAAATGATATGCCAAAATGAATTGATAATACTTTAATTGCTAGTTCATATACTTGCTTAAAAAAACAATAAAATAATACCTTCGATTGAGGCATTATCTTATTATTTTTTAATTTATCAAAATCCCTTCAATTGAAGATGACCTTTGATCAAAGGTTTGTCTTTGATCGAAGGTTTTTTTGTGGAGACCTTCGATCAGAGGTCCTTCATTTGAAGAAATATCATCAAACGAAGGTGTTCTTCTAAATATTACCCTCTCCCTCCACAAAATTGTTTGTCCCAAAAGTGGGACTCACTATTGTGTTTTAACCCATTTCTAAAATTATGTACGTACAATGCATAAATTTATACTATATGAAAAAATTATAAAAATTGCAAATATTTTGTAAGGGACCTATTGGCAATGGTTGTCATTGATGTCAACACTTGGTGAGATTTCTATACATGTTTGTAATATTGTTGGAAGTGGTTGATGATAACACTTAGTGAATTGTTTGTGGATTTCCATGTTGTCAACACTTGAGAAGCAAGGGAGATTATTGACAGTTTCTGATGTGAACACTTGATGAATATTTTTATATGTTTGCCATTGGTTGTCATTGTTGGAAAATTTTGTTTGGAATAACATTGATGAATGGTGGTGTTTCTAAAGTTCATGATTGGATGTCATGTCTTATCTGATGATAATGAAAGAATTATTGAGTATGATTGTTGTCAACAATATGTCTTATGCTCTCTCTTATTGTTCTTGTTGAGGCATGTATTACTAAAAGAAAGTTCTAGCCTTCACAAGTTTCTTAAGTGGTTATGTTCATGGAAGTTACATTAAAGTATGTTTGGGAAAATGCTCCACATTCCTCCACTATTGAAAATATGGTCTTGCGGTTTGGGATTCAAAGTTAGTGTTATGTGGATGTTGCACTCCTATCTTTTTAGGTCACCAATTTTGTTGATGAGATTTATGTGAACTAGAGAAGGCTGGTAGTGTTATTGGTTGTCTAAACTAGTCCAAGAAATCCTCTGAATTTATCCACATTGATGTATATGCTCCTATGACTTAGTGAATGTATTCTCAACGTCTATGTAGTGTCTTAGTTCTAATTTCATGTATTAAAGTGGTTCACAAGTTGATCTGTTAATTTTATATATTTTGGTTATATGTTTTATGCTTCCTGAAAGAAGCATTCTATTCTTGCTTAGTTTGTGGTATGACAATATGAAATAAGTTTTTGGAAGTATTGTTGGATACTCATGGGACATCCCCATGTGATCCAGACATTTTGGTGCAAGGGAACCATGATGATAGGTTTTGTAAATAAGGTCTTGAGGTTGAGTTTTCGTGTGTTAAGTATAAGGTCATGTAAAATAAGGCCATAATAGACCAATTTAATTAGGTTTATGTTGGGTTCCTTCTTGCAAAAGTGTCAATATTCTAAAAAATTGTCAAAATGCAATATTGAAAAATTGCAAAATTGGGAAGTTCAAAAGTCAAGTTAGTTTTGCTTGATGTAAAGGAAGTTGAACTAATTAGTTATATTTTTAAATTCTTTAAAAATACTTGTGGAATGTTGGGAGAAGGTTGGCTTTTGTAAATTTGAAATTTTGAATAGAAAAGACATTGAATTCTCTATATTTTTTTGTAAATTTGTTGATCTAGAGATCTGTACGACTCTGTACAAAAATATTATATCTTGAAGTGTGTTGTAGTCTATGAAGACATGTGTTAACATCATTTTGGCATTGGTTTGATTTTTTTTTATCAAGTTTCAAGGTTTTGGTGAGCAGTCTTTTGAAAATGGGTTTGTGATACCCTGTTTGGGGGTCTGAAAGTAAATAAAATGCATTATTGACCCATTCCACTATTATAATTTCTTGTAGCTTGGTGGAATAGGTACTTTTAGGTAGGTTTATTTTTTATGGGGTTTATTTGAGTAGGGGAGGCATTTGGATGGTTTTGTAATGACGCCCTAGTTGAGTTTATATAAGTTTTAAGCCAAGAATGGAGGGTAGGTGTTGGAATTTGACGAGATAGAATTGAAAAAGGTTGGAAGTTGATTTATTTATCATTTTTAGGGCCATAGTAATGTGTCTAAGCCATTTGCAAAGTGGTAGGAGGCTGATAGGGTTGAGTTTTAATAAACCCTATTAAAACTAGGCTAAATGAGGATTTTGTGTTTTGGGGAGTTTTTGGTTGATTTTGTGATGCAAATTGTGGATTTAGGCTATATGGGACTTGGGAAGAAGGATTGAATAGATTTTTGTGGTTGGAAGAGATTTTGGTTAGGTCTTGCTTTGTAAAAGTGGGCTAATTATAACCATTTCCAGTGTAGCAGTCCTTTTTAGGGCATGAAGGTCTAAAACAACCATATGTGGAAGTTAGATATGTTGAAGAAATCCTCAATGGGTATCTAAAATTCCCATTATTTTGTTGGTTTATGGATTTTTCTGTAAGATATGCTCAATTTTCCCTATTTGTAATGCTACAAGGGGATTGTGAAAGAATTGGGAAAAGTTGTTAAGTTTGAGCTTTGAAGGTAGAAAGATTGGTTGATTTTTATCAAATTGTGTTTGTTGGAAGGTTTTCCTCCCTGATCTGCATCACATTTCTAATTGGCCTCTTTGGTGTTGCATTGTGTCTTGAGTTGGCTTTCAAGGTTATTTGTGGATATCTATATGATAGGGCTTGTTTTCCTACTTGCACCATGTTTTTGGAGGTTTGTGTTATCATTTGAAGATGTGTTAAGTTGGATTTTGTCCCTAACCTATCTTGGTTAGAACTTCTTTGAGAAAATTCAATTGGAAGAATGTTTTTGAGTTGACTAGTTATGTGCTTCCAATTTCATCTACACGTTTCCTTGATGTCGACTTAGATTGATGTGCGCCAATGTTTGAATTGTTTTGGATCACATTGGAAGATGCATTAATCTTGTTTTTGGTCCTCTCTTTCTTCTGGATATGACTGCATTATGTTTTGGTGGCCGACTTGTTGAATTCATTGTTTATCTTCTTCCTAGCTGACCTAATTAAAGTTTTGAAGTCTTGTAGTGGATATAAATGCAATAACATTTGAAATGCAAGAAGTGTGGAGAAGTGTACAAGTGTGAAAAGAAGAAACTGTGAAAAAGTGTGGATTGTATTTGAAGATGTCACAGAAGAAGTGGGAAAGTGTGAAAGATAGAATTGGATGTGCTATAATGCCTCAGTTAGCAAAGTATCATGTTGAAAAATATTGTAATCTTTCTCTAAATCTTTGTATCCTACTCTGAGATTGTGAATGTCATTAGGCGCTCTATATCTTGCCCCTATATTTTTATATGCTTCAATTTTTCAAGTCCTTTGTATCTTTCTCTAAGGTAGTGTTCCTTAATTTGCAAGTACTTTTGGTAGTGAGCTAACTCTCACTGTGGTTTTTCTCTCATTGGGTTTTCCATGTAAATCTGGTGTCTCTTTGTGCATGTGTTTGTTCTTTGTTTCTTTTTAGTTGATCTAGTTAATGACAAAATTGGTATATATTTCATTTTTGAAGATTTTTGATCTTGTTGAGGGTTTAAACTACTATATATGTTTAAGTGTTTTAATTATATTAAGAATTTTGTATTGTGCTGAAGAGTTTCTATGTTCCAAAAAGGTTTAAGTTTTTGATAAGATTGATTTACCCCCACTCTCAATCTCTAGGGCTGTTCAAAAATTAGTATCAAAGCAAAGTTACTCTGAAGAATCTTAACATATTGAGGCAAATATCCAAGACAACACATGATGGTTCATACAAGGGTCCTAGGTTTGATGGGACTAATTATGCTTTCTGGAAAATGAGAATGGAAGTCCACCTAAACTCTCTAGGGTTTGGTGTTTGGAAATCTGTCAAGGATGGTTATGTTGGTTCTACTACTGCTCCAATAGATCCAACTAAAATTAGGTTATATGAGTGCATTTCCAAGGCTAAGAATTCTCTCTTGTGTGGATTGTTTGATTCAGAGCTTTTGAAGGTGATGAATTGTAGTTCTACTAAGAATGTCTAGGGAAGGCTTAAGAATATATATGAAGGTGATACAAAATTAAATGAAGCCAAGATGTAGATTTTTAAAAGTAGATTTGAGACTCTGAGGATGAGTGAGGATGAAGACATTGCAAGTTATATGCTCTAGGTGCATGAAGTTGTTTCTAGCATCATTGGTCTTGGTGGAGAAGTAAAAGAAAATGAAAATGTGAAGAAGGTGTTGAGATCTCTCCCCAAATATTATAGTAAAAAAGTTTTTGCTATTGAAGAATCGAAGGATTTGGATCAATACTTAGTTGAGTGCTCTCACTAGCTTTGAAATGAGAGAATTTGACAAAGATGTTCCAAAAAGTGAAGCTGATTTCAAAGCCAAAAAAAATATTGAAGATGAAGCTCTTGATTAGAATGACGACTTTGATGAAGTTGAAGAATTTGTTTTGAGAAGATTGAAGAAAGGCACTGAAAAATGCAAAGGTAAGTTACCTTTCAAGTGTTTTAATTATTGAAGAATTGGTAATTTTGCATCTAAATGTCCTTATAAAGAGTTTGTTGATGATAAAAATCTAGAGAAAACCAAAAGAGGTTTCTATTATAAGGAGAGTAGATGGTCCTCTAATTATGAAGATAATGACAAAAATGATGAAAACCTATTCATGGATTTGGAAGGAAAAAAGAACAATGTTGGAGAATGTAAGAGGTACGATACCTTGCAGAATAGTAAGGTTAATGAAAGATCAATGGAAGTATGGACTATTTTTCATGAAAAGGAATAGGAAAATGTATGGGTGATTGATAGTGGTTGTTATCACCACATGATTGGTGACAAGAGAAAGTTCATTAGTCTCAAGAAGGTTAATGGTGGAGTTGTTATGTTTGGTGATGATAAGTCAAAAAAAAATATATGGAAAAGGTGACATAATAGTTCATGGAAATAAAAAAACTGAAGATATCCTTTATGCCAAAGGGCTAAAGCATAATATTCTAAGTGTTATTCAAATGTGCAGAAAAGGATATAACCTTAACTTTCATGAAAATAGATGTGGGATCAGAAAAGCAGGATCCGAAAGACTAGTTGATGAAGGAACAAGGAAAAATAGTAATGTTTATCATCTAAAGGAGGCAAATGGAGTAATCTGCTTATTATCTCAATTCAAAGAGTGTTTGTTATGGGACAAAAGAATGGGATATATCAATTTTGACAATACGATGAAAATTAGTTCTAATTATGCTATAAGAGATATGCCAAAGATAACCAAGCCTGCAAACAAATTATGTAAAGAATGTTAAATGTGAAAGAAAACAAGGACTAGTTTCAAATTTAAGGATTGCTTTGTTTCAATGCCATTGAAACTAATCCACACTAATCTATGTAGACCTATAAGGATAAGGAGTAAACAAGGTGAAAGGTACTTTATGTTGCTTATAAATGATTACACTAGAATGACTTGGATTACATTCTTAAGAGAGAAATCAAAAGCCTTTGATAAGTTTAATATTTTAATGAAGCAAGAGATGGCTAGGGAAATGATGAAAGATGTTGATCTATCCAATATGTATTGTAATAAAGCAATTTGCACTACTATCTATTTTCTTAACAAAGTGTAGCTAAGGGTCAATAGAACTAAGATCCCTTATGAGATGTGGTATGGAAGACCTCCCACTGTTAAATACTTCATAATTTTTGGCAGAAGATTTTACATTAGAAGAGATGAAGGAAACCTTGGAAAGTTTGATTCAAGGTGTGATGAAGGAATCTTTCCTGGTTACACAACTAGGAGCAAGGCATACAAATGCTACAACAAGAGATTGGGAAAGGTGATTTAAAGTACAAATGTCAAAGTAGACAAATACTTGTGTTAGATCTCAGAAGAACTAGAGGTTTACAAATTTGGTATACTTCCCTACATTGAAGAAGAAGAAGAAGAAAAAGTAGAAGAGAAAGAGGAGAAGGAACTGAAACCAATGAAGACTCTCAAAACTCTAACAAAGTATGTCTAGAGGAATTATTCTATAGATTAGATCATTGGAGATAAGGATGAAGGTGTGTTGGCTAGGAGAAAGTTTGCAAGAGCTAGGGAGCAAGTAAATTTGTGTTTCTTGTTAAAATTTGAGCCCAAGAACTTTGTTGATGCCAAAAAGGATGAAGGTTGAATAAAATAAATCGAAGAAGAGCTAGACCATATAGAAAAGAACTACACTTGGGAATTGGTTCCCAAAATTGTTGATAAAAATGTAATAGTAACAAAGTGGGTGTTGTAGAATAAGCGAAATGAAGATGGTGAAGTGGTAAGGAAAAAATCCAAATTAGTTTTCAAAGGCTATTCACAAGTTGAAGGTATTTATTTTGAGGAGACTTTTTATTCGGTAGCTAAAATGGAATCAATAATAATGTTTCTTACTCTTACTACTCTTAAGAACTTCAAAGTGTATCAAATGGATGTAAAATCATCTTTCCTAAATGGTGATCTAAAGGAAGAAGTATACATCAATCAACCAGATTGTTTCTAGTTATCAAAAGATTCAAACATGGTAAGAGAGCTCTATATGGTCTTAAGAAAGCTCCCAGATCTTGGTATGCTAGATTGGATAAGCACCTACTTCAACAAGGATTGAAGAAATGTAATGAAAATTATAATTTGTACATTAATGTTTAGGAATAAAAATTATTGATTGTGGTAGTAAATGTTGATGACATCATATTTGGTGGAGATGTTGATATGTGTAAGAAGTTTGTAGAAGAAATGTAGAAAGAATTTGAGATGTCAATGATTAGTGAGTTATCCTTCCTTGGGCTTCAAATTGTTTGGCAAGATGGTGACATCTTATTTCTCAGGTCAAATATGTAAAATAAATATTGAAGGAATTTGGGATGGAAGATTCCAGACCAGTGGATACTCCTATGGTGACTGGTTATCACTTGAACAAATTTGATGAGTCTCTGGAAGTTGATCTAAATCTTTATAAGTATGATTGGAGGTTTACTATACTTAACTACTTCTAGACCTAATATTATGCATGTGATATTTTTGGTTGCTAGATTTCAAGCTAATCCTAAGTATCTAATGAAAAATCAGTGAAAAGAATATTTAGATATTTGAAGGGAACTCTAGATTGTGGTCTATAGTATAAAAGGATAATAAATTTTTCTAAGTTCCTATACTAATGTTGATTGGGATGGTTGTGTGGATGACTAGATAAGTAAAAGTGGAAGTTCCTTGGCAAAATGTGGACCCCCTTTTTTTTTTCCTTTTCCCTTTTTGTTTTATTGTTTTTGCTCGCTTTGACATTGTTTTGATGCTTGGTCAGTCACTAGTTTTTCCTCACTCATTTTCACTTGGCCTTTTTGTATTATAACCTTTTGTTCTCCTAGTTTTTCTATTTCAGTATGCTCTTAATGTCTAGTTTATTACCAGAAACTGGAATCGTACGTTGAGCCAAAGGAGTTTGTATCTTCAGAAAAAAATATTCTAGCTTCACCCAGTTTTTCATTGATCAAAATTTATAATCCCAGTAATGCCCTCTTTTACCGAAGTTCGGTGTCTTATTGTTTCTTTGATGTAAAAGTAGGAAACTGGAAAGTCTGCTTTGAAATTTCATCAAGTCCATTTTTGTGTTTCGATTTCTAGTCTTTCTCTTGTTCCGATTTTCTATTTCTCCATAAAGTATTTCGTAGATCTCAATGTTGTTTGATGCTTTCAAAAGCAATACTAAAAGCCCCAACCCCAGTGATCATCAATCGTATATCTTTAATGACATATACCTTGTAAAGAATTGGTGCAACATCTAATTTCCATGTATAATCACAATGTCATCTTTCTTCTCAAATAGTGAGCCAATTCAAAAATCTAGGTGTTCGTGATTTGAACCATAATCTGTAATGATTGTATCTTCATTCTAGTAATTAATGTGAAATAAAAGGTAATTAATGAAGGTGGAAAACTACTAATGTACTTGGTGCTACTTCAAACATGCAATTGCTTTTACAACACTCCACTTCATGTCATATTCCAAAATTGCTAGACATTGAATTAATGAAACAACATTGGCATGCAAAGAGAGGTAAAATTTTGAGAATCTGAGTTGCAGCAACCAAGGGTTTTGAACTTGCATTCTAAAGAATCACCATTTCAACCAGAACTAGGTTTATTCCAAATAACTAATATTTTGATAAGAGTTTCTCAAGCTAGAAAATCTTGATAATGGTATTTTCTCATTCTGAAATTGAAATGTTAAATTTTCTTTGAGTTGTTAAATTTAATTGAAAATGAATTGAAAATGTTATGAAATGTAAGTTTGGTTGAATTTAACCCTAACTCGCACACAAGATGAATATTTTGAAAATTTTAGAGCACATTATATCCAAAATGAGCACTTTTGACACAAGAGCAGAAGATGAATTCAAGTACTACAATTCACAAGTAGTACCCATTAATGTACTGGTTATAGATGCCCACATGGGATGGTCTTCCAACATTGAAATCCGTTCATGGATATTGTAAGAAAATGCTACTCAATGTACCAAAAATGTCATATCAAATGGGTTACTTCTTGTAGGAGGGTTCCCACTAGCAATGGAAGCTCCTGAATTAGTTATGCAATGCATAAACTATTACAACCCAACCAAAAGGATTGTTGAGAAAGAGGAAAAAATTTATGTAGATTTGTCACATAAAGGAATACTGTGTACATTTGGTCTCCCATCTTACACACAGATGTTCAATGTCAACCTGAAAGCCAAGGTGAAGACATATAAGAGCACTAAGGAGCGTAATAGAGAAATTATGAGCACCCAGTTATACCAACAACCAATTACACCCTAGACCAAGGTAATTAAGAGGTCAATGTTTAAACAAGAAATGCAAGACATTATAACTTTGTTGAGTAGAGTAGCTGGTTTGAGAGATAAAAGAAAATTTGAACCCTGGATGTTTGTGATAATATCCTGCATGATAGATTGTCCTATAGAGGTGCATTGGGAAAAATTGATAAGTGACAGATTGCATGAACAAATAACTACATTCCCCAAAACTAGGTGTTTCTACATGTCTTCATATGTTATTTACTCTTGTGCTATGAGAGCCAGTAAACAAGGGTTAAAACAAATGGGTACTTTGGGCACGCAAGTCGGCAATAGTCTGATATATGCACATTTACCCCAAATCACTATTCACGAGAATAAGGATGACTGCATAAAATTTAATGATTTGTTCTCCATGAAACTGGTGAGAATAATGGAAGGTGATAAATCCAAGAGACTATCCCTGGAAGCATAAAGTGCCATTTGGCCTATGGGAGGCTGGTACAAACAGTTCCCAACTGAATCCTACATTAGAGTGAAGGGATTCAATGGACACCCATTTATGTTGCCCAGGTATCCTAGAGATAGAATTATTTTATTGGAATTAGTGAGATAGTTAAAACCATCGCAGGCTCTTTACAACCATGCTCACAAAAGGCCTCTTTTAAATTTCTCATTCCAATAGGAAATTATAAGTGTAGTACAATTAGAGTAACTGATTTGTGTGAAGAAGAGTTGAGGAGCTATCATTTTGAAGAATTTCCACTCCAGAGAGTGTACTATGATATTGAAGGAAATATTGAGAAAAATATAGCTGGTTATTGTGCTCATGTGCCTCATTTAGTAGATTATTGGCTTAATTGTGAAGATGAGCACATGGTGAGAAGAAGAAATTGTGAAATAATGATTTTAATATTTTCTCAGATGCTCAAGCTTTATGAAATCCCATAACAATTGGAAGAAGATGATGGTCAGGTGTTGAACCAGTTCTATAATAATGACAGGGTATATGATGAACCCATTCCAAACCTAGGTGTTGATGATGAACACATGACATCAATTGTTGACTTTACTAGGCTAGTCCTAAGGTATACTCAACATTGGATTAATTATTTTTGCAAAAGTTTAAGAGAAAGAGGAATTGAACCCATCTTCTCAAAAGATAAAAGATGAAAACAAAGAGATGAAATTGCTTTTGAAAGAGGAGAGCCTACAAAGAAGAAAAGAAAGACTAGCAAGGTTACTCTAGGTGTTAGAATTGAAGAAAGATCTCCTAAAGCAATAAGACAAGAAGTTCCCATAAAACCATTTGATAAATAGAAAGATGCAGAGATAGGTAAAGATAAATAAAAAATAAGACTTAAAGGTACATCTTCTTCTATAGCTAGACCCAAAAAAAAGGTAACTATCGATGAAGGAACAAGAGCAACAAGGAATATTGGTATGCAAACTAGGTCTACATCTCAAAGAGTTGCAAAATTATTTACTTCTCCCTCTTCTATTAATATGGATAGTATGAAGCAAGCACTGGGCGGGACTCCTGTAGCTCTAGAGGAAATTTCTGAGGAAGATGAAGCCAAAATTAAGGAAGAAGTAGATAAATGTGGTGCTATGTGAGAGAAAGTACAAGAGAAGAAGTCTAAAGACAAGCCCATGGTATGCCCAGTGGTAGAAAAAATTCAAGATACGAGCTGTAACCCTATAAATATTGAAGAAGAAGAATTTATTCAAGGAACGATCATGTCAGAGGTAGGGAACCCTAGCATACTTGAAATGGAAACAGGGGAAGATGTAGAGAAAAAACATGTTGATGAAATAGTTGTTGAAGATACTCTTGATTCTAAACCTTCTTTTGGGAATGTGCAAGATGTTGATGAATACTTGTAGGTCTTTACAAAATTAGATAAAGGCCATGCTGAAAATGAAAATGAAATTGAAATTCCAGAAGAAGCTACACAATTTGTAAGGGAGGAAACTGAAAATGAAAAGAATCCTAATGTAGCAGTAAATGAAGAAGATAATATGCAGAGAGATGAATAAGAAAATATGGATAGACAGGAAAGTGTAAGTCTCCAAACAGAGGAGGCAATGCCAGACCCCGTTAATGAATTCCCCATTTCAAAAAATATGGCAAGTCAAAGAGAGGAAGTTCTTGAAACAAGTAACAAATAGGGACAAGAAAAGGTTACAAAGCTACCACAAGATGATGATACACCTGATTGGTTACTCAGGGAATTAGCTTCTCCAATGGAAGTGGAAATATTACCTCTGAATCTCAATAATTTTATGCAATAAGTAAAAACTCCTAAGCCTAGGCATAGAGCAAAGACAAAGCATGTCATACAAAGGAATATAGATGGAAATAGAACTATTCAGATAGCCACTCCTACAATTGATAAAGATAGATATGAGATAACGCTTAAGGAGTACAAGATCACAAGTATTAATCTTGGACACTCATCTTGGCAGCAAGAATTAGATGAAATAAAAGTAAATTTAAATGCTACTGTTGCGAGAGTACAAAAATATAAACAAAAGAAAAGAGAATTGAAGGAATGAGTTGCTA
This sequence comes from Sequoia sempervirens, assembly GCA_007258455.2. Lineage (NCBI taxonomy): Eukaryota > Viridiplantae > Streptophyta > Pinopsida > Cupressales > Cupressaceae > Sequoia > Sequoia sempervirens. The sequence goes on from VDFB02270651.1 coordinate 660,370,479, forward strand.
CCATGGAATACTTTATCAATTCATTGACTTTATCTAGTCGAGAATAAGAAGAACTGCCTGAACATTTGGTGTTGATGTCACAATAGCAAGTGGATGCTATTGCTGCAGTTCGTCAAAAGATGAATATATTTGAAGAATGTATTAAATACTATGTAAAGCAAGGAGATGAATTTATTATAGATGCAATAAGAAAGTACAAGGAAGCATATCATCATTCAGAGAAATTGAATATATTTGAAGATGAGTGTAAATTTTTCCAGGAACAGGTTATAGATGAAAGGAGAAATATTGAAATTCTCATATAGTCAGACATCCAAGAATTAATAAAAAATAATGTAATATCTGAGATGGAGCCTCATTGCCAGGAAAATGGAAGAAACAACTGAAATAGGAAGGTTCCATGATAATGCAATGCATTGAAGGATTTGAAAGAGTCACTATTGAGTGCAGAAGACTTATTAGTGAAAATCAAGAATTTATTGAAATATTGACACATCAAGGCTTTGATCCCCAAACATTACGACATGAGGGAAAAGAAGCCAAAGCTTTCAAGGAATGGATAGAAAGGATAAATAAATATCCTATTCAATTTATGACACGATAGGTTATTGATGAAATAATACAGTGCAAAAATGTTATAGTCAAATATGAAGCAGACAAAGTGCAAAAGAATGACACCATACTTCGAGCAACTAAAGAATATACCAGGCTTAAACTCACTTGGAGAGCAATACAAATAATTTAAAAAGAACGTATACATCAAATATTGAAGGCTTTCCAAGAATATCAATTAAAGAAAGAAGGAAGAATCTTGGAGCCCAAGTCATAAGCGAATATGGAAAGAACTAGATACTGGATACCAGAAAAATAATGAAGTTCATTTGTTGTTTTAATTTTAAATTTGCAGGTTGATCCTAGTCCTAGTAGGTGTTCCTCATTCTGGTGTTTTGAGAGAAAGTTGGAGGCCTTGATGGAGATAAAGTGTTAGTGTTGAAGTATGAAGAAAAAGTGTTGTTGCAGACCAAGTCAAAGCTTTGACTTATTCTAGAATGTTCTTGATGATAGTTGGCACATTCCATGTGACACATTTTAATTTGATCTTTTTGATTCTTTGAATAAACTTTTAAGTTGGAATTTTGAGTGCCTTGTTTCTATAAAAGGCCACCTCCTCCCACATTTATTTAATGTTCATAATTTGTGGATGTCGGAGGAGCAAAAACTTCTTTTAAGTTTTGTTCTTTTTTCTTGTTTTCTGAACCATTCCATCATAAAAAATTTAATGCACATAGAAATTAATTGATATCAGAGCTTTATGGACAACTACCTATCTAAGTATCTTTTGTAGTTGGTTTTGTAAGTTCGGTCGAACAAGACTATATGCTATGTCGTTTAAGCGTGCATACAAAACCTACTCGGTGTCCATAAACTAAACCTGTTCTCTTTAAAAGCTTGCACCATTTTGTACATATTTGTGAAGCAATCTAGTGAAATATAAAGTGATTTGATCTATTTCAATTAATTCTTTGGGGCATCCATGGAGAATAACTAGGAGAAACTTTTATTTTTTAGTACTTTTATATTCTATTTTATAATAGATGTTTAATATTTTTGAAAATGTTCTAAAAAATATAAGTGAATGGAAATAGTTTTGTTGAAAATATTTTATTTTCCATGAAATTGTTGAATGCTTAATGCTAAATCTACTTAAGTGATAGCAAGATTTTGTGATTATTCATGCAATATTATGTTGAATCTTTCGATTTCATGATATTTTTTGATAATGAAATGAAGTTTTATGTGAATTTTTTGTAATTGTTTGTAAAGCTAAAAATAACCTAGTCCCTTTGAGATTAAGAACAATTATCACATCATTACCTTAGAGTGACCCTAGTGCAACCATGACCTAGTTATCAAAGGCTTGGGATTTAACGGAAGCCACTATTTTCTCTGTGAATAAACAATTTCCCCTTAGGTTGTCTTTGTTTCATATATTTCAAGAAGGATAGGCTCTTTGCAGTCTTGTCTATGGATATTTTATTCAATCTGTTTACTGTGAGTAAAACTGTTGTGAACAGGAATTGGTGCTAGGAGGGCTATTGTTGTTTTTTTGTTTTTTTTAGGGTTTAAATTGGATTTTCATAGAACCACTAGATCTCAATCTAGTGATCCTCGAGTGGCCTTAGTTGATCTAAGTGGTCGAACATTGTCTAGACCTCAAAACTCTACATGTTTAAGTGCAGGTCCAAATATTCCAACCATTGTCACACCATCACCTCCTATAGTGATTGAATTATTTAATGTGGAGTCACCAATTCAATTTTCCGTTTATAATGATTTACCGAAAATTACTGATAAGTTGTGTCCTAAGTATTATTTCCACAAAGATGTTGAAGAACATATCAGTATATTCAAAGATACATGTTTTTGAGCAAGAATTCAACATGAAGATGTTCTGTGTCGATTGTTCACATATAATTTGAGTGATGAAGTTTACCAGTAGTATATCAATTTGCTTCATAATTCCATTAGAGCATGGCGAGACATAGAAACTCAATTTTTAGCTAGGTTTAGAACATCGATTGATCCTTCCCTGTTATATCACCAATTCGCTCAAATCAAGAGGTTCAGGGGAGAATCTATAACTACTTTTAATGACAAATTTCAAAAGGCTTATTCTAGGTTACAAGAACCTTATGTAGTGTATAATTTTTTTGCTAGCACAATTTATTATACAACAGTCAATCCTTTAACTACTATGTTTGTGAAGCGAAGAGATAATCCTCCCTCTACTCTACTAGAAGCCTATGTTGAAGCCTTAAGTGTAAATTTAGAAATGAAACATCTTGGAAGTGGATCGTCCGCGAATGGCAGAAACAGATTGAATATTTACCCTACCTCGAAGGTAAATAGAGTTCCTATAGTTGATCCCATGACTCCTAATGTTTATCATGTAGTGGTCTAGAGTGGAAAATTTCCTCAAAATACTTTCTTTCAACCAAGAAATAGTCAAGCTTTAGTCCCTCACCCTGGTTTAGCTATTATAGAGCTATGTCCTAATGGAAACTCTTTTTTCTCACAAACTCAAGAAAATCAAATTGTCAAAATTTCTGAGGAAAAGGAAGACATGAAAGAAGCTACAACTCAACTCAAAAGATTGACCATAGAGGTTACATAGTTAAGAAATGAAAATTCCTATTCTTAGAACAATAATCAAAATTCTCAAAATTGAACGTATAATGCTCCCAGGCCACCTAGACCATGGAATACATGTCCTAATAATGGGGGAGTATCAACGCCTTTAGACAATCTTGATTCAAGAGATGAAAAGTTTATATCAAAAGTGAACTTAGCTGATCTTGCAATGAATAATTGGTGTAGAATTCATAATACAAATGCTCATGCTGAAGTATATTGGTCACAATTTAAAATCACTTTGGATATTTTCCTTGTTGCTACTCGTTATAATGAGCATTGTGACTCTCATCCTCCTAAAGGAAATGAATTAGTTCCGGTAGGATATGACTCTTCTTTAGTCCTAGATAGTTATGAATGTTTCAAATTACCTTCAGTTATTACAAGTCATGCTCATGAATATGAAGGTGATAATTCAACCATGGCGTTGGAGACATATACTTTTCCTTATAAGGATGAAAATGAGCCTCAAGAAGAAATGGATGAAATACATGCCTTTCAACAATATCAGAAGGGACATAATTACAACATGAGGAATAATGCTAATGGTGGAGCTAGATTCAATGGGCCTTTAACAACATCCATCCCACCTAACAACTTTAACACTCCCCCTGATGATAAATTAAGCAATAATCCTGGGTTACCTAAGGTGACTTCTCACTACAATTCATCAAATGTTTTAAAAGGTGAAAAGATACATTCTGCCGATCAAAACAATTTGACTAATTATTTAGCACAAGAAATTAAGAAGGTAAAGATTAGACTTTTTCTATCAGAATTTCTTAAAAAACAAATGATCAAGAAAGATTTCTTAAACACTTTAGAATATTTTCCTAAAGAAAGAAAATCCAAGGACATCTAGGTGAAAGATAAAGAACATAGTTCCCATAGCAGTTGCATAAGTGGCCTTCTATAAAGGAAAGCTAGAGTCCCTGCCATTTTTGCTCACTTTGAGAATATTTGGTAAGAATCTTCATAATTAGTTAGTAGAATCTGGAGCTTCTACTAACATGACATCGTTATCGATATGTCAAACAATGGGGTTAACTCCTGCAAATTATTTAAAGAAAGTCACTCAACTAGACAAGATGGAGGTAAACATAGTAGGAGAGTTGACTAATATTCAAATGCAATTGGCTTCCGATCCTATAATCCAATACTATATTGACATTGAAGTTGTGGAAATACCTGATACCTATGGTATACTTTAAGTAGAGATTGGTCTAAAACATTAAATGGATACATAGCTACCAAATTTTTGCACATGTGGTTACCATGGAAAGGAGTTCCTAATCAAATTAGAATTGAAAGAGAACCTCGCATGAAATACATGATCACAGACTATAATCAGAAAAATGAAGTTCTATATATCGATGTAGAATGAGGAGTTTATAAAATATGCAATTCAGGAGTTAGAATTGAGGAAGTTTTCACTTGTGATGCTAAGAAATCTAATGAATTAATTCCTAGAACAAATGTTTTAATCGAATCAAATTGTGATTCTTCTGAGGAGGAGAATAGTCCTTATGATAAATTTTAGAAGAATATTATTGCAAAAGCTTAGGAGAGTAATAAAAGTAAAATCTCACTAAACAATTTGTTGTTGCAGGACTGGTGTAGATTACATGATGCTGTGCATTCAAAAAATAGTTGTATGATGTGTCTAGAGATAATCCACATAATTGAGAATTGATATTGTCTAGAACATGATGATGTCAACAGAACTGAATAAAAAAATTGTAAAAATGAAGATTAAAATGTACAAAATGAAAATATTTGTACGATGATGTAAAAAAATGGTAAAATATTGAATACAAATGATCATGCTTGGATTTTCAAATTTGATGGATCAAAATCAAAACAAGGAATTGGAATTGGAGTAGAACTTATAAACCCACAAGGTAAGTCCTTCCTTGCTACAAATTGATTGAAATTTTAGTGTACTAATAATGTGGCAGAATACGAAGCCCTTATACATGGTTTGATCCTAGCAATCAAGAAGAAAGCTAGAATCCTTAAAGTGTTTGGTGATTCAGAATTGGTAGTTAAACAAGTCTGAAAGCAATATATTTGCCACTTCAAGAGATTATCGAACTATTGACACAGAGTATGGGATTTAATTGAAGATTTTGATGCATTCAATATTACTCATATCCCTAGAAGACTCAATCAGAGAGCTGATGCCCTAGCTACTGCAGCTAGTACTTTGGAACCTTTGGAAACCTCATATCTAAAAAGATTCACAATTGAATTGGTACAATTACCCTCAGTTCCTAATAATGTTACAAACTTATAAGTGTTTGAAGATGACCAACACATATTGGAATTCATTACTAATTCTGGTATTTTTGAAACACAAATCATTGAAGAAATAGATCACCCTAATAGCGAAATTCAAGATGAAGAATTGACTCAAGTTAGAGATAATAATATCCTGAAAGGAATAATTGAGTTAGAACAATTGTTCAACATTTACCAGATAGTCAGACGAAAATATTTACCTCAAAGTGATGAAGGATTATCTGAGTCATATACTTTGCATACTAAAGAAGATCCTAAAAATGTACTCATAGGGAAGGTTTGTACTGAAAAAGAGAAGAGAAATATTGTTTAGGAACTTAAAGATTACTGGAAAGTCATGGCATGGACATATGAAGATTTGAAGACGTATGAAACTTCCATTATTACACATACTATACCACTGAAGCCTGATTTGAAACCTTTCTGATAGAAGCAACGTGCAGTGAATGCAATCTTAGAGCCTTTAATTCAAAAGGAAGTTCAAAAATTGTTGTCAGCCAAGATAATTTTTCCAATTAGACTTTCCAGTTGGGTGGAAAATTTAGTCCCTGTAAGGAAAAAGAATGGAGATATACGATTGTGCCCAGATTTCTGAAATCTCAACAAAGCATCTAAAAAATATAATTATCTACTACCCTCACTTGAAGAAGTGTTACAGATAGTTAACGGTTTGCAAATGATGTCCTTTTTGGATGGATTTTTTGGGTATAACCAAGTAATGGTAGCGAGGGAAGATCAGATGGAAACAACTTTCACCACGAAGTGGGGAACTTTTTCTTATAGAAGGATGCCATTTGGATTGATAAATGTTGGAGTACATTCTAGAGAGACATGGACTATGATTTTCAAGAATTGATAGGAAAATGCATCATTATTTACATGGATGACCTTATAGTATTTTCTAAAGATAGAAGAGATCACGTTTGAGATCTCAGAGTGATATTACAGAAGTTCGAAACTTATGGAGTTTCACTAAATCCTAAAAAATATTTTTTTAGGGTGATTGAAGGAAAGTTACTAGGACATATCATTTCAGAACATGGTATTTCAATCAGCCTAGATAGAGTGAACACATTACTCAAATTACAACCCTTGGGAAGTAGAAAATAATTAAAGTCATATTTTGGTAAGATTAACTTTGCTCAAAAATTTATTACAGGATTCATATAAATAGTGAAGCCACTCAATGATATGCTAAATAAAGATGCCAAAATAGAGTGGATGAATGAAGCTAAGATCGCCTTTGAGATTATAAAGACTTCAATCACAGAAGCGCCAGCATTGGTAAGTCTGGATTATATTAAACTTTTTTATATTTACTCATTCACTTCTGGTCATACTTGTGCAACAATATTGACATAGAAAGGAAAGAATAAAGAAGAGAAACCAATTGATTTCATGAGCTCTCCGTTCAAGTAAGAAAAATTAAGATACATAGATGTTGAAAAAAAAGCCTTTGCTTTGGTCAAAGTCATACGCAAGTTTAGACATTGCATCCTCAAGAGTATAGTCAAAGCTATTGTCCCAAATTCAACTGTCAAAATGTTGTTAACACAAAGTGAGCATAGAGAAAAGAGAGCTAAATGGGTCACCATTTTACAAGAATATTATTTAGACATCATACCCATGAGGTTGGTCTAGGCACAAGCTTTGGCTAAATATATTGCAGAAATAGATCCCCAAATCTCAAGTCAACAATACACATTGGATGAAAAAGATCAAGAAGATTGGTATTTAGACATTTGGCATTATTTGGTTAGCCACACTTGCCCTGATCATATACAAAGGAATCAAAGAAGATCCCTCAAGATAAAGTCACAAAGTTACATGATTAAGGGAGGAGTTCTATTTAAAAGAAATCATGAAGGAATCTATTTAAGATGATTAAATAGAACAAAAGTTGATAAAGTGTTGTAGGAACTACATGAGAGATTTGGAACAGCTCATGGAGCACCTTTAGCTATTGTACACCTCATTCTAAGAGTGGGTTACTACTAGCCCACGATATTTAAAGATACTTATGAACATGTTAAACATTGTCATACATGTCAAAAAACGTCGGATAAAGGAAGATTCAATGCTCAACTGTTGCAACTAGTGATGGAGATGCATCCCTTCTCACAATGGGGACTAGACTTTATTGGAACTATCAATCCTCCATCTTTAGCTAGTCATTGATTCATATTGACTACTACATATTATTGTACTCAATGGACAAAGGCATGCCCCAACAAGCAATGCACTACTGACGTGGTCATAAAAGTTTTAGAGGAAAACATTATCACTAGGTTTGGAATGCCATACGCATTGGTATGTGATAATGGCCCTTCTTTTGCTTCATTAAAATTTTCTAATTGGGAATTTGAATAGGCATAAATTTTTTATTTAATTATTATCCACAGGGAAATGGATTAGCTAAATCATCCAATAAAAATTTGTTGGATATAATTAGAAAATTGATTGAAAATAACCCTAGGGAATGGAATTCTTTGTTCAGGTTCACCCTTTGGGTAGATCGTACTAGGATGAAAGCTACATTAGGGAATTTTCCTTATCATTTAGTCTATGGGGTAGATCCTAGACTACCAATAAACTTAAAAATCCCCACCTGGTAGTTTGCAAAAGAATATTTTGGATTAGATGATCAAACAGAAAATCAGTTGTTGCAATTGATGCATTTAGATGAGAAACGAACACAAGCCATAGACCATTTTTCTAAACATCAATCCATAATGAAAAGATGGTTTGATAAGCATACCAAATTAAAGACTTTTAGAGTATCTGATTTGGTCATATATTGGAATAAAGCCCATGAGCGTAAAGGTGAACATGGTAAGTTTGAAAGATTATGGACATGCCCATACCAAATTTCTAGAATCTTGGGTGATAGCACGTATAGATTAAAGTCTTTGACTGGTGAAGATATCCCATTTCCTGTGAATGGGCAATTCCTAAAGCATTATTTCCAGTCATAGACAAATAGTTTTTTGTAAATTTTTTTTTTGTAAATAGTTTTGTAAATAATCTCTTTTATTTGGTTTGTTTTTTTTGTTTGTTTCATTTATTTTTTCGGGTGTTGCATTGTTTTGAATTTACATTAATTGGAAACCTTTAAAGGTCTACAAGTCAATAGAATGTCAACCCCAAAACTTTAATCTCTATTCTAACTGGAAATAGTTTTCCATTTATAAATTGTTAAAGAATTGTTCAATTTTATGTACTCTATTTAGCATGAATCATTCAACTGACGTTGAGCTACAAATGAATACATTTCAATCATTCTACTGAAATTTTGGATAACAGTTGTTTGCATTAATTAAAAAATAAAAAGACTACCTTTTCTACCACTATAATTCCCAACCTAATAGTAGTGCCTCAATTCTTGCAAGTTGATAAATGAGCTATTATTGCAATATCAAAAGAAAAATGACCCATCATTGCCATATTCTAAAAAAAAAAAATTGATATCAACTCTTTAGACTATCCAAATAACTCTATCGAGGCTATGGACACCTGACTGATAGTAGAGCTATGTTTGGGGGAATTACAAAGATAACCTTATTGGGGCTATGGACGCTTGATTGGCAGCAAGGCTCTATCCCTGGTTGGCTTAAAAGGAATTATCATATTGTGTAGATTAATGCAAATGGTTGCTATTTGTAAGATTACTATAGTGGAAATAATCAATTTCACACATGTGAGCTCAATAATACTTAATTTTGCATGCTAACTGAAGTAAAATTTGAAAATGGAATAAGGGTCCCATGGTTTATAATTAGAATACTAAAGAAAGTTGGAATATTGATGTTAGATCTGGGATTGACTTTCTATTGTTTTATTTTGTTTTTTTGGTTGCTATTTGTTGTGTGGTCTCACAACACACCCCATTTTTCCCCTTGGGAAAATGTGGACCCCGCTTTTTTTTCCTTTTCTCTTTTTGTTTTGTTGTTTTTGCTCACATCGACATTGTTTTGATGCTCGATTGGTCGCTGGTTTTTCTCTCTCATTTTCACTTGGATTTTTTGTATTGTAACCTTTTGTTCTCTCAGTTTTGGTGTTTCTATATGCTCTTAATGTCTAGTCTATTATCAGAAACTAGAATCCCAAAAGCCTCCCTTGAGCCAAAGGAGTTTGTATCTTCAGAAAAAAAATTCTAGCTCTGCCTGGTATTTCATTGATCAAAATTTCTAATCCTAATAATCCCCTTTTACTAGAGTCCATTTTTTTATTGTTTCTTTGATGTAAAATTTGGAAACTAGAAAGTCTACTATGAAATTTCATCAAGTTTATTTTTCTGTTTTGGTTTCCAGTCTTTCTCTTGTTTTGATTTTCTTAGATCCTAGTGTTATTTGATCCTTTCAAAAGCAATACTAAAATCCCCAACCCCAGTGATCATCAATTGCATATCTTTAATGACATCTACCTTGTAAAGAATTGGCACAACATCTAATTGCCACATATAATCACAAGGCCATCTTTCTTCTCAAATAGCGAGCTAGTACAAAAATCTAGGTATTCGTGACTTGAACAATAATCTGGAATGATTGCACCTTTATTCTAGGAATTAATGTGAAATAATAGGTAATTAATGAAGGTGGTGAATGACCTATGTACTTGGCACTACTTCAAACATGAAATTGTTTTTACAACACTCCACTTCGCGTCATATTGCAAAATTGCTAAAGACATTGAATTAACAAAACCACATTGGCACACAAAGAGAGGTAAAATTTTGAGAAGTTGAGTCACAGCTACCAAGGGTTTTGAAGTTGCATTCTAAAGAATCACTATTTTCAACCAGAACCAGGTATGTTCTAAATAACTAATATTTTGATAACAGTTTCTCAAGCTAGAAATCTTGATAATGGTATTTTCTCATTTTGAAATTGAAATGTTAAATTTTCTTTGAGTTGTTAAATTTAATCGAAAACAAATTGAAAATATTATGAAATTTAAGTTTGGTTGAATTTAACCCTAACTCGTACACAAGATGAATATTCTAAAAAATTGTAGAGCACATTATATCCAAAATGAGCACTTCTGATGCAAGATCAAAAGATTAATTCAAGTACTGCAATTCAAAAGCAGTACCCATTAATGTAGTGGTTATAGATACCCACATGGGATGGTCTTCTGACATTGAAATCCATTCATGGATGTTGCATGAAAATGATACCCAATGTACCAAAAATTTTGTATCAAATGGGTTTCTTCCTATAGGAGGGTTTTCACCAGCAATGGAAGCTCCTAAATTAGTTATGAAATGCTTAAATTATTACAACCTAGCCAAAAGGATTGTTGAGAAAGAGGGAAGAATTTATGAAAAATTGTCATAGAAAGGAATCATGTGTACATTTGGTGTCCCCTCCTACACATAGATGTTCAATGTTGACCTGAAAGCCAAGGCCAAGACATATCATAGCACTGAGGAGATTAATAGAGAAATTACAAGCACCCAGTGGTGCCAACAACCAATTACACCCTCGACCAAGGTAATTCAGAGGTCAATGTTTAAACAAGAAATGCAAGACATTATATCTTTGTTGAGTAGAGTAGCTGGTTTGAGAGATGCAATGAAATTTGAAAATTGGATGTTCATGATAATATCTCACATGATAGAGGGTCCTATGGAGTTGCATTGGGGAAAATTGAGAAGCGACAAATTGCATGAAAAGATTACTACATTCCCCAAAACCAGGTGTTTCTACATTTCATCATATGTTATTTACTCCTATGCTATGAGAGCCAATAAACAAGGGTTAAAGAGGATTGGTACTCTGGGCACGCAAGTTGGAAGTAGTCTGATATATACACATTTACCCCAAATAACTATTCACGAGTATAAAGATGATTATAGAAAAGTTAATGATTTGTTCTCCATGAAACTGGTGAGAAAAATGGAAGGTGATAAATCCAAGAGACTATCCCTAGAAGCACAAAGTGTTATTCGACCTATGGGAGGCTGGTACAAATAGTTCCCAACTTACTCCTACATTAGAGTAGAGGGATTCAATGGACACCCATTTATGCTACCCAGGTATCCTACAAATAAAATTATTTTATTGGAATTAGTGAGACAATTAAAACCATCTTAGGCTCTTTACAACCATGCTCGCAAAAAGGCCTCTTTTAAATTTCCCATCACAATAGGAAATTATAAGTTCAGTGCAATTAGAGTAACTGATTTGTGTGAAGAAGAGCTGAGGACCTATCATTTTGAAGAATTTCCACTCTAGAGAGTACTATGATATTGAAGGAAATATTGAGAAAAATATAGTTGGTTATCGTGCTCATGTGCCTCAATTAATAGATTATTGGATTAACTCTGAAGACGAGCATGTGGTGAGAAGAAGAAAGTATGAGAGAATGAATTTAAGATTTTCTCAAATGCTCAAGCTTTATGAAGTCCTAGACCAATTAGAAGAAGATGATGGTTAGGTGCTAAACTAGTTCTACAATGATGACAGGGTATATGATGAACCCATTCCAGACCCAGGTGTTGATGATGAACACATGACATCAATTGATGACTTTACTAGGCTAGTCCTAAGGTATACTCAACATTGGATTAATGATTTTTGCAAAATTTTAAGAGAAAGAGGAATTGAACCCATGTTCTTAAAGATAAAAGATGAAAAAAAGAGATGAAACTGCTTTTGAAAGTGGAGAGCCTACAAAGAAGAAAAGAAAGACTAGCAAGGTTACTCTAGGTGTTAGAATTGAAGAAAGAACTTCTGAAACAATAAGACAGGAAGTTCACATAAAACCATCTGATAAAAAAAAATATGTAGAGACACGTAAAGATAAATAAAAAATGAGACCTCAAGGTGCATCTTCTTCTACAACTAGAACCAAAAAAAAGTAACTATCAATGAGGGAACAAGAGCAATAGGGAATGTTGGTATGCAAACCAGGTTTGCATCTCAAAGAGCTAAAGTGTTATTTACCTCCCCCCTTTCTATTAATATGGCTAATATGAAGAAAGCATTGGGTGGGACTCCTGTAGCTCTACAGGAAATTTCTAAGGAAGATGAAGCCAAAATTAAGGAACAAGTAGATAAATGGGGTGCTATGTGGGAGAAAGTACAAGAGAAGAAGTCTTAAGACAAGCCCATGGTACGCCCAATGATAGAAAAAATTCAGGATATGAGCTCCAAACCTATAAATATTTAAGAGAAATAATTTATTCAAGGAACACTCACCTTAGAGGCAGGGAACCCTAGTGTACTTGAAATGGAAACAAGGGAAGATGTAGAGAAAAATATTATTGATGAAAGAGTTGTTGAAGATACTCTTGATTCCCAGCCTTCTTTTGGGAATGTACAAAATGTTGATGAATAGTCGCAGGTCTTTGAAGAATCAAATAAAGGCTATGCTGAAAATGAAATTGAAACTTAAATTCCAAAAGAAGAAGCTACACAGTTTGTAAGGGTGGGAACTAGAAATGAAAAGAATCCTAGTGTAGTAGTAAATGAAGAAGATAATATGCAGAGAGATGAATTAGAAAATCTGAATAGATAGGAATGTGTAAGTCTCTAAATAGAGGAGGAAGTGCCAGACCCCGTTAATGAAGTCCCCATTTCAAAAAATATGGCAAGTCAAAGAGAGGAAGTCCTTGAAACAAGTAAAAGACATGGAAAAGAAAAGGTTACAGAGGTACAACAAGATGATGATAAACCTGATTGGTTACTCAAGGAATTAGCTTCTCCAATGGAAGTGGAAATATTACCTCTGAATGTCAATAATTTTATGCAAGAAGTAGGTACTCATAAACCTAGGCGTAATGTGAAGACAAATCATGTCATACAGAGGAATGCAGATGGAAATAGAACTATTTAGATAGCAACTCCTAGAATTGATAAAGATAGATATGAGATAATGCCTAAGGAGTACAAGATCACAAATATTAATCTTGGACACTCATCTTGGAAGCAAGAATTAGATGAAATAAAAGTAAATTTAAATGCTACTATTGCGAGAGTACAAAAATATAAACAAGAGAAAAGAGAATTGAAGGAATGGGTTGCTACCTTGGAACACTTTATCAAGTCATTGACTTTATCTGGTCGAGAACAAGTGAAACTTCCCTAACATTTGATGTTGATGTCACAAGAGAAAGTGGATGCCATTGCTGCAATTCGTCATAAGATGAATATATTTGAAGAATGGATTAATACCGAGTAAAGAAAGGAGATGAATTTATTACGGATGCAATAATAAAGTACAAGGAAGCATATCATCATTCAGAGAAATTGAAAATATTTGAAGATGAATGTAGATTCTGCCAAGAACAGGTCATAGATGAAAGGTGAAATATTGAAATTCTCATATAGTTAGACATCCAAGAATTAATACAAAATAATTTAATATTAGGATATGAAGCCTCATTTCTAGGAAAATGGAAAAAACAACTGAAATGTGAAGGTGACATGATAATGCAATGCATTGAAGGATTTGAAAGTCACTGTTGAGTGCAGAAGACTGATTAGTGAAAATCAAGAATTTATTGAAATATTGACACATCAAGGCTTTGATCCCCAAACATTAGGATAGGAGGGAAAAGAAGCCAAAGCTTTCAAGGAATGGATAGAAAGGATAAATAAAGATCCTATTCAATTGTTGACATGAGAGGTTATTGATGAAATAATACAATGCAAAAATGTTATAGTCAAATATGAAGCAAAAAAAGTGCAAAAGAATGACACCATACTTCAAGCAACTGAAGAATATACCAGGCTCAAACTCACTTGGAGAGAAATACAAAGAATTTCAAAAGAACATATACATTAAGTATTGAAGGATTTCTTAGAATATCAATTAAAGAAAGAAGGAAGAATTATGAAGCCCTAGTCATAAGCGAATATGGAAAGAACTAAATACTGGATACCAAAAATCTAATGAAGTTCATTTGTTGTTTTAATTTTAAATTTGTAGGTTGATCCTAGTCCTGGTAGGTGTTCCTCATTTGGGTGTTTTGAGAGAAAGCTACAACCTTGATGGAGATAAAGTGTTAGTGCTGAAGTATGTAGAAATAGTGTTGCTACGGACAAAGTCAAAGCTTTGACTTATTCTAGAATGTTCTTGATGATAGTTGGCACATGCCACATGACACATTTTTATTTGATATTTTTTATTCTCTGGATAAACTTTTAAGTTGGAATTTTGAGTGCCTTGTTTCTATAAAAGGCCATCTCCTCCCACATTTTTATTTTAAGTTCAGAAGTTGTGGATGTTGGAGGAGCAAAAAATTCTTTTAAGTTTTATTCTTTTTTCCTATTTTTTGAACCATTTTGGCGTAAAACTTTGTATGCGCGTAGAAATTAATTGATATAAGATCTTTATGGATAGCTAACTATCAAAGGATCTTTTGTAGCTGGTTTTGTAAGTTCAGCCCAACAAGACTATATGCTACGTTTTTTAAGGGTGCATACAAAACCTACTTGGTGTCCATAAATGAAACCCTTTCTTTTTAAAAGCTTGCACTGTTTTGTATGTAGCTGTGAAGCAATCTATTGAAATATAAATTGGTTTGCTTTGTTTCAATTAATTCTTTGGGGCATCCATGGAGAATAACTAGGAGAAACTTTTATTTTTTAGTACTTTTATATTCTATTTTTGAAAATGTTCTAAACAATATAAGTGAATGGAAATAGTTTTGTTGAAAATGTTTTATTTTCCATGAAATCGTTGAATTATTAATGCTAAATATACTTAAGTCATAGCAAGATTTTGTGATTATTCATGAAATATTATGTTGAATCTTTCAATTTCATGATGTTATTTGATGATGAAATGAAGTTTTATGTGAAATTTTTGTAATTATTTGTAAAGTTAGAAATAATAGTAGTCCCTTGGAGATTAACAACAATTATCAAATCATTACCTGAGAGCGACCCTAGTACAACCATGACCTAGTTATCAAAGACTTGTGATGAATGGAAGTCAATCTTTGCTTTGTGAATGCAATATTTACCCTTAGGTTGTCTTTATTCCATATCTTTCAAGAGGATAGGCTCTTCGCAGTCTTGTCTACGGAGATTTTACTCGATCTATTTACTATGAGTAAAATCATTTTCAACAAATACCATTGCTATTAATATTTCCAAGAATACAGTAATGCATTCAAGAACTAAACATATTTCTATCTGAAATCACTTTTTGAGAGAGAAGGTTACATAAAATGAATTTAGATTGGAGTATGTGCCTACCAAAAATCATATTGGAGATATCTTCGTAAAGGTACTTTCAAAGTGTTAGCTCTCAAAAATGCAGGTGGAATGCCTCAAGAGGCTGCTAATCTCTTGGCACATTTTAGGGTAATAGACAAGGTCAAATGAATTAAACCTTCTACTCTTTAGGTGTTGCCAAACCTAGGTGAGTGTACCTATCTGAATGAAGCAGACTTATAATTATCCTTCTTGCAGTGATTTGTCCACAATGGTAGATGAAAGTGAACAAATGAATTCAAACTTGGTACAAAATTTATAGCAATACTTAAAGCTAAATCCTAAAGTATTCAATTAACAGATGTAAAGAAATTGAATGAATCCAAATGATGAAGTGTAGAGACTAGTGCCTTGTTGGGCATGCAGAGTCAAATGAAATCAAAATGAGCAACACTTCTCTGAGGAGAACTCAAGTTATCTGGCATATATTATGTGTACAACTTGTATAAACATGCAAGATTGTGACTACTAAGCTCTACTTTAAAAATCCAAATGAATATTTTTGATTATTGTGATCAACTAAAAGGATTTAATCTTTCCTTGAAAGAACCAATCAATTAATCACATAGATACAACAAATGTGCACTGATAAATTAAAAATAGTCTTGTTATATCAATTTAAACAACTAGAAAGCATCAATCTTGGAGACAACTTAGTAGTATTTTCATTAAATTTAACAGATAATTGACACCAGAAATGTGTAGCAACATCAATTGACTTTCATAAATACCTCCATTTTGAAAACATGCACCATAGTCTCTAATCTAATAAATCTATTGTACTGTATCCATCTAATTTTCCTATTGTATATTGAATAACTAATAGCTGATGATCATTTTACAATTACAAAATGCATATTTATACACTAGCATCCGAAAAACATATCACATTTAGACCCCATGTTGGCCTAGCGCTGAATTCGGGCTCATTTCATGTTGACTAGCAACATGAATTTTATTAATCAACACTGGAACAGTTGCCAAGACATATCATAGTTATGTCAATTATATCGCTGTCAGTCGCTCCTTAGTTCTCTGTGTTTTGCTGTAAAGTTTTAATATCGGGGAAACCTCTTGTAGATTTCATCATGCTTCATCGAAAGCTCTTTTACCTATTGTATATCGTTGTGACCCTCTTCTATCAGGAGACATCATATAGTAATCAAAATGTGTTACCGATAATCTCTTTACATTAACTTTTGATCGCCTAGACAGAAACATTCTCATACTGACATAGTCACCATTTTGCTTTACTGGCGAGACTAGACGGGTTTGTTGAGACTCTACTTTGAAGTTCATGAGTCTTACCGAGATGTATCTTTTATGCTATCAGTTGGTAAGAAAAGGGAAGTTTGCAATGTTATTACAATGAAGAAAAACCTCTCGTCAATGAGCACCTTTTGTGTAATGTCAACAAGACTGAAGGTCACTCGCCAAGACCTCACCACAAAAACCTTTTGTTATATCAATATGCTTTGCTTTATCGCCAGTCGGCAAGACACCACGAATTTGCTGAGACCTCATATCACATTCCTTTAGTCTGGGTAAAATGTTTTCCTGGACCCCGATAGTTGGTAAGACAATAAAACTTTGCCAAGACCTTACATCGATGGCCATTAGTTTTACCGATAAGCCTCCACGTGCACATGGTCAGGAAGACATAAAGTGCTCGGTGAAACAACATGTCGAAGACCAAACTCTTTTTGAAATGTGTATCCTTTTCTTTCGCCAAAATAATGAAAATGTCTTGTTGATGGATGCCTGGAGAAGGATCCTAATCGCTGTGACATCAAATAAGTCTTGCCAATAGGCAACATAAACTTATACTCATAGAAATACAATATGAATCAGGAAGACCCTAATTTCTTCATGCCAATAGGGACCATAATGTAAAAAATGCATGACCCAATGGAAACTATTGGACCATATGGAAAAATATGGGTGAAATATGCACACGGTAGGACCAATTTGGAAATTTATGAGTAAAATCAACATGTAAAATCATCAGATTTTTACAGTTCTAATAGTGGCTTCATCTGGGGATGAATGATAGTAAGACAATTGTAAGGCTCCAAATCTCTGGGTGAGCAGACCAGACAAAAAATGATGAACTAGTGAGCAAAATGGAAATGGAGATGAATGGAAAAATAAATGAAAAATGGAGGTGAACCAAAACCCTAAACTACTGTGCATGGAAAAGATTTTCAAAGAGGACCATCAAGAGTTGTCCATGCACTGGCAACCCTTAATCCTCTGTGTTACTCAAGAGAAAAAATGCTTTAGGAATTTCCCATGAACAGGAAACTCCTGATCTTTGCCAGCCATATTCTGTAGATAGTATGAATCTTGACCTCTCTTCCCAACAATAACAAAAGGTCTAAGCCACAAAGCTTCAAATTTACCATGCTTACCCTTCTCTTGACACCTTGTGTTACACATCAACACCAAGTCATTCTCTTCAAATTTTCTATCTTTTGCCTTCTTGTCAAATAAATACTTCATCTGTGTCTGTAACTTCATGTTTTTGTTTTGGGAAAATCTCCTTATTTCATCAAGTTCAACTGTTGCTCTAGTCTTCCCTCCATAGGTTCAGGAATATCCAAATCTTCCTGAAGGAAAAACTTGTAGATTGGTAATAAATTCTGCAAAAGCATTCTGGCTTGTACTCCATACACCAGTTCAAATGGGGATTTTCCAATTTCCTTTTTCACAGTAATCCTGTCAGCCCATACAACCAGCTTTAACTTTGAATCCCAAGCCTTCTTGTTCTGTCCTAAAATCCTCCTTATAATCTTCAAAAGACACTTATTGCTAGACTCTACTTGACCATTAGCTTGTGGATGGTAAGGAGCTGCATAAGAAATGGTAATGCCATATGTGTCGCAAAAGCTTTTGAATTCATCTGACCTGAAACACATCCCATTATCTGTGATTAACCTTAGTGGTGTACCAAATCTAGTGATAATGTTGTCCATGAAGAAATTTGTCACCACTTTACTTGTAGCTTGTTTAGTTGGGATTGCTTCTACCCATTTGGTAAAATAATTAGTGGTGACTAGTATCCACTTGTGTCCTCCACTTGATTTTACCTGTATCTCTCCAATGAAATCAATTCCCCATTAATGAAAATGGGCATCAGCTTGCAAGGGTAGGAGTGGAAAAGTACCCTGATACTTCAATTTTCTAGAGAACTTCTGGCAAGCCTCACATTTTCTTACATGTGTAAAGGAGTCGTTAAAGACCTTAGGCTAGTAGTAACTTGCCCTGAGAATTTTGTGTGTAGTTGTCTTTGCTAAGTAATGTCCTCCACAAACTCCATGTATTTCACTTAGGACATTTTTGGCCTAAGACTCATCAAGACATAACAACAGTATACCATCCCTATTCTTCCAAAACAAATCTCCATCCATGAAAACATATTTAGATGCTTGCAACTTCAAAGTTCTTTTTTGGTTGTCACTCAATTCTTCGGGACACTTCATGTACTTAAGGTAATGCATGATATTAGTATACCAAGGAGTGTGCTCAATGCTTGCAATTTTAGTTCCTTCTTCAACACTGCAGATTTGATTTGCCTCAATATTCGATTCTGTCATCAACCTAGCCAAGCCTTGACCTCTCACAAGTTTGGTAATCTTTATCTCCATGTCAAGCTCCTGGATCTTGTTAATCCATTTGCATCTTTTTCTTGTTACTTCAGATTGTGTCAGGATATCCTTGACAGTTGCATGAGGGACATAGGCAATCACCTTTGCTCCAACAAGATATGGTCTGAATGCTTTAGTAGCTTTCACTAATGCAAACACCTATTTTTCCATTATATCATACTTCAATTCAGACCCTTGTAATGACTTACTGAAGAAAGACACAGGCTATTCATGACCATCCTCATTCTTCTATAACATAACAATAGCAATTGTGTGCATTGAAGCAAAAGAAAATATATGAAAAGGCTTTGCAAAATCTGGAGATTTAAGGACAAGATCCTCTTTGATGGCCCTTTTGATAGATATAAAAGCTTCCAAGGCCTCTGCAGTCCATTCCATTTTCTGTCATTTCTTCAACATTTTTGATATGGGTTTAATGATCTCAGCAAAATTTGAAACAAATCTCCTACGAAAATTAATCTGTCCAAAGAATGATTGCATAGCCTTAACAGTTTTGGGAACAAGAATTTTTTCAATAGCTTCAACCCTCTTAGGATCTATCCTAATCCCTTCTTTTGAGACAATATGTCCTAAAAGCTTACCTTCTGTGACTACAAAATGACACTTCTTAGGGTTCAAGCTGATACCATATTCTAGGGCTTTAATAAATACCTTTTTCAGATGTTGCACATGATCTTCATCCTTCTTCGAGTAAACAGTCAAGTCATCCTGGTACACAACCATGATAGCATTGATCAAATCTACAAATGCCACGTCCATAGCTCTTTGGAAAGTCGCTCCTACATTAGTGAGACCAAATGGCATTCTTATGTATACATATGTTCCCCAAGGAATTGTAAATGTTGTTTTATATTGCTCAAATTCTTTGACCTTAACTTGGTTATACCTTGAAAACCCATCCATCATAGACAACAACTTGCACCCTGTTACTTTATGCAATATAGCCTCCATATTGGGCAGAGGATAATTGTCCTTGAGAGATGCCATATTCAAATTCCTAAAGTCTACACAAGGACCAAGTTTGAGACCCAAGTCGAATGCTTGATTGGTTTAATGATTCATCCATCTCTAAGCTTTTCCAATTCCTCCTGCATCTTAGGCTCCAATGTTGGATTTATGGGTCTTTGCTTTTGTCTGAATGGCCTAGCATCTGGCTTCAATGGTATTTCATGCTAAAACAAATCTTCCCTACATGCTTTTAGATCTTCATAAGACCAGACAAACACATGTTTATATTTTCTCAGCAACTCTATCAGCATTCCTCTAATTGTAGGGCTTATCTTCTTCCCTATGTACATGTTTCTTGGTGCAATTTTAGTTCCCAAGTTAATCTCTTCAACATATTCTCTTTTGACTAGTGTTTGCTTCATGATGGACTGATCATTTTCATCATACACTCTCTCTAATGCCACTAAGCCCTTAGGAAGCTTATTTGTTTTGAGCTGTAAGATCTGCTTTCCAAAGACTGTTTGCTTCCCATCCACTTCTTCAACAAAAGCATTGAAGTCAATTTCCTGGGCTTCATATTGATCTATACAATGAAGGAATTTCAGAAGGTCAATATCATCATTGAAGACCTACCAACTATAGATGTTATCAGGAACAATAGGCCTTATCTTGAACTCAATCTGTGACACCCCAACCAATGTGATATCATCTCTTTTTAGTGCCACATTTGCTAAAAAACTAGGCATTATGTTCTTTGATCTGTCAATACACTCAATCAAGAAAGCATCAAACAACTCAATTGTGCCCCATACAAAATTCCTATATTGTTTCAATCTTTTGTGTTTTTCTGCATACTTTGACTTAATTTGTGAAACAACCAACTTAGAATCTCCAAAAATAGCTAGCAACTTGATCTTTTGTTTCATAGCTATGTTTAGACCTGTCAATAAAGCTTCATATTCCACCACATTATTTGTACATTCAAATGCCAACAAGAATGAATATTTAAATGTAATACCTTTAGGTGAAACAAACAAAATCGCAGCTCCATTACCTTCTTGGCTGCATGCTCCATCAAAAGACATCTTCCACACTTCATTGCAGCTTTGTGCCACATGCTTTTCAATTGGATCACTATTGGTTAATTTTGGCTAGGCTGATTCCATCTTAAAACTTCCAAGATCAACATCAAAAAAATAATTGATCTGATCTTGTGGTACATAATCATTGAGCTGGTTCATTCTTGGCTCCCTATACAATTTGACTTCCTGGCCATTCAATAGAATTGTAGCATAAGACATATCAAATTCAACATTTCCTCCAACTGCTATTGTCCATTATCTTGATAAAAGCATCCCAAATTGAGGAGGAGTATCAATCACTGTTATATCTATATTATAAGCCACTTGTGGATAAGTAGCTAGCTTGACTTCAACATCTCTTATAATTCCTACCATTGGAATAGGTCGGTTATCCATTGCATAGCACTTCCCTTCATATGTATCAACCCACATGCCAAGCTGCTTCATAACTCCTACTAGCATGATATTTATAGCAGCACCAGAGTCTATCATGCAATTCCTCAGTAGTTTGTTATTTATGAGTAATGTAGTGAAAAAAGGATCAACTTGTGGGGGAGTTTCTAACACATCACTCAAACAGACCTCTGCGATATTTACTTTCTCCTATCTATTGACTGCTTTAATAGCTACTCTATTTTCAAAATTCATATTTTTTTTGTTTCCATTTGTTATCAATTGAACTGCACTATCTTTGTATTCCTTAATTTTCATCATCTCAAGTAGTGGAACAAACATTTTCCCCTAAGATAAGGCCTGAGTGAAGTCAAAAGAAGAACCCTCCACCTTAACAATTTTCTTCTGTTCTGACATTTCTCCCTTATTTTCTTCCTTTTCTATTTTACTAGGCGGGTCAGGCTTTTGCATCTCTTTGTGTAATTCCTTCACTCCCTCCTTTTGGACAGGCCTCTGTTCACTTTTATCTTGTTTATTTTTTGGCTTCTTCACAATTCCTTGTGTCACTTTCTATTCCTTCATAAAGATTCCTTTAGGGACACCTTCCCTCTCATTTACTATCCTGTTTCTCAACTAGTATTTACTCTTTGCTTCCTCAATTGCAGCAACAGTTAGTCTCTCTATTTCATCTTTGGTGAGTCTCCTCATACTGCATTGAGTAGGCACCTCAACAGAATGTGGCCCTGTATAATCTTCTTTAGAATCAGAAAGGACCTGTTGCTCAGCCATGTGGACATTGTATTTTTGATTTGAAACATGATACTCCTAACCTTTCTCATCTGAAGATGAGTACCTCTCTTCCACATGGTAAAAAGTGTTTGAAGTCAAATACACTTTGTGATCTTCTCCATTTTTTCCCATCAACATTCCTTCCTCTTGTATTCTTTGGGCTACAACACAATAATCTGGGGAATGTGGCTTATCACAAACTTCATAGAAATAATTGTTATCCACCATATAGGCTCCCTTCTTCCTCAATGGATCAGGAGATTCTTTTCTTCTAGGCCTATCTGTTATAGGTTTTCCATCCTTCTAGTTTGTATTATAAGGCATATCCTGCAACCTCGGCCTTTCATTCCTGTATGTATTCTCTTGTCGATACTAATAATTGTTGCTTTGTTGAGGAGCCCTAGGGTTGTCTCTTTTACTAATTATACCAACAACCTTCTTGTTGTTTTCAGTTGTCAGTGCTATCTTCTGAGCTTCAGCCAGATCTCTAGGGAATCTATTTCTCAATTCATACCTTGTTTTAGGATCAAACACATTCAAATAGACAATCAATGCTACAAAATCTAAAAACTTTGATCCAGGAGGTACCTTATTCTGCAATTTATTGAATCTCTGATTGAAATCATAAATCGAGTCATTCTGATTTTTTTGAATTCACATGAATTCAAGAAGGGCAACATCTAGTGCATTTAGATTCCCATATTGCTCTAGGAATCGGTCCTAGAATCCTTGGAGAGAATTAATTGAGAATGCAGGCAAGTTGTTGAACCAATCCCTAGCGTCTTCAATAAGTGACATCATAAATAGCTTCATGTGTAAATCTTCATATGACACATCTATGTCTTGGATGAAAACATTGAAACTCCTTAAATGTTCTTCAACAGTAATTACATTACTCCCTGTAAACTTAGGCACTAGACCTCTCCAGCTGCCATCCATAGGGTAAGGATATAATTGAAACCCTACTAAATCAAATTGTTTGATCGTTGTTGTGTACTAGTAAGGGGGAGGGTTAGGTGGATACTGATATTGGTACATAGGGTTGTTGTATTGTGCATTATGCAGTGGGATATAATCCTAACCTTAAGGTGGCTACATATGTTGTTTGGGAACATGAGGCAGATGATTTGGTCATTTGTACTGATTCCCTATCTGATTGTAAGGAGCATTTGATTGATTAGAGGGCCTTGTAGCATTATCACCCTACTTATGAGGCAGTACATATTTTGGGCAACCAACCATCTGATCAGTAACTTGGGATTTCTGCAATTTAGCCTCTAGTTCCTCTATCTTCTTCTCCTGAGATTCAAACCGTGATTTGACTTCCTCATAAGTCAAAGATTCATAATCATCTTGAGGAATCGTATTCTCATTGATCTAATTTTGATTATTTTCCATTCTTTGTTCACATTCCTATTAACATCTGAGTCCTCTTGCTTCAAGTCTAGCATCAAAATCAACCTGCTTCTGAGGATCGAGGAAAGGGAAAGGATTTCTTTGATCTTCTGGGGTACAAGGTTCTACGCTCGAATTGTTTCTCCATGTATCATAGTGATCATATGTTTTACAATGTGCTCCTGATGTTTTGTCTTTGTCTATCATGCACATGTTCTCACTTATCCTTTTTCCCTTATCAACCTTTTCATCTTTGTGTGTCTGCTTACTGCTACTAGCAGGAGCTCCAGTATGACCTCCCCTGTATTGAGATCTTCTTCCATTCATGTTTGCAATGTTCTTGTCAAAGTCCCCACTCACTTCTCAAAAGTGAGAAAATATTTGATATTTCTTATTCCTAGCGGAGTCTATATAAAGTTCTTGACTCTATGATTAAGGCCTTGATTCTGAATGTATTCCCCAGCAGATTCACCAAATTTTTAGCTCTCAAAAATGCAGGCGGAATGCCGCAAGAGGCTACCAATCTCTTGGCACGTTTTAGGGTAACATACAAGGTCAAATGAATTAAACCTTCTACTCTTCAAGTGCTGCCAGACGTAGGCGGGTCTACCTATCTGAATGAAGCAGAGTTGACTTATAATTATCCTTCTTGCAGTGATCTGTCCATAATGGTAGATGAAAGTGAACAAATGAATTCAAACTTGGTACAAAATGTATAGAAATAATTAAAGCTAAATCCTAAAATATTCAATTAATAGATGTAAAGAAACTGAATGAATCCAAATGATGAAGTGCAGAGACTAGTGCCTTGTTGGGTATACGAAGTCAAATGAAATCAGAATGAGCAACACTTCTCTAAGTAGAACTTAAGTTATTTGGCATATATTATGTTTACAACTTGTATAAACATGCAAGACTGTGACTACTAAGCTCTACTTTAAAAATCCAAATGAATCTTTCTAATTACTGTGATCAACTAAAAGGATTTAATCTTTGCTTGAAAGAACCAATTGATTAATCACACAGATACAACAAATGTGCACTGATAAATTAAAAATAATTTTGTTATATCAGTTTAAACAACCAGAAAGCATCAATCTTGGAGACAACTTAGCAGTATTTTCATTAAATTTAATAGACAATTGACACCAAAAATGTGCAACAACATCAATTGACTTTCATAAATACCTCCATTTTGAAAACATGCATCATAGTCTTTGATCTAATAAATCTATTGTACTGTATCCATCTAATTTTCCTACTATATATTGAATAACTAATAGTTGATGATCATTTTACAATTACAAACTGCATATTTATACACCAGCATCTGAAAAACATATCACATTTAGACCCCATGTCGGCCTACTGCTAAATTCGAGCTCATTTCATGTCAGCCAGCAACATGAATTTTTTTAATCAACACTGGAACAATTGCCAAGACATATCGTAGTTATGCCAAAGGAAATTATATCACTATCAGTCGCCCCTTAGTTCTCTATTTTTTGTTGTAATGTTTTGATATTGGGGAAACCTCCTATAGATTTCATAATGCTTCATCGAAAGCTCTTTTACCTCTTGTATATTATTGTGACCCTCTTTCGTCGGGGAGACATCATACAGTAATCAAAATGTGTTACTAAGAATCTCTTTACATTCACTTTTGATCACCCAAAAATAAACATTCTCATACTGATAGAGTCACCATTTTTCTTTATCAGCAAGACTGGATGGGTTCACTAAGACTCTACTCTGAAGTTCATGAGTCTTACCGAGATGTATCTTTTATGCTATCGGTCGGTAAGACAAGGGAAGTTCGCCATGATATTACAATGAAGAAAAACCTCTCGCCGATGAGCACCTTTTGTGTAATGTCATCGAGACCAAAGGTCACCCGCCAAGACCTCACCATGAAAACCTTTTGTCATATCAATATGCTTTACTTTATCGCTAGTCGGCAAGATACCATGAATTCACTGAGACCTCATATCGTATTCCTTTAGTCTGGCCGAAATGTTTTCCTAGACCCCAATAGTCAGTAAGATAATAAAACTTTGCCAAGACCTTACATCGATGGCCATTAGTTTTACCGATAAGCCTGCACATGCACATGGTCGGCAAGACATAAAGCACTCGGTGAAACAACTTGCCAAAGACCAAACTCCTCCCGAAATGTGTATCCTTTTTTGTTGCCAAAACAATGAAAATGTCTTGCCGATGGATGCCTGGAGAAGGATCCCGATTGTTGTGACATCAAATAAGTCTTGTCGATAGGCAAGACAGACTTATACTCACCTAAATACAATTTTCAACAAATACCATTGCTATTAATATTTCCAAGAATACAATAATGCATTGAAGAACTAAACATATTTCTATTATACATCACTTTGGCAGAGAAGGTTACATAAGATGAATTTAGAGGACCAATTTGGTGCCTACCAAAGAAAATCAACATTGGAGATATCTTCATTTTTACAGTTTCAAAGGATACTTTTGAGTATCTCCATTAGAAGTTAGGGTTTATTGCCCTTCCTTGTTCTAACTAGATGCATACATAGTGCATCTTTCCAGGGGGAGAAAATCATGTTATATCCTTTTCTATTGGATTGATGTATGCTACCATTCAAGGGGAGATGGTAGTAAGGGGGAGTTTGATGCAGTAGTGCAAAAGTGTTATTGGCCAAAGGGAGAGTACATGTGCTACTGGTTCAATTTAAGATCTTTTCCTCTTTTCGTGCAGGTGCACCTTGTTTACTAAATGCCTTTCATAGGAAAATTTGTAAAAAATGAATGTTCAAATGTAAAAACATTGTAAAAGTTCTTGGGATGTCATAATTAATGTATTTGAAGTCTCAAAATAGGTCTCTAGGTGGTCGAGGGTGTAAACAAATGCAAAAGTTGTCTATTTGATGTAAAAAGTGTAAAGTTGTAAAACTTACAAAATGCAAACAAAGACAAGAATGTGAAGGGTCATCTCATTGAAGAAGGTGGTTAGTTAGTTGAAGATGGAAAGGCAAGTGGTGTAACTCATGTAAAACTCTTTAAAAGAGCATTGCAAGGTCGAGGCAAGATTGAGTATTGTATTCTTGAAGATTTACTATCAATAAAAGTACCTTGTTTAGTAATTTTCAGAGTTTCTTCTTGTTGTTCATCAATTTGTACAATCTGTGCAGAAGTTTCAGGCTTTAAATCTTATTTTCTTGGTAGATTAGTGAGTTATCATTCATTTTCTTGATAGATCAGTGAGTGCATTCTTTGTAGTTTGGTCAAAAACCCTTAAAATAAAGGTTTTAAGAGTCAAATAAGTGAATGATCACTACTCCACCAAATTAGGCCCTATAGATCAATGGAGTAGGTTAGTATATAATTCTTTAAGATGTGTGTATGTTGTTTAGTGCAGGGGAAAACAAGAATCCAACATTTGTTTGTTGTCCTCTTAGGAAAAATAGAGTTGTCTTCATGAAAGTGGATGGTTACAAGTTGGTATTTGTGGAAAGTGCATTCAATGAGGCCATGAGTTGATTTCTAAAGTAGGGAAAGAAATTTCTAAACATGTTTCAAGAAGTGGTAGAGCATGGGAAGGTTTGGAATATACTATTCTAATAAACCCTCATTTTTGAAGCTTGTTTTGTGCATAAATTAAGGGTTTTGTTGATCAATGTTTTATTAAACCTTTCTATTCCTAAAATTTGATGAATCTTGACTTAAAGTCATTTGGTGTTTTGGTGATGTTTTATGACCACCTCCTTTGTAATTTTGGGCTAATTGGTGTGATTTGGTAGTGGACAGTTTATTGATTCTCTCATATTTTCCAAAATAAGTGTAGATTCCCTTGAAGTATGTTAAAATAGACTGAAATGGGTTCCTAAAGCTATGTTTTGTTAATGAAGTTTCAATATGGATTTGTTTGTGTACCCATTTTAACCAAGATGCTATGCTACTAGGGTTTTGGTCTAAGTTTGCAAGAAAGTGTAATTATGAGAAAAAAGAGATAATAGTGATTGGTTTTGTGTTGAGACTACTTAAAAAATGATGTTAAAGGTGTATCTATGGTTTGGGGGAGGTATGGATACAAATTTTTTTGATTTGATGTGTTGGAACAAAAATGAACCCTATATGCAAAGTGGTGATTGACTACAAAAGTTAAAGAATCTGTTGGTCCAATGTTATGAAGTTGTGTTACTGGTTTGTTTCCGACAAAGTATGATTGTCCAAAGGTGTTGTAAGGTCTGGTAATAGGTTTGAAGCAAGTTGGAAGATTGATTGTCTTATTGCCTTGTTTGGAATATAGTTGCAAGAGATGTTATTTGGTGAATGTTGGTAGTGTTGGTTGGTTAAGAATTATCTAATCAGGTTTATGCTATGTTTCAGTTAATTTGATGGAGGTTTAATTTGTGTTTGAGTTTGATAAATATTTTGAGCCAAGTTTTGATGTTTTGTGGCTTTTTTGAAAGGTAAAATCAAGTGAAATTGATGGATTTTGAGGAAAAGATAAGTGAGTTTGTTGGTTGATCTTCTCAGTTGTTGTTTGGGTCTGAAGAACCCTTGATGGTTGTAGTTTTTGGTAGATTCTCTACATCATATTTATCCTTAAATTTAGAGAATTTCCTAATGTTTTGTAAAGGTGTGTGTTTCCCTTTGTCCTTGATATCAAAGGGGGAGAGTGAGTAGATGTGTTTCCATCAATGCTAAAGGGGGAGATTGTTGGAAATGGTTGTCATCGATGTCAACACTGATTATTGGTTTTCATTGATGTTAATACTTGGTGAGATTTCTACACATGTTTGTAAGATTGTTGGAAGTGGTTGATGACAACACTTAGTGAATTGTTTGTCAATTTTCATCTTGTTAGTACTTGAGAAGCAAAGGATATTGTTGGTAGTTGTTGATGTCAACACTTGATGATGAAGATTGTTGTATGTTTGGTATTGGTTATCATTTTTGATAACATTTAGTTTAGGCCAACATTGATAAATGGTGATGTTGTTGAAGTTCATGGTTGGATGTCATACCTTATCTGATGATAATGAAAGAAGTATTGAGTATGATTTTGTCAGTAGAGTTGGTTTCATAATGATATATTAAGATGAATATTAGAAGCATTAAGATGAGGATTATAAGTATTAATATGAGGATTAGAAGAATTATAAATATTGATAATAGTGGAGAGATGTTGTTGAATGTTTACAATATGTCTTATGCTCTCTCTTATTATTCCTGATGAAGCATTCACTATTGAAAGAATGTTTTGGCCTCCACAAGTTGCTAAGTGGTTATGTTCTTGGAAGTTGCATTGAAGTCTATTTGGGAGAATGCTCTACATTCCTACATTGTTGAAGATATTCTCTCATGGTTTAGGATACAAAGTTAGTGTTTTGTGGATGTTGCAATCCTATCTTTTCAGGTCACCAATGTTGTCAATGAGATTTTTGTGAATTACAGAAGGTTGGTAGTGTTGTTGGTTGTCTAGAATGGTTCAAAAAATTCTTTACATTTCTCCACATTGATGTCTTTGATCATGTAGCATGGTGAATGTATTCTCAATTTCTGTGAAGTGTCTTAGTTCCAATTTCATGTATTAAAGTGGTTTTCAAGTTGATCCACTAATGTTATGTCTTTTGGTTATGTGTTCTATGATTTCTAAATAAAGTATTTTTTTCCTGTTTGGTTTGCAGTGGTTGTTTGTGGCATGAAAGTATGAAATAATTTGTTGGAAGTGTTGTTGGATGTTCATGGGACATCCCCATGTGATCCACACATCGTTGATTGGCTCTTTGGTGTTGCATTGTGTCTTGAGTTGGCTTTTTGGTTTATTTGTGGATATATGGTTGATAGGGCTTGTTTTATTGCTTGCACCATGTGCTTGGAGGTTCAAAATAGCATTTGAAGATGTGTTTTTATATTTGGGTCCTAACCTATCTTGTTTAGAATCACTTTGAGAAAATTCAATTGGAAGAATGTTTTTGGGCCAACTGGTTATGTGCTTCAAGTTTCATATATATATTTCCTTGATGCTAACTTCGATTGATGTGTGCCAACATGTGAATTGTTTTGGATCATATTGGAAGATCTATCAAGTTTTTTTTTGGTTGTCTCTATCTTCTTGATAGGACCACATAATGTTTTGGTGGCTGACTTGTTGAATTAATTATTTATCTTCTTCTTGGCTGACCTAATTAAAGTTTTAAAGTCTTGCGATGGATATAAATGTAAGAAAATTTTAGATGTAAGAAGTGTGGAGAAGTGTATAATTGTGTGAAAAATAAAGTGTGAAAAAGTGTGGATTTTATTTGAATATCTCATAGAAGAAGTGCAAAAATTATGAAAGAATCAGATGTGCTATAATGCCTCAGTTAGTAGAGTGTTATGTTTACAAATATTGTAATCTTTCTCTAAATCTTTATATCCTACTCTAAGATAGTGAATCACATCAAGTCCTTTGTATCTTTCCCCTGGAGTTGTATATACTTTTGTTTTGCAAGTCCTTCGTATCTTTCTCTAAGGTATTTCACCTCAGTTTGCAAGTCCTTTTGGCATTGAGCCTTTCTATTGCAAATTAACTCTCATTGTGGTTTTTCCCTCATTGGGTTTACCATGTAAATATAGTGTCCCCTTATGCATGTGTGTGTTCTTTGTTTCTTTGTTGCTGATCTAATTAAGGATATAGTTGCTATATATTTCATTACTAAAGATTGTTGATATTGTTGAGGGTTTAAATAGCTATATCTACTTAAGGTTTTTGATAAGACTAATTTAGCCCCCCTCAGTCTCTAAGGGTGTTTAATAGGTCTCATTTATTATTTCTCTAATTTTTGGTGGAAATTGTTGTGTTGTAGGTTTTTTAAGAGTTTTTGGCCTATTTTTGGACCTAATCGGTGAGCCTAATTTTTAAATGTTAATTTTTTTGTCAGAATTGTTATGAGGGTGCATTGCAACTGACTTGGATTATTGGATCCTTTTATTTTTGGACCTTATCACTCCTCATATGAGTGGTCTTTGTTGAATCCACTCTCCTTTCCCTCTCAAATGAATACAACTTTTAGCTAAAACACAAACCTTTTCATGATTTAATTTGTTGAAGGCATTGATATTTTGTGGTAGAGAGAGGGAGAAGGAGAGTTGAACTCCACTATCCATCAAAGATAATTCCATTGAGATCCTCGTAGAAAGGAGGCACTAAAATAATTGGCTACTTAGTGTTAATCAAGCTTATGCATGGTGGAGGTGAGAAGGTAATGCATATTATCTCAACCCTAATAGAGTTTTTGGACCATTTGCATGCTGCCAAGTTAGAGGTAGCTACATACTTTAGGAACTAAGTTGTGCTTTTGGAAAATAAATTGTCTGCCTATTATACATTGGAGTGTGTTGCAAGGTGTGTTACCTTGGTATCCTTGTGTTGTGCAATGCAATGCTTAGGTTTGTGACATGGCTTAACCACCTCCCATGGAATCATTAACTTTGGTAGTTGTATCCAACATTAACAAGTCAATCTTTTGGTGCAACGACAACTGTCTTTGCAACAATTGGTATTAGAGCTTGGGGCAAGGGTTTGAACCCATCACTTGCATTGGGGGGATTGTTGCAAGGTGTGTTCCCTTGGTCTCCTTGTGTTTTTCAACACAACGCTTGGGTTCATGACATGGATCAACCGTCTCCTATTCATTAACTCTGACAATTGTATCAAGCATTAACAGGTCAATAGTTTGGTGCAATGAGAATCGCCTTTGTAATTGAGTGCATGTTTTTGGAGACAAACATAATGGATAAGGATACTATGATATCAAAACTAGTCATATGGGGAGAGAATTAGGATGCAATGAGTTAAATTAGTTGATGAGAAAATTGACATGCTAGGACATTATGTTTTAGCTTTTGTAGAGCCATCCAAATTTTTAAGTCTGTTGCACCTACATATATAATGAGCAACCACAAATTTGCATATTGATATTTTCTTTTGATAATATCTCATGAATAAATTTTACAAATGACTCTAACTCAATTTTTAAACAATTAGACTAAACTTTCTTTGTAAAATAATATATTCATGGTTAATAAACCTTAACATTTATTGTTTACTCCTTTCTAATTGCTAGTGGTCTATTCTAACCACTTGTGCTTTATGCTTGCAGGAGGGGGGCTTCATTTCCATTTTTCTTTTTATAACTTGCAAATGTATAGTCAAAATTTTGTACTTAAATAGTCACAAAAGGATGGTTTTGTCTACTTTGTTATGGTGTAATTTATTATTCCCCAAATTTTTGTATACTTCCATTTGCCTATGAAATTCTATTTTTCTCAATTGTTTTGAATATATTTGATAAGGCATAGCTTTTGACCATGATTTCAATATTGAGATTTCTTTTCAAAATTATTAGAAAAACATAAGGAATCTATTAGTGCATGTATATTTTTCTTTGGAATACCTATTTCCCATAAAATTATTTAATAAAAATGAGTTATAAATTGTTTATTTTAGCTTCCAATTTGTAAATTTTTCTCAAGGGAAACTTTTACAATAATATTTATTTTTGATGGTATTAATTTTTAATTTTTATCATTTATTTAAAGTTTTAAAGGTATGGTCTATATATTCATTGTCCGCCTCATGAAATTAAACTCATTTCATCCTTTTATGGATATTTGTAAGAAATCTAATAATTCTTTATTTTTGTAAAAACACTAATATAAAGTGCCAAAACTATTTTTGTATTCCTTAGTGGGGAATTTTGCACATCTATTGTACCTCTATTGGGGTTGTGCAATGCCTTAGTTTTTTCCATCACATCTTTGTCATGTGAGTGTCCCTCTACCACAACAATGAATCCTAATAATTCTTGTCTCATTGGTGTAAGAGTTGGTATAGAATAACTCTACACCATGCAATATTTGGCTACAGATTATAGCCACCCAAGATCTAGGCACTTCATGAAAGCACAAGAGAGATCAATAGAATTGATTATCCAAGAATATTCAATTTGAAAATCTACATATGAGACCACCTGGTTGTATAGCCAAGGTGAGACATAGGATTAGATAGGATTATGACAATTTTCTTAATCCTATGTCATGTGACAACTTATCACAACTACCTAGTCGACACATGTGTTATAAGTCAAAAAATAAGATAATATCTAATTACAAATAACACCTTCTAGAAAGATTCCCTCTTACGACCTAAGTAAACTTAACATGTAAATAATTCCCCTAAGTCCCCTAGGAATGAATTAACTAGGTACAAGACTTTATTTACACCAACAACCCCCCTTAAGCACAACTTAGGGAGTAGTTGATTATTATGCAAATGGCACAAAGATTGATCCCGACTATGAGGCCATGTTAGGTACCCATGTACAAATGCAAATGCAATCTCTTACAAAAAAAGAAAAGCAGAAAACCTAGTAGGACAAAACTCCTCCCCAAAAGAGAAAAAAAAGGACAAAACTCCATTTGAGGAAACAGTAACCCCATAATAGAGAAGAAGAAGAGAGACCATGCAACCCCCCTCAATGTTGAGTCTCCTGCATTGATGGTAGAAGATCAACATTGAATGTTGAAGATGATCCAAAAGCATTGAACAACCTTCCTTCCCTTAGGAAGAAAGAAAACCAAGATGGTATGTAGGATGTGTGATGTTTTTGAAGAAATCACAAGTGTTTCCATGTTGATGTCGAAAGTTGTCACATTCCAAAAAAGCATTCTAGGCCACAATTCCAAAGAAAACAATCCAAAATATCATCTAGAAATGATTGTAGAGCGCAATCCAAAGACAAGGACACCTCCTCTAAAGACAAAGAAGCCTCCTCCAAATGCTGTCCAAAAGTATCCAAACTCATGACAAACTGTGAGGAATGGTCATGTAGAGAATGAAAAAGAGGGTCAAAGTGTTCCCTCACAAAAAACTAAAGAAGGATCATATCCATCAAAAAGAAGATGAATGTAATCGATGATGTATCCCAAATCTGAAATGTGGGACCCAAAATATAAACCAACAATGTTTCTCAAGTACTGCACTAAATCACAAGGAACCAAAAATGTGGAATCACAAGCATCCTTAGGTACAATAATAGATGAAGGAGATAGAATATCAACACATGTCACAAGATCCTCAGTAGATGAAAGACTACCAAGATTCAAATTACCATATTGAATCTCCTAAAAAGTGTCCACACAAGATGCCTCAATGTGAACATCTACTAAATCATTAGGAGAAAAATGTGAGAAGGTGTAGACTCGAGATTGGTGATAAACCTCCCCAACTGCAATTATATCTCTGCTATAAAAATCCTAGATTTTGACAGAATCTGGTGTGAACTCAACACTCTTACTTGCCCCACCATGTGTGATCTGATAGATAGAAAGGATATTGGTTGAAAATTAGGCACACAAAGAAAATCATCCATGTCAATGGACTCCTTCCCACAAACACACATATATGTGTTGTTAGCCATCATGATGGGTGGTGATAAACAAGTCTCAAACTAAGAGAACATACTTTCTAATGAAGCCATGTGATGTGAGGCTCCTGAATCAAGTATCCAGTTGTTTGTCTTAGAATTTGAAACTACAACAAGTTCTTTCCCCTTATGTCTATTGGTCTTTGTTGAAGAAGAAGAAGATGAACCCTTTGATGATGAAGATTCATTGATTTGATGCTTCTTAAGAAGATGCTTCAAATCATTAATTTTTTTTTATAACATTGGTGTTCATCATGCCCTGATTTCTTGTAGTATGCACATGTAGGATTCTCCTTCTTAGATGATTCCCATTTAGATGGAGAGGATTCTGATTCCTTATGTGGCTTTTTCTTTTTCTTCTTTTGATTCTTATTAAGATTCCCTGATTCTTTCTGTATCTTTGACTCACTAGTCAATAATGCTTGTAACTTGGAAGACTTGATTAGACCCATATTAGTTAACTTAACTTCCTCTTGAATTAGGAGATTTACAAAGTCATCGAACTTAGGATCAACATATGATGCTCCAATAGAAATTCAATGGGTATGAAAGCTAGAAACAAACACCGAATACTCAGGACCAAGCTTGGATAACTCATTTACAATCAATTGTAAATCCTCTTTATCAATATTGCAATCTTTCAGTTGTGCTCTTAGTTGCTTAACTTTGGAGATGTAGTCTTGGATGTGGTAAAAAAATAGGATCAAGATTCATCAAATCATTATCAATCTGATATCCCCTAATCTTATCTATTTTACGATATAATTTTTCAAAATCCTCCCAAGCCTCTTTAGGTTTTTTGCATGATTCAACATGAAATTATAAATCAAATGAGACTAATGAACATATGCATCCAAATGATTTTTCACAATCAATCTCCCATCTTGTCAATTCTTTAGCATTGGTAGGTTTAGGAATGGTTTCTTTTAGATGACCTATTAGACCCTTTCACATGAGATAGCTCCATACAAATTTTCTCCATGTAGCATAATTAAATGGAGTTAAGAGTTCAATTTGAGATTTCCCCATTGTAAGAACACAAAACAAGAAAAAGAAAGCAATCAACCACTGCAAGATTACCCCCCAAATTACTCAATCAAGAAACCCCCCAAGCAATATATGATTTGTGGCACTTTTTACTTAGTGCAATTACAGGTGCCACTTGCTAACAATAACAAAGTGGACTTGATCTTGGTGCTTACATATTGTCAAATTCAACCACAAGCTCAAATTATTTTTTTACAAAGAATGGAATAAATCTAATAACACCACAAGAAAGTACACTTTTAAAAAAAAATCACCCAAAAATGTTACCATAGGAGCAAGAATGGAGCTCCTGAAGTTCTAAAAATGAGAACTACTCAGTAACACCTTTGGGAATCTACAATTTTTAGAAAAGCAAGGAACCAAAATCAAAATATGATTATAGCACTTTGAAGAGTGCAAAATTCTACCTGAAATAAGAAAATTTTCTCAAAAAAATGGTTCATTATGACTAAGTTATGGTCCTTTGAAGTTTTCCTACAAAATTAAAATGTTCATTGGAGAGGGAGGAATTTTTTTTAAAGAATGCTAACATCACTACTGACGTAGTGATGACGTCAATATTTCATACATTTAAATTTGACGGCCTCCTACACATCAAAACAAAATATACTACCTGACCAATGGTGTATTCTTGTGCATTGAATATTCTGAGGAATGTTCAGTGACTGGCAAAATCTTGTGCAATGATGACAAAATCTAGAACATTATGTTTTGGAAAAATTTCCTTAGAATATGCCTTGGCCGTTGGTTATTTGTTTTCATTGATTGATTAAAAATTGCCATATTTTTTATTATTGTTAGTTGATTTTAAAGTTGGTGGGGCCAACGAATAAGAATAGGTCATGTGGCACCTACACCAACTAGGAGGTACATAGGTACCCTACTAGTCTATGAACTGTGTAGGGTATGTCCTACTTATTTTTTTTATTTTTACAATAAAATTTTATTCAAATAAAAATTTCTGAAAACAATTAAAAACTATATTTTTTTTTCAAAATAAATTCAATTTTTTTTAAAAGGCCAATTATTAAAAAAATTGTGACTCTACCCTGTAATGATGGTGACAGTATGGTCATATGGACAATCAAATTAGGGATTTTTTTCTCTAATGGACCTAGGTAAAGTTGTCTAATTTTGATGATTTGACAGTCGATCTTGGGGTTTGTAGGCCTTATGGACATGATGGTAGGGTCGATTTTGACCCAATGTGCTCCAAAATTGCATCTACATTCTAGATCTAGCAACCACTCTTTAGTTTCAAACCCTCATAGATCTAGCCTCATATGTTCAATTTGGACAAAAAGGGGGTAAAATTGACTTTCTTGAACCCTCTGATCTCAATGGTGAGCTCATGTAATTTGCATCAACAAGCTCTAATTTGAACCTACAATACAAGGCCACAAAGAGGAAATCCCCAAGTATGGTATTTCTATTAAGCTTTTCTGATTCTCTAAATCATCATTAGATGCAAGAGAAGAGCATACTCAACCTTTGAAGGTCCACTAATATTTACAACTTATATCTCTCAATAAGACTAATAAGAAGCAATCCAAAAAGCTCTGATACCATGTAAGAGTTGTTATAGAATAACTCTACACCATGCAAGATTTGGTTGAAGATTATAGCCACCCAAGATCTAGGTACTTCATGAAAGCACAAGAGAGATCAATATTCAATGCTCAATATTGCAATGGAATTGATTATCCAAGAATATTCAGTATGGCAATCTACATATGATACAACCTAGTTATATAGCCAAGGTGAGACATAGGAATAAATAGGATTATGACAATAGAAAAAATAAAGTCTTCATATTTTTTATGAATAGCCTATACTTCTAAATTTGAAATATAAGTAAATATAAAGTCTTCATATTTTCTATGATTTCATCAAATATTAGAAATATTATATTATCCAAATTTATACAAAAATAATAAGGTGAAATAGGCTAAAACATTGATCCACCTAATCATCTTGGATTATGCTACTCAATTTAAAGGAAAGTGGTTTTGTGAGATATCATTTAAACTCTAGACCCACTTAATCATCCTGGATTATACTACTCAATTTAAAGGCAAGCGGTTTTGTGAGATATAACATTTAAAATCTAGTGATTAGTTAGTGATGTAGTCGAAGACCAAGATCTCGAATTGAGGTGTTGATCTTCACAACCACCACACCTATTTCTTTTCCTTCCAAATAAAAATTAATTCTCATAGGAAGAATAAGAAGACCCAAAAAGTTCTAAAATGCAAATAATTAATCATTCAACTAAGTTCACATAAAACTGCACACACCACTTTTCAGAGTCAGATTTGAATATGAATTTTTTTTCCATTTGATCTAAAAAATTTAAAATAGAAGCTTCCACCTTCATCTATAAGAATACAGGTGGATCAAAATTTATCTACCAATACAACCATGCTTAAAATCAGCCCCAAAACCCTAAAAAATCATTTTTGAACACTAGTGATTTGACCCCTTCAAACAACTTTTCTCAAATTTCATCTTTTCCCTAATTTATTTTGAACATCAACAAAGAATCCTATTGGTTTGATAGCTAATGCAACATATACATTCAAAAAGAACACTAATTTCTCAAAAAATGTTTTGCAACGAGTGAAAGTAATACCCCACATATATGCTTCAAGTAAGTTAATAAATCTAATTTCAACATCAAACGTGTAGCTCTAGAAAAATGAAATGCTATAGGAAACCTATCAAACAAAAAAGAATCCATCCAATAGCCAAGAATTACTTGTTAAGCACAACAAAATTCACTCCTACAGGCAAGATTGCATTCAATAATTACAAATCTAACTTAGAGCCACATAAATCAACTACAAGAAATATCAATTCAACCTCAAAATCTCCTCCATTCCTCCTTGGATGCCATTGGTATGCTTCTGACAATGTTCATGCATTTATTTATATCATTCTACATTTTTTTCTTGTTCCGTGCTCACTTGCCTAGGCATTTGAATTTTCATCTGCAACCACAACCTCTAGGCCAAATTTCTCTCTCCAATATGGGGATGGATTTCCTTTTCTTTTTCTACTGTCATTCTTTTCCTACAAGATATTTAATGTCTTCTAAAAATTTACCCCATCTTCTTGCATTCCACTACCTCAAGAACATGCACCTAGAAGATTCCAACACTATTGCAAAAAAAATTCAAATTCTCAAGAGTTACAAATGGGCACCAAATTGGAAAATGCATGCATGTGCATGGATTTTTGGCTCCTAGACAATTTTAGGAATATTAAATATTTAATACTTTCAACTTGTAATTTCAACTCCTGTGACCACCTTGCCAAAATGACTTTAAAATAAATTATCAAAAGAGGGAAGGTGAAAAATTAACCACATACCTGCAAGAAAAAATAAAATAAAATAAAACCAAAATTTTGCAACAAAAGCAATGAAGATTTTGGTGATGCAAGATTTCCTAACCCTATAGATGTCCCTACATCAAACACCCCAAGTAATTGAAATGTTCCCTTAGTGGGAACTCATGAACATTTGAATATCGTGTGTTTGTTCATCATCCACCTCTCTTCCTTATCTACTTGATTTTTCTTCTTCTCCTTGCTTTAAAACTCCCCATCTCTTTCTTCCTTCATCTTTCCTCTCTTTCGTCCTCTCATATAATTCATCTTGCTGCACCAAGGTTCATCTTCCCACTTCACTTTATCATTCTTAACTTTTTCATATAAATCAAAACTAACAAAATCATAGAAATAAATAAATTATTTCTGCACATTCCCTTCATGTATTTGTTCTTCAATTTCCTCTTCCTCTATTTTTCTTTCTTTCTCTCTTACTGCAACACCATTTTCAATCTCCTCATACCCTTCAATTCTAACCATATCACTTACAAATTAAATTCATCAAAAGATTCACAAAATGCAAATTTTACCTCATCTTTTAATACTACAAATTTGCTTCACCCATTGTCAATTCAAGCCACTCATTTTCAACTACTACAATCTGCATTAATAAGTCATCTTCTTCTCTATCTTCTACTGCTCATTCACTTTCCTCATTTACTATCTTCTCCATATACTCTTCTTCACTCTATTTTCTCCAAAAAAAATAATGTTTCCAAGTCCTTCAATGGACCAAAATTTTCTGCAACTCCTCCATTATTTCCCATAGCAATGCTATTCCTTTCTCCATCTTTCACTTCCAAAAATTCTTTAATCACTTTTGCATATAACTCAACATAAAATTTTATTCCACACATGTCAAAAAAATAATTGATTACTTGTGTAATATCTAATTCCTCTACTGCTACCCCAATCTTTTCTTCTTGATTATCTGCTACAATATTTATTCAATATGTTTATGTCCTCCCAAGGACCAACCGCTGTCCCAACTTCACAATTAGTTTCTTCCACATAGCTCTTCATCTAGTCTACATGGAAAACAACATCAATATTTTTTTTGTAAAACTCATAAGAATGAGATAATAGCTCTATTTTTTGTTGTTGCAACTTATTTTTCCATGCATGTAACTTCATTTTTCTCCACTTTTATGTCTTAAAAAAGATGTATATCAAGTACTACTTCTTTCTTTCCATCATTGTCTTTTTTATCCTCTTTCATGAGGTTCTTTTCTTCTTCTTTAGCACCTTCTACATGATATTCTATTGCATCTTCTTCTACAATTTTATATACTTCCCTTGCATGTAAATCTTCATTAACACAAGTAAATGATACATCTTTTGCTGCTACATCCTCCTTATTTTCATCATCTTCTTTGTGTTTGTCAAATATTGCAAACAAAACACCTTTAGATAAATCAGATTCTTTAGAAACACCATTAAATTTATGATCCATAGTGACCATTTTCTCCTCCTTCTTTCTCCATTCTTTATTTATGCTTCCCTTTGTTTCTTCCCTTCTTTCAACTATCATTGTGTGGGTTTCTCCCACATATTCTTCCTTCCACAATCTTCCCATCATAGGGTTGTAATAATCTATTTCTTCATCTTTCTTCGTGTTGCTCTCTCTACCCATCCTCTTTACTTCATAAGAGTTTTCTAGCTCTTCTCCTTCTTCTGGATAGCATTGCACCTTCTCTTCGAGTTTTTTAGCTTTATACCTTTCATTAGCCATCATACCCTTTTCATGTAATCATCGTTCCCACTTTATTTTAGCCTCTTAAAGTTCTCTTCCCTGATCCATCTCTATCACGTTGAATCTAGCCTCAATTTTCTTCAATTCTCCAATAAGCCATTTTGTAAACCTCTTTTCTTTCCACTCTTCCATAGGTAAAATCCTCATAGTCCTTCTCATGATCCATATTTTCCTCTTCTTCAAAGACATCTATAGAGACTCAAAAGTTCCTATGTAGTTACAAGTTCTCCTTGTAACAATTTCTCCAAGGATTTTTTTACTAGCAAATCTCTGCCAACTAGTGAATAGTACATATTGACCAAGTCAAAATTGGTGAATAAATTGTAACCAACGGGGTGGCTAAATCACTTGGATTTTATGAATTATCAGGCCAATACATTTCCATTCGCCATCAATTTATTTTATGAGGCATATGTAATTAATATTTTTTCCATAACAAACTACGTGTTTCAAATAGTTCGATTAATATTTTTTCTTGGAATTTTTGAAGCATGTATTAAATCACCTACATTTTCACAAATAATATTAAAATAATGTTGTGTATCAGGATATGTTTCACCAACATCATTAAATGTTCATTACACCTGAGGACCCATTTCGCTAATAACATTAAAAAATAATTATATTTGAAGACACATTTTGTCAATTACTATGACACCTCCATGCTAATCATGCACTAGTAGAATTTGGCAAATATATGACTACATGACTAAAACTTTTAGTCACAACAACTAAAGATGATTAAATTCTACTCTTTTTTTTCAACACAACTATAAATGACTAAATAATTGATCATCATAAGTGACTAATTTGATCTTGGGGTAAAAACACAACTAAATAATTAACTACTTAAATAAAAATAGTACAATATAATATTAAAGTGGATAATTAAAAGAAAAAATTGGAATTGAGGGAGTGGCTTGTATTATAATATAATATAATAATAATATATTATATTACAATATAATATATTATATTATAATATATTTTAATATGATATAATATAATATATTATAATATATTATAATATAATATGATATTATATAATATATATATAAATTAATATAGTATAATATTTATATTATATAATATTATACTATTATATTATTATATTATTATATTATTATATTATTATTAATATTATAATATTATATTTATATTATAATGTATTTAATATTATATAATAATATAATATAATATAATATAATATAATATTATATTATATTATATAATATTATAATATAAACACATTTTTTAACCCTCCAGAATGTGTGAGCCGAAACCAGAAGAGTGAATATCAACAAGGAAGAGTTTAGAGGAGCCAAAACCAACAACGGCGGGGAAATTAGTAAAAACTAGTGAAACACATAATGCAAAACCTAAATGTGCTCATTATCAGATCTTGTTCGTAGTTTCATTTTAATAAACATACTCTAAAACCCTCATTGAAACCTTATTTTTAGGCAGCAGCTCACCAAATTGGAGAAGTGAAAGGTATCTACATACTTTTTTTTGGTTTGAATAGGGTGTTCAATCCTTTCTAGAAAATTAAAAACACCTTACATCCACTAGAAGTCTCTTCATGATGAAATTCATAATGACAATATTTATCTATTCTTTGGTTGAAGGTTTCTAATATGAATCATTGACAGGCCTGAAAATCCATTTGACATTTATTATTGTCTTGTGGGCCATGGTGGATTCTAGAGCATATCTTTCCTTTTTCCTCTTGGTGTTCAAAGAATCTTTCACTCTTGGTGTTTAAAGAATCTTTCAAGAACATTTGTACATTGTTGTTGATGGGTGTTTTTGCACTTTCTCAACACATGCAACACACAAGTATGCCACCTCTCTTGAAAGGTAATTTCTGCAACTAAGTTTTAGAAATCACCCCAAGGTCTCTCGGGTATCCGATCATGACTTGCAAAAACAACTCAATTGATTGATGTGATTTACTAGTAATCACAAAGGGAATTTATGGTTGCTAAGCTTGGAGGGAATTGGAACTTCAAATGAGAGTTTTATAAATTTTGGAAGTGAAGGACAATTGTTGCAAGTTCAAAACAACAATCTAAAACTCCTCTCTACTCATCAAATTTGGCTTTGTTGCAATGCAAGAACTCCATTTTAACTTAATTTTCAAAGAAAAGTAAAAAGGGAAGAGGGATAGATAATATCCTAAACCTGCAACTAATGTTGAACAGTAACAATGTAGGATGCTACAATGGACAACCTTCCTAAAACTAATTTCCACTTAACCAAAGGACTGCCTATAGTCTCATGAAACTAGTGCAATCTTCTAAGGTCTGCAGATTTTCATCTATCCATTCACCCTTAATCATGAACAGTAGATGAAATTAAGTGTAGCAATAAAACAATGCTTAGACTAACTTTACACAATTGTATATCTTCAATAGATAACAACAAGTATGAGCAAGGAAAAAATCAACACGATAGCATTCTTCACCATTAAAGTGTAGCATAAACTAACAACCAAAGTAACTTAAAACTAGAACAACAAAGCTAAAATATAATATTGAGGAAATGAATCATGCACACATGTGAAGAGACACAAGAACCCATCAAAATAATGCAATTCTCATTAAATTTTTTCAGCATGCCTTTACACAACAACTCAACTCTCTCTTTTAAAATGAGAGGAGACCCCTATTTATAGTTTTCCAAAAGAAAAATGAATGGTCAATATTTACTTTCATTGTGTGGCTTAGATTCATTTTGCATTAGGGTTTCACCTACCCCCAAATATATGACAATATAAAATACATCTTTTGTCTCTTCCCTATTTTGTCATCTAGTGACCCTATCACTATAGCAATTTTGTCCTATAGTGGTTGCCTCCTTTTACAACTACTTTGAAAAATATTCATCATCTATGATGGGGTTTCCCGCATTCTTCTGGAGAGTAGCATACTCCATGAATTTCCTGATTAAAGCCTAGAGCTTGTCCCATTCCATGATGTTGGATTGAAGGATCTGGAAGGATATCTTCTTAAGTCTATCTGTAATATGCTCCTAGCTCTTAGTGCATTTATGGGTTTCCTTGATGACTTGTTCTGACTACACTAAATCCTTGGAAGTAAAGTACATAAAGGCTGGTGATAGTGTATATGTAGCTCCTTTCTCCATCTTATGGAAGAACAACTTGATCTTCTCTAGATATATCTCTAGAGTTCATCATTTTCTGATAGTCTTCACTATTAGCATGGAGTTCCACAACCCATTCAAGGTCAAGTTCTAGCTCATGCAAAGACTTCTACAGAACATCCTTTTGGTAATCAAGGATGATTTGCCACATCTTGACTAGCTAGTGATTGTAGTTTAGGAGCTCCATCTTCTTTTCCCATATTGCTTGGGGAAGCTTGAGGATGCTTTCGAACTTAGGATATTTGATCACATACATCTCAGTGAACCTATTGCATGTCTTTATCATTTCATCTATTTGATTTTGTAACCCTCAAATTTTTTTGAATGCTCGAACAACATGGTGGATCCCCATGTCACCATTGTATATTACCTTGTTGAACCAATCAATTGTGGACTTGGTCCAGTTCTTCATCATTTCCATTCTATTTAGCTCTTCATAGGAGAGGAGAGCAAGCGTGGATGATGTCCTTAGGGTCTCTTCTTATATGGATTTCACTGTTGGATATAGGTAGTGAGAACTTCCACTTTTTCCTTTAGATCCTCCTTAGTGGACTGATCTTTATTCATTTGTTGCATAATTGTGGCCACAAACCCTTGGAATTCATCTATTTCCTGCTCACAGGTCACCAGGCCTAGGTTGATGGTTGATATGCTGTAACTTACACTTGTATCCTTATCTGCCATATGGGGTAGCAATTTGTATTGTTCTCAATCTAGAAGCATCTACTGTGATGTGGGATCGAACTCTAGGCTTCTTCTCTTTTCTTCTCTTTATTTGTGCCATGGCCAATATTGCATCAAGTCTAGCCTTTGGGTCAACAACCATAGGAGTTTTCTTTTATAATTTTCATTCCAACCAATTAGGAACCTTAGTTTGACCCTTGGGTGATTCATGATCACCTTCCTCTCTTTTTTTACTTCAAGGCCATTCCTCTTCATTACCAAGAGCTTCTTGATAAATCTTTTCTTCTTTGTCTAAGTCTTCTATGTGCTTGAGTAGCATGGTGCTCAAGCTCAAGGATCTTTCATAGCACATCTTCTTCTTCTTTAT
This sequence comes from Sequoia sempervirens, assembly GCA_007258455.2. Lineage (NCBI taxonomy): Eukaryota > Viridiplantae > Streptophyta > Pinopsida > Cupressales > Cupressaceae > Sequoia > Sequoia sempervirens. Next base: position 660,415,339 of record VDFB02270651.1, read on the forward strand.
CCTTTTCCTTTTCTTCCTCCTTTTTGGGAGGTGATTCTTCCTCTGGGATTAGGCCTTTTGTCTTGGATAATTGGTGGAGGATCTTTGTGGATCTCCACATCTACATCTACATCAGTCTTTCCTTTGGAGATGTGTCCTTCAGGATTATCCTTTTTATGTATATTCTTGGGATGTTGTGGCAATTCTTCATCCAACTCTTGGTCTGATGTTTCTATTATTTACTGCTCATTTAGAGTTTCGGTATCTTCCTCTGAGGAATGTGACCTTTCCTCATTATATGCCAATTTATCTAAATTTATGCTTAGCCCACCCTTCAAATGCTTAAAGTAATCATCTCGATTTGAATCCTTAGGCTCCTCAACTATATTTTTCATATCCTCTCTTTATCGTTCTATCTGACGCTTCTCCATCTCTTTTGAGATCTACATTGTAGCCTCCATCTTTGGAAGCTCTATAGGTAGTAGAGGAAGAGGCAAGGCAACAAAAATTTGAGCAATTAGGGCTTGGACCATGGGGTCAAGGATTACCCCAAAAATCTCAGTGGGCATGTTTTGCATAAATGTTGCAAAAGCATGCAGCAAAGTAAGGGGTGGCATAGTGGTAGTGGTCATTGTAGGTAATGGGGTAGACAGAGTGGGAAATGGACCCGAGGGAGTGAGGAATATGAAAGAGAGGATGTAGTGGAGGAGGAGGAATGTAATATCATTACTAGAGCCATTGGTGAGATGGATAGAGATATCCACGGTGGGAGGAGACAAGATGAGTAGTGCTTGAGAGGCAGAAGGTGGAGGAGTGGAAATGGTAGTAGTGACAGTATGAGCAGACGTGGTGGGCAATAAGAACAACTACTCAGTTTCTTCTTCTCCTTTGTGCTAGGGGTCCTACTCTATGGTACGCATTTTTCTCATGAATCTCAATATTCTCTTAACTTTCTTGGATGACTCTCCCTCCATGGTCTTCTTGGAATATACCTTATGTTTAGGATTATGCTTAGGAACATCCTTCCTTTTCTTTTTCCTTGTCATTGGTGGGAACTTGGGTGAATTTTTTGATGGGGCAGCATCTGCTCCACTATTTGTTTCAATCTTGAGCTCATCCTCGAGTTCACCATATGTCAATTCAGTGCTCTATATTTTTAGTTGGGCAATCTTGGCATCTATTCACTACCTAGTTCTATTCTCAATGGGTCATGTTAATGTATGAAGGTTGGTAACCTCTTCTTCATTCCAATCTATCACAAGCAAAGGAAAATCAACCACAAGATTGTATCTATCATCAACAATATTGTTGTCTTCCTGCACTATCTGGTCAGGTACAAGGAACAAATTCATTGACTTCACAAACCGGTTTTTCCTCATGTAGTGCCTCATTCGAACTTCTTTATCATCTGCATAGTTAGCCTAGAAGTCTTCAACTTGAGGTTTGTGGGCATATTGTCTTCTTACCCATTTCTTCAATTTCCCATAAGGGTCCATTCTTCCTTGGCCAGTGTGGAGTTCCAACTGGTATTCCACCAATTATTTTTTTGAATACTTTGCACATTGGGTAGTGGGACAGGTATACATTCCTTTCCCAAAAGTCAAGGGATATGGAATCCCAACTCTATTCTTGTCACTTAATAGCACGTGGGCATTTTGCAATTGCTTAGAAACCTCCAACAGGATCATGTGGTCATTGAGGTAGCATGGTTTCTAGTAGGGTCTCCCTAAGAACCCTTCTATTATGATATATGTAAACTTTGGGAACTATATGAATAGGTACCCAAACCTTAGGATGAAGGCTCTGGCACTGTGTGATACCCTTCTCTCAAAGTGTCCTCCTAGGAGTCTAATGATATTCCTAGTGAAGGCATAATTTACCCTCTTGTATTCTCTTTTGATGTTTTGGTACTACAACTGAGGGTAGCAATCATATACCTTGAGGTCTCCCTTCTTTTTTCCTAGGTTTCCTGCAATGAAGAGTCCTTTGTACATGAAATTTTTTGCCAAGAGGTATACCAGACATGAAGTCATATAAAATTAAGAGGTATTCTTTACATCCATCAGTTGGTTGTGCATGTTGTCACTAATCATCTTGGCCCAATGGAACTTTGTCTTGCCTCTAATGATCTCCTCAATAAAGTAAAACATCCACTCTTCGAAGAACGCAATAGTTGGTCAGCCTATTCCCCTGCTTAATAGGGTAACCAAATCATGGTATTCTTTGTAGAAGTCACTTATAAACAACTCTTGAGGTACTTTGGCAGAACTACACCTTTTTTCTTTCAACCAATGTTGGTTGAATAATCTTTTGCATCCAAACCGGTCCTCTTTCCGCATACTTTTAGCACACCCTTTTTTTGTTTCTTCCATAACATCAAACATGGGGAAGTGGAACATTTGGCCAATAGATTTGGAAGACAAGTATACCAACACCCTTCTATCATGATCAATAATCTTTCTACTTGTGTGATAGAATTCCTTGCAAACCATAACTAGCTCTGGGGCAATGAGTGCGAGAGGGAAATCAGTTGCCTTAGCGAGACCACTCACTTTGATCTTTTGTGCATTCTTTGTTGTGGGATTGACCATTACTCTTTTTTGAAACTCATCGATGTCTACATGTCCAAGATTTGTGTTTGATATTGAGTCCCAGGTAGAGGAGAGCTTGGAGGTACATTCCACCTCATGAAATTGATATTTCATTTGGTATTTCTCTTCTTTTCCTCTTGACACACGTGCAAATTTATTTCTCTTAGCAACTTTCTCAGCAGACTACCCCAATGGACCCACAATAGGTTCCATAAATCTTGCATGCAAAGACGCAGTAAGTGCCTTCATATGTAGATCAGGGAGAGCATTAATCAAATCCTACAAAACGAGGGTTAGATCTAGTAATTCATTGTTAGATCATGAAATTCATAACTATCCATCAATAAGGGCTCATTTGGATCATATATAGAAATGTGGGCCCAGGGATGCAGGTTTCCCTGGGCTAGAAGCCGTTAGGAGGGATAGGAAGCAAGATGAAACTAAGGCCATAGAGACCCACAGGCAACCACCCACAAAAAAAGTTTCACATTATGGGTCTGGCAGTAAAATTTTTCATGAGGTAGATTGAAACATGTGGAAATTGGTTGTAAGGTAGTTGAAGTTGCTTGGTTGGAATTTAATGGATTTGCACATCTGAGGCATGCAGGTGTAGGATGGTTGAAATATGTTTGGAGCCTTTGTCGTTAAGTAACAGACTTGAGGGAACAGTGACCCATAGGTGGAATTCCGCATTGCAGGACTCACGGGAATCCTACGCATTGAGGATCATGTGTGAGGGTTTCACCAATTTTAGGGAGATGTGGAGAGGAGCTAGTGGGTCACTGTTGTATGATTTCCTTTAGGAACAACATTAGAGGGATGGCGGTCTACAGAGGTGGATCCACAACAAGCTCACGAACATTGTTTAGGTGTGGTCAACCTTCAAACTTTGGTGAGGGAAGAGCCCATTATGGAACCTACCTTGTGGGAGAACATAGGTGCAAGGGCATTAGGAAATGATAGTGGGGAAGTAGCCACCTACATGAACCAGTCTGCATGACATTATTAACTTAGTCATTTTGGGTGAACCAAGGACGACGATGGAGAAGTCAGGCTTTGCATGGCAGACGAAAGGGATGGTTCAATCATTAGGAAACGATAACTGAGTAAGAGCGAGCTGCACACAATGACCCACAAGGGATGGCCTGCCATTCTTCTAAGACTTAGCAATTCTAGCACTTGGCAGAAATGATACCGATAGGGCCCACGGTCCAGAAGGTATTCAAGGCTGGGTCATTAATTGATGGTAGCAAGGAGATGGACATCTACAAGTGGTGGCCCACATAAGTAGACCAGCAGTGGGTCAAGGACTTAAGGATTTCGCTTGGAGTTTCTTTAGTTTGACTAGGGTGGTGATGGCAAGGATGCGGGCAACAAAGGATTTTATGTCGTGTGAAGAACTATAGAGAAATTTTTGAGTTCGAAATGACTTTAAGGGCATAGTTTGAGTGATTTCATGAGAGTTTCAAAGTTTTAGGAGTGCATTTTTATGTAGGGCCAATAGTTGTGAGAGCCGTCAAGTGATTTAAGGTCTTACTTCAAGATTTTATCGTTAATTCACAAACCCTAGTTATGGAAAAGCACACATTCCAAAATTTCAAAGGCTAGCACACCTAAGAACAGTGCAAGAATCCAACAAAGACTTTGATTTCAATCCACCAAGAGGTGATGTGAGCACATGATCCTCCTTTTCCTTTCCTTCTCTTTAAAATTTTAAAATGCATTGATGAAAATAACATGCTTGGGCACATATTTATAGGAAAAATCATATTTATGGCCCACAATTAATATTGGGTATGGAGGTAGGCAGGGTATCCAGAGTTGTGGAGACTTGGCATGGCATGGCCATTGGGTGGCCAAGAGAGATGTGGGTCCCGCAATGTGGGTAGACCCTCTTACTTCACCGCTAGCTAGCGGCCTGCATCGAGAAACTTGCAAATGCGGGTATGTTGGGCTCCACAGACGTCGAGGCAAAGAACTAAGGGAAGTCCATAAGGAAACCTCCGCAAAAGCTAAAGACTTAGGAAATATTGAGGTGGTGAATTTTGGTCAAAGGGAAATTGGTGTCTTTAATGTAGTTGACCAATTTAAGCTTAGAAATGGGGGCACACAAAACAAGGAAAAGGTGAAAGTGACCTAGTAGAGGCAAGAAAGAAAGAGGGGGTCCCCTGTTTGAATGAGGTATGTGTGAAACAGGAACAACTATTACCATCTTACAAAGTTAAGAATCAAATATGGTTTATAATAGTTGTCTTCTATTATTTTTATTGTTGGTCTATATTTATGACAGAGATATTGATGTATTCCTTAGTTGTGTAGGGAAAAAACTAACTATTTTTTAATTTATTTTTATTTTCTAAAAGATTTAAAATAGTTTTGTGGGCATTAAGAATATCTCTTACATTTCTTATGGTTTTGTTGAAGAATGGAGGATGTTTGGTCTTGAATTCATGATTTCTTCAAGCCATTCATATCATAGCCATTTTTCTCACTTTTTTTGATTTGTATGAGCAGAGCATATCTATTTAAGTTGGGTTTCTAGTGAAATGGTCATATGCTATAATTACCTGTAGACACAAATCATTTATATTTTTGTGTAATGTTTTTGATGCCAATTTTTTTTTATTTGAGACAAAAATCATTTTTTTATATATTTAAGTACTTGTAGACACAAATCATTTTTTTTGGGATAGATCATTTATATTTTTGTGTGATGTTTTTGATGCCAATATTTTTTTATTTGAGGCAGAAATACTACTTCTATTGTATGCAGCTTGCAAAATTGGAGAAGTGAAAGGTGAATACTAGGAGGAAGAGTTTGGCTGTAGTAAAAGTGATTTTGTAATAATTGCAAAGAAAAAAATGATTCTAATTTATTTCATTGTTACTGCTTCTCTTAGGTTTATACCCAAATAGCGGTTTAGTTGCAGTCCAGTATGTGAGTCTGTGAGAGCTTTTTTATGCCCAACTAGTAATCTAGTTTGTGAGTTGGAGTTTGAAGTACAAATGAAATGCTTGTGTAACCAAGTTGTAAAACAGTCATTGAGACAAGTTTCCAATGAGGCACATTATTTTGGTAACCAAGTTTCTAGTGAGGCACATTACTTCTGTAACCATTGATTTGCCAGTGAGGCTTAATGAAGTAAATTTTAATCAATCATATTTGTTCAAACATTTTAATCTTCATTTCATGGTGTTTCTTGCAACATTTCAATATCTATGATACTTGAAGTTTACATGCATAAATTTGTGAGGATTAATTAAGTTATATTTTATTGTAACTTGAATCACTAATTCACCCAAATAAATGACTAAACCATGACTAAAGAAATGACTACCATGACTAAATAAATGAATACCATGACTAAAATAAATAACTACCATAACTAAATAAATGACTACAATGACTAAAAAAATGACTGCCATGACTAAAATAGATGAATACCATGACTAAAAAATGACTACAATGACTAAATAAATGACTACAATGACTAAATAAATGATTACCATGAATAAATATACTGCCAAATTGATCAATAAAAATAACCAATAAATGACTAAAAATGGTTTAGTCATGAATTTGGTCATGTTATAAATGATTGGCAATAAACTACTAATGGTCATGTGACCAAACTACTGATCACATGACCAATTTTTAGTAGTTTTTTTAGAAATTTATTTCTAATTTTGTACTAGTGATAGGGCCATAATTACCTTGAAAATTATAACGTATGTGTTTCGTTGAGGTTTGATTCACCCAACATTTAAATGTATCATTGTATAATCATGCGGGATTCACAAAATTTTTACTATACCATTTTAAAATCCCATAGAATTTACCAAATATAGATTGATATAAATACAATCAAAACTCTGATTTATTCTTACATAGTTTGTTTAGTTCTGAACTTGTGAGCTCTTTATTTTTAAGTTGGAACCTTCAAAGGGAAATCACAATTTGGAAGTCCATATGTGAAGAAGAGGGTTGTGGAACACTTAAAATGTTGGTGGTACTCGCACAAATGACAGTGACACAATGAATGTTGATCTTGAGATGCAGTTAAGTGAATGTATGCAGGGTGAAGAAGATGGACCAAAATTAGAGTCAAGATGGCTCTCAATGTCATCATCAAAGTGAGGACCAAGACGTGGTTTGGAAAATGAAAGTGATTTATCAAGTTTTAGTTATTTATACTGCATTTCATGAATCATATTCCAAATTGTAGTTGATGATATTTTATATTGTATTCCATACAATTGCAAATTATGAATTAGATTGAATAAATTAACATATTATAAATAATTTCATATTTTAATTGTGTCATACTGATAAGTTTTACATGTACTCAATGATTCATCATTCAACTTAATTCTTGATAACATATTATCAATAGTAGTGTTGGTGAACTTCCAATCGATTATCTTTGATGAATAACTGAAAGCAATAATAATCCATTCCTTCAAAAAAAGCTAATAGTTCAACATCCATAAGACAGAATGTGATATGAGAACTTATAAATAATTTGATTAGTTTGAGTCAAAAGATAGTGAATACAATAATAGAGAGCAAGATAGGTTGGTATTCATTGGTATTCAAAATTAAATAAATACACTAAGTACTTATGTAACACCCCTTCCAAGGAACCCCAGAGGACAACACAACTATGCCAAATTAATGAAACAATTTTCTTTTACAACAAATAACATTAGACTACATAACATAACATAACATAATAATCTAAAGCTAGGTCCTCTAAGGTTCCTCGACTGCGCTACTCACAACTAAAAATCAAGATTACTTGAAGCATCTCATCAACAATAAAAGATATAAGAATGATCTAACATGCAAGGTTCATTTTAAGGAATCATATTAAATGATTCTACATTACCTACTTCCATAACATGATAGTTGATTATAACTATTAAAATCATTTCTAGCTAACTAGCATATGCACAATGCATTAATTTACTATGCTTTATACAAGATGAAATAATCAATAATTGTTATATCATTACAACAATTACAACAATGTTTCCCCTAATATATGTGGGAAGTTTACATCAGACTATTAAGAGATACAACAAAATTTCCATCCAATATACCAGTATAAAATAGAAGATGTTCTCAACCAGGAACAAGAACTAGAGTCCATAATGCGATGGCCAATCCCCACGCACAGGAACATGCAACAAAATACCTAATGGAGGTAAAAACACCAACCTCCAGGCCATGTGAAACCCTGAGGTCCACCCCCGTGCTAGGAGATAACACAAGGTCCCATGAAAAATAGAAAAATAAGGAAAGCAATGGGCTAACATAGACAAGGGCTATACATGACTCCAACACAACACAACTCACAATGCCAACATCACTTACAACACTTATCATAACCACATGAATCCATCCATAGAGAAAGACTCTAACCATCTACACACTTACCAAAACCACATGAATCCAACATACGTGAGAGACCACACCCTTAGGTTTTACATTTTACACATTACACATGACCCATGACAAAGCCAAACCACTTACAAGGTCAAGCAATCCTAGGGACCATTCACACAAATATATCCCCTACTAGGCCTCTAGAAATAAGCAAACTAAACACACTTCCCAATGGCATACGAATTTCACAAAGCTTACATAGGTGACACCCAGTTTTAACAATCACAAAGACACTTAGTCCATTAATCAAAACACGTCGTCCAATACAAACCATTAATCATCACATTATACCCATAGAGTCATTCTTTTAATTAAGCTTTATTTCACTTATCTCACATTTTAACTTAACCATTTGATTCAATAGATAAATCATTTACCACCAACAATTATATTTGCAAATAACTATAACGACAATATTCTAAATAATTGAGTTACATGGCAATTTATGAATCAACTCTAAATAATTATGTGAAAATGATCATTATTCATCTACTAAATAATTATAGGAAGTAACCTAATTTATTTACCATTAAATATGAAATATTTAATTAAAATACCCTTTTTCCCTAACATTCTACTTGCATTTAATATTAACCATCTCCTAAATGTAAATTGCCTACATGTGAAAAGGATCCATTTACTTAATTATTTACCCTATTCATTTATCCATAGCAAATTTATCACTCGTTTTAACTATCTAATTTAAAATATTTTTCAATTTTAATCTAACTCATTTATCTACTCTTCAAATCACTCCATTACTGATATGTGAATAATTTAATTCTCTTTAACTATATTCACAATTAATTACTCATTTCCACAATACATATCCAATTAAAAATATATTATTTTTGTTAAATAACATTTAAATCTTATTTCTTCACTTATTATATATTATACTATATATAAAACGAAATCCTAATATTATCTCCATTTCATATGAACCTTATTAACACTAAAAGTGAGATCAAAAGTGGAAAGACATTATCAATGCATCTATAATATAAAATATCAAATTTAATTGGAAAATGCCAAACCCTGAAGTACCTTGCAAGGTTTTCTATCTCCCACTCCTAAACTCAAAACTAAAACACATTGTGAATGTATGTGTGCATTTACAACACATGTCATACCTACTAAAAACATGCGGTTGACTGTTTTATTGGAAATAATATTATAATCTTGCACGATCTTGACAAAGCAAAGGCGATTGTGACACCACGTAGCAGAGCAATGGCGCAAGTCTGGCATAAGCTTTCAACAGAGAACCGGATTTTGACCTTGCATGGCATGAAACCATTAAAGATGATGTGATTTAAAAACATGTTGTTTAAAATCAATGAGAAAAGGAAAGGTAGATATGCATATCTAAGGCTTGTGAAAAATTGATATGAGATCCAAGACTATGTATCTAAGTACACTACAAAACTAAACATTTGAATTTGATGTGATTTACAACTCATGTTACACTAAAACAAAGCCGCAAGTTGGTTTTATTGACAATTCTATTTTCACTATTCATTTAAAAACTAAACAAAGAATCTTGAAATCTACATAGAAGTGGAATACTCAACACCTACCTAATAAATCCCCCTCATCCATTGGCTAAATCCCTTTTTCCCTCTCTATTCCTTCCCACTTCCTTCATCCTCCATACCAGCTCCTAGCGTAGGCATTCCTTTGTCTTGGTGTCTCTAGGATCTTTCTAGAATCTTGCAGGGAAAAGAGGAATGTTGCCATCCTCCATATTTGAGTTTTATGAATAATGCAAAAAATGAACCTACTATGTACTCAATTCGTTAATTGTTGGCTTCTTCAAGGATTTTATTGTTAGTTGTAGTGGCGACATACATACTAGGATAAATCATTCCTCCTTAAGAATGGTTACAATGTTAAGCATCCCAATTTTTTTCTATCATCGTTTCTACAGAATCTTGATGTGTACATAATTTGTAGAGTAATTGCTTTACACCTCGAACCAAACAAGGATGGAATGCAACTCCTTTTTCCCCCAATTTTAACCCTCACCATTCAGACAAATATCACCTCTATCTTTTTTTGCCACCTCCCGAAAATCAACAATAAAATCCAATTTTTACAGACCATTTTCTTTTTCCCCAAGGAAAGCCTGAAAAATTCAAAAAAAAAATCTCTAAAACCCAAACTATTTACAGGAATTTCTAACTATTTCCAATTGATTATAGTTATCTTTTTGATTTATTACATCAATAATTAATTAAAAATATTTTTAAAAAAATCATAACAATGAAGTATAATTGATATTCAATTTTTACACAAGCTGAAAAAATCATTTACCCAAATTTACTTATAGATTATAATTAATTACATGCTTCAACCTTATAAAATTTACTTATTTATCATATTATTATTACTCATTAATTATATCATTATATTATAACTTTATTTTATTATCAACTATAATTATATATTTATTTATCAAAGTGTACCTTTTACTAATAATTTATTTTATTGCATAGGATCACCAAGATATTTTGTTAGATATTATAAATTAATAAAAACCAAATACCCAGATGATTACCTGACCATTAACCTGGGTCAAAATGCAAAATCTGAAGAAACACAACTGAATAAACTAATATACTAACAAGGTATCAACTAGATACTCATCCTCTTTGAGGATGATGGCTAGGGTAGGGGACCAAGTGCTATCTATGATAAACTAATCCATTGGGTTTGAAGGCATGCTCAGACCTAGTAATTCAGGTGGAGACATAGCCTAGTACCTATTCACTCAAGCATACAAGTTAGAGCACATTTTTGTAATCATCAAAGCACTAGGGAAGGAACACTAGCAATCGTAACTCATTCCTGTACGTCCCCCACACATCTAATGGTACGATGTTGCCCTTTCCACCTATCCAAAAAACATACTTTTGCATCACCTAACTATCCACTTAAATCTTTGCATAGCAATAATAACATGACAATATACATCATACTCACTAAAGCACTAATAGGAGCTCATGTCCCATCTACAACCACAACACTTGAACACAAGTCAGTACATCTTCATGACCAAAAGATAACCATTATCAAAATCATAATGACATGTCAACATATATTAGAATCAAGTGAAAACCCTAAAGGTAACCAAAGCACTCCCATCACATCAATATATCCATAGCTTGCACCCTTCATCTTTAGGTTCCTTATGCAGACTTCCTGCACATCCAAGGTGAGAATGGAGGGGCACTACATCCTCCCCCCCTAAAACTTGACTTACTCTTGGAAGTCACAACTAGGGTGGAAACATAACACATTAGTACTGCAAATTTCTATTACCAACATTAAAGCTGATTCATTACATCAAATAATGTACACTAGTTTTTTTAACCTATGCAAATAATTCATCTCACAAGAGCATATACTTATATAGTCCATTTCAAACATGATCCATCCTTTTAGTTTTCAATGCCACAATAATAACACAATCAGAACTTGTATTTCAAAATGATTCCATAATACATAAATCACTCAAAATCCTTAGGTGTTAGCATTAACACCCATCATTTTCTTTCAGGACAAGGAAAACATTGCACCCTTTTTAATCATAATGAGCATAATTTCTCATAATAGAACCATTTCACTTTCTTTACCCTTAAATTACAATTCCTCTTCCAACACACCGTTAAGCAATCAATACATCAAAATGTTACATTTCCATACAACACAATATAATTATACGCACAAAGCATACATTCTCCATTAAATATCCATCATTTACAACAAAACATAACACTTTATTCATTTTAGAACACTAAATATCATAACATATTCAACAAAAGATCATGATTTTACACCTTTTTAGAAGCATGAAAACATAATTTATCATTTTATAAGTACTATATTCATGATTTAACATACATTCTTCATATACATACAAATGCACATCACCGAGAATCACATAACAAGGCTACACAAGGGTCCATCTAGACACCGGTAAGTAGCATACTAATCCATGATAGATAATCCATGAGCCAAGAGCCAATATCCATCTCACATAATCCATACCTCACACTCAGTGGCTTGATGGTGTTAGGCCACACACACATGGTGAGACCATCCAAACAAGACCACAATGACCTATGTCTTGTTGTATAAGGTGGTTAGCCTCCAAGAGATAGTCATCACACATAGGTGGGTAGTGGGTCCTAGCTGTATAACAGCCTCACATACCCCCATCCTCAAGGTTCCCTACATTTTCTTCCTCATATACACTCACCAAGTCTACCTCATACATCCTTGGAGAGTAATCACAATATGACACATGGCTGACATCAGAAACAATAATGATAAACTAGTTTAGCCACCAAGTTCATAAAGAAAGATCAAATGAAAGTTCAATTTCAATAATAAGGCAAGAAATGTGTGCAACTTCAACACTTAATCAAATGTAACCATGAGAGTTACGTGCAAATGAAGATCACAAGGTGTGGATAAACCATCATAAACAATAGAAAATCATCAATAACCATAAAGAAAACACACAATCTTCAAAATTATACTATACAACACTACATGACTAGATGCTAGCAATTAAACGAGGAAGGAGGGAACAATGCCAAGCTATAGTAGTATCCCTCATGTGGTGCACAGTGAGCATGCCATCCACATGGCTCAGAGTGTACTCCTTGGCTACACCCTGCATTGCATCATCATGTGACATGGACTAGCCAAGTAGCTCACACACTCCTTGGTTGCCCACATGGGATGTGCACCTCGGCCACATCCTGCATCATCTATCAATGTGGCATGGCCATACACCAATTGGAGAAGGCACATACTGGTCGTATACTGCATGGCAGTGTGTTTGTGGCTTCACGGAAGTAGGCATGTGCAAAACACACCCTGCATAGTGATACCTCGTGGAGAAGGCACACATAGGTAGTCATCATAGCTAGAGGTATACATGGATAGGACATACCCATATGCTAATTGAACCAAATGCTATTGAAAGAAAACATGAGTATCCCTCTACAAGTGTATGAGGCCCCATTACACTCATCACATAAGTAGGCTATCATAACACAAACTCATAGTGCACCTTCATGCTTCTATGCACATTGCATCATGTGCTCAAGCCCAACTCATGAATACCATCAACAACATGACATCATCACTAGCACTATGTTAGAACATCGGTGGGGTGTGGCATCACACCTATTACATCATGTCGAAGCATGTGCAAAAATGGAATCCATCTCAGCATGGGTAACAAACCTCCCTCCACATGTTGGCCTCAAAACATACATATACATGGGGTACATGGTCCCACTTGGGTTATCCATGTAGGTCCCTCTCACCCTAGATCCCAACCCCCAAGTGGAAACACATGTAATCACATATTTCTAGTTGGGTTGTCCATGTAGGTCCCTCTCACCCTAGACCCCATCCCCCAATTGACAACTCATGTGGCATATCATACCTTTTGTGAAGAAAAGGTAGATGATCATCCAAGAAATACCAATTCTCTTGTACTCAAAACTATGGGGATTAGGATAGCACATATGGATCAAGTACCCTGATCCATCATAAGGGGAATTAGTGAGTACGCTTCCTCGAGATCGATTGAGCTAAGGCCACTCTGTGCCAAAATATGAATACACTAAACACCTCACCCAAGGAACTTTGTGGCTACTACTACCCCTTCATGGATTGAGGGACCAAAGGAAAAGAATCTGTGAAACTATATTTTGGCTACTCTTATAGATAAATTTCAACCACATGTGGGTTGGCCCTCAATTCAGTAACAAGCATACAAGCACACATAATGGTATGGTTAATCCCACACCAAAAAAAATACAACACATTCCCCATGGATGGGTACACAGTATCACCATCCCATGGCACACAAAGCAAGTACAGGGTATTCACAACACTCGAGCAATGCACAATTACTAGTTTCTCACATTACATAGGGGTAAAATGACATTCATAATTCCATTACTTTTCAAAAGATCACATACCATAAGTACATTTATTTCCATAACCAATGTGATTCATATCATTACATATTATCCATAACCCTTTACTAGTTTTCTTCCACTCTACTCTTTTCCATATATCACATGATGCTAAATGTCAATGTCTTGATCCTCATGATCACTTATAACTCCACTTAATAAATTAACAAAAGATCAATAATGATTCTCTACTTAACTCTTACTACTTCATGCAGGTTTTTTTTTTCCTAAACACAAGCAACTCTTACTTCATCATAAGTTATTCAAATTTTCATAGAACAAAAGGATTCACATATTTGTTCTCAAAACACAATCCCACATTCTCTCAAACTTTATTCCAAGCCAGTACAAGTGACACTAAATATTTACATGATGATTATGCCTACTCAAACATCCCTATCCCATACCTAAGCTTAATTTCTTCACATGTTACCTCCTCATAACAATTCAACATGCAGGACATCCAATGCACAAATCTTTTCTATTTATACAAAAGTAAGAAGAGATAAAGACATTACATCACTTTGCATGCATTATAGAAATCACATAAAATAGACAATAATTCATTTATAAGCTACCTACATAATTTTCCTTCTCACCTTCTAGCCACACATTAGACATTTGAGAACACAAGCATAGGGAAAGTTATTATAACTAGTCATGGAAGACAACATTAACCAAAGATCCCAGTGTTGCATGCTTGGCTTTGATACTAGGTGTAACGCCCCCACCAAGGAACCCTAGAGGACAACACAACTATGCCAAATTAATGGATTTTTTTTTTTACAACAAATAACATTATAATGCATAACATAACATAACATAATAATCTAAACCTAGGTCCTCTAAGGTTCCCTAGTTGTGCTACTCACAACTAACAATCAAGATTACTTGAAACATATCATCAACAATAAAAGATACAAGAACAATCTAAAATGTAAGGTTCATTTTAAGGCATCATATTAAATGTTTCTACATTACCTACTTCCATAACATGACAGCTGATTAACAACATTAAAATCATTTCTAACTAACTAGCATATGCATGATGCATTACTTTACCATGCTCTATACCAGATAAAATCACCAATAATTGATATATCATTACAACAATTACAACAATGTTTCCCCTAATATGTGTGGGAAGTTTACATCAGATTAAATTAAGAGATACAACAAAATTACCATTCAATATACAAGTATAAAATAGAAGATGTTCTCAAATAGGAACAAGAACTAGAGCCCACGGTGTGATGGAAAACCTCCACACACACAAACATCCAACAAGAATACCCAATGGAGGGAAAAGAACCAACCTCCCAACCATGTGGAACCTTGAGGTCCACCCCACATGCTAGGAGATAACACAAGGTCCCACGAAAAATAGACAAATCAGGAATGTAACAGGCTAACATAGACAAGGGCTATACATGACTCCAACACAACACAACTCACAATGCCAACATCACTTACAACACTTATCATAACCACATGAATCCATCCATAGAGCAATGCTTTGACAATCTGCACACTTACCAAAACCACATGAATCCAACATACATAGGAGGCCACACCCTTAGAGTTTACATTTTACACATGACCCACGACAAAGCCAAACCACTTCGAAGGTCAAGAAATCATGGGGACCATTCACACAAATATACCACCTACTAGGCCTCTAGAAACAAGCAAACTAAACACACTTCCCAATGGAATAGGACTTGCACAAACCTTACACATGTAGCACCCACTTTCAACAATCACAAAGACACTTAGTCTGTTAATCAGAACACATCATCCAATACAAACCATTAATCATCACATTATACCCATAGAGACATTCTTTTAATTAAGCTTTATTTCACTTATCCCACAATTTAACTTAACCATTTAATTCAATAGATAAATCATTTACTAGCAGTAATTATATTTGCAAATAACTATAACGACAATATTATGAATAATTGACTTACATGGAAATTCACTAATCAACTCTAAATAATTATGTGAAAATGATCATTATTCATCTACTAAATAATTATAGGAAGTAACCTCATTTATTTACCATTAAATCTGAAACATTTAATTAAAATACCCTTTTCCCTAACATTTTACTTTCATTTAATATTAACCATCTCCTAAATGTAAATTGCCTACATGTAAAAAGGATCCATTTACTTAATTATTACCCTATTCATTTATCCATAACAAATTTATCACTCATTTTAACTATCTGATTTAAATCCTCTAACTTTTAATCTAATTCATTTATCTACTGTAGAAATCACTCCATTACCAATATGTGAATAATTCAATTCTCTTTAACTATATTCACAATTAATTACTCATTTCCACAATACCTATCCAATTAAAAATATATTCTTTTTATTAAATAACATTTAAATCTTATTTCTTCACTTACTATATATTATAGTATATATAAAATGAAATCCTAATATTATCTCCATTTGATATGAACCTTATTAACGCTAAAAGTGAGATCAAAAGGGGAAAGACATTATCAATGCATCTATAATATAAAATATCAAATTTAATTGGCAAATGTTGAACCTTAAAGTACCCTGCAAAGTTTTTTATCTCCCAGACTAAGGGAAAAAGGGTGACAACCTTAAAGAGATATTATCTCATGAAATGAAATGGCAGTAGGGTGCACACTAATTGGATTCACATGTTAGTGATAAAGGTAGTGTTTAAGAAGGAAAGGAGAGGGTGCATAGATCCTTTGAATTAAACATGTACTGTGCAATGGCATTGAATCATTTGGCAACCCATTTTCTTCATAGGGTAGCATTTCTTGGTGGAATGATTGACTGACATAGTTCTTGCTTCATCTGACCACCCTGTCAAGAAATCTCATTTAGATTATAATCTTGCATGATCTTTTCAAAGCAAAGGCGATTGTGACACCGTTGGCCGCTACTACATGGTATCAGTCAAGGAAAGCCAGGGGCCAGAAGATTATGTGTGTAAAACAAGACAATGTACTGATTCAAAGTCTTACGGTCTTATGCTTTTAAACCCCTTCAAGTTTAAACCCTAATTGATCTAATTCAACTAGTAGTAAAACCATGGTTGATATGATTTAAATGGACGAACACAAGTTTACTACAAGATTTATCAGTACCAAAAGTTGATTAGAATTAGACTCCATGCAACAGAGCAATGGTGCAAGTCTGGCATAAGATTTCAATAGAGAACCCTATGTTGACCTGCAAGGCATGATACCATTAAGGATGATGTGATTTAAAAACATGTTTAGTCTCAAATAGAAAGAGGAGATGAAATAGGAAAAGAAAAGGTAGATCTGCATATCTAAGGCTTGTGACAAATTGATATGAGATCCGAGACTATGTATCTAAGTACAAAGAGACGAATTTTAATCTACAAAACTAAACACTTAAATCTGATGTGATTTACAATGCATGTTACACTAAAACAAAGCCACAGGTTGGTTTTATTAACAATTGTATTTTCACTATTCATTTAAAAACTAAACAAAGAATCTTGAAATTGTTGCAATGCTAGAGGAAGAAACAATCACACTTGAATACAATTTTCACAATTAGGGATTCAATCCCTCTAATTCTTCATGATCTCACTAGAATTCTTCATAAAACAATGAAACAAACTAAATTCTTAAAAATTTGACCAAACTAAAGTTTTGAAGATCTTAAAACTCCTTAGTAACCTCAATTTATCCAAAAACAAACAATTACAAAATCTTCCCATTCAAATAATCTCAAATCTTCAAGTTCAGACAAGATTTGATCATGCAAAAGACTTCAACATACCAAAAAAATGGTTTTTTACCTTCTTCAACTTAAACAAGGCCACAAATATGTTTATCACAATTTAACAAGATTAATTTAACCAAAACAAACAACCATGATGGTTTTCCCTGACATATCTTCACCAATCCTTCATTGATTGATCAAACTCCTAGTAGCCATGCCATTAAGGACTAGCAAACATATGCTTTAAACAACACACAAAATCAAGACTATAATGAAACCTTTGTAAACCCATTAAAAGGCACTAAATCATGTCAAAAATTTAGTATATGATGTTTGGAAAAACATGATCAAAACTGGATTGTACAACTGCCAAAATAGACCTAATTAGGCCTTATTCAAGTAGGGCTTATTGATTCTCCCTATTCTTGGTTCATATACCCTTATCCAACACTTCAAAAAGACCTTATTAGACTTTCCCTTGCTTATATATCCATTAAAAGTCCCCTTTAAGCATTCTTTTATCAAACCCTAGAACATATTCTTTGTAACTACTCTGTTTCTGGACTAAGACATAGATTTTCAGTCAAAATTCCAATCTCTTACAGGTTTATCTTAATCCTTTTGTTTGAAAAATTCAAGAACATGAAATTAGATGTTATAAATGTTCCTTCCACCAAGTATTAGCAATTTTCATTGGAAGTCTTAGGAGAAACACAATTTATAGTATCACCATTTACCCTAATTAGGGTTTTGACAGTTTCTTGAAAAATGACAATAATTTATTCAAAATTGAACCAAAATGCATGAAACAAAGATAAAATGGAATTTTATTGTTCACTTTAACACTTAAAAACACTTATCCATGCTTTAATTTCCATACACATCCGTATAATAATAGAAAACAAAAGATTTCTATAGAAACTTGCATAAAAACAGTGGCTTTCTTTATTCAATCTCAAAATCTCAATCACCCACTAGTTAAAAAATGGTTAAAAGGAATTTTTAAAGGTATTCCAACTTGTCTATTTAGTTTCTAACTTCCTCCAATGATGAAACTAACTTGACCTTTCACCTTCCTCATTTTTACATATTTTGCAACTTTACCATTTTTTGCATATTTGTAACAAAGTTTTACAAAATTGCAAAATGGACACAAAACTTTAAATATTGACCCTCCTATTGACCTAAACACATGAAATGTGATCAATTATGACCTTTTAACAATGTTGAAACATCAAAAGTGAATTAGCCTTCAAAAAATAGAAACATGATGTTGCAAAGATGCTCCTGCATCATTCTCCCAACCAAATAAATTTCATGTCCACTTGAATTTGAAATTGTCCACAATCTCCATTCTTTGTATGCTCTACCTCAAAATGACCTTGAAACTTCCTTCATCTCCTTCATTTTTACCTTTGGCCTCATCTTGTCCATGCAAATCAATTTTCTATCTTGCTTGCCAATACTCTGCTACTTCTCAATTTTCATCTCAACACCTTGTCCTTCTCCTATCTATTGTATCTTGACCTAAAAATTATTCCATGTCCAAAGAGTTAGCATAGCAAAGAAATAATACATAAAATCTACCACAATACCTCCATGGTTCTTCAACTCTTTGTAAGTCTCCAATATCAATTCATCTTTGATCATTTCTTCTTCCAATCTTGACACCAACTCAAGGTCTTATCCTTCTTCAATCAAGTCCTTTATCTCTATTTCTCATTCATATTCATGCTTGGGAATACCTTTGTCTTCTTCATCTTTGAATTCTTCTTCAACATCTTGAAACTCTTCTTCATCTTCTTTTTTCCTTCTTGTTGTTAACTTTGCTTGTATTCTTCTTTTCTTGATAATCTTCTTTATGGGCCATGATACTCTTTTCTTCACTTTCAAATGCCAACTTGTGGATTTTCTATACACTTGTTGGATCATATGTTTCATATTCATCATGGATTCCTATAACTCTGCATCCAACCTTCTCATCTCTTGCTTCAACCCAACTATCTCTTTGTCAAACTTCTCTTTCCTCTTTCTCTTTTTCCTTTCTTCCTTTGGTTGTAAATGCCTTCTCAACATATCCATCTTCACAAGCAAGAATCTCCTTGCTTCACTCCCTCTTAACTTTCTCTACCTTCTCTTGGAAGCAACTAGGTTCTTCTTAGCTTGCACAACACCACAACACACACAACTAAAACCACAAACTCTCTACCCAACACCTTCTATGCTCTGATACCACTCAATTGCAATGCTAGAGGAAGAAAAAATCACACTTGAATATAATTTTCACAAGTAGGGATTCAATCCCTCTAATTTTCTTCATATCTCACTAGAATTCTTCATAAAACAATGGCACACATTGAATTCTCACAAATCTGACCCAACTAAAGTTCCCAAGACCTTAAAAATCCTTAGTAACCTCAATTTATCCAAAAACAAACAATTACAAAATCTGCCCATTCAAATAATCTCAAATCTTCAAGTTCACACAAGATTTCATCATGCAAAAGACCTCAACATAGCACAAAATTGTATTTCTACCTTCTTATACTTAAGCAAGGCCACAACTATGTTTATCACCATTTAACAGGATTAATTTAACCAAAACAAAAAACCATGATGGTCTACCCTAACATCTCTTCACCAATCCTTCACTGACTGATCAAACTCTTAGTAACCATGCCATTAAGGACTGCCAAACATATATTTTAAACCACACAAAAAATAAAAACTATAATGAACCCTTTGGAAACCCTTTAAGGGGCTCTAAATCATGTCAAAAATTCAGTATATGATGTTTAGAAAAACATGATCAAAACTGGAATGTATCACTACCAGAATAAGCCTAATTAGGTCTGATTCAAGTAGGGCTTATTGATTCTCCTTATTCTTGGTTTAGATACCCTTAGAAAAAACTTCAAATAGACCTTATTATACTTTCCCTTTCTTATAAATCCATTAAAACTCCCCTTTAAGTATTCTTTTATCAAACCCTAGAACATATTCTTCCTAACTGCTCTATTTCTAGACTGAGACATAGATTTTTAGTCAAAACTCCAATCTCTTACATGTTTATCTTAATCCTTTTGTTTGAAAACTTCAAGAACATGAAAGTAGATGTTATAAATGTTCTTTCCAGCAAGTATTAGTAATTTTCATTGGAATTCTTAGGAGAAACACAATTTAGAATATCATTGTTTACCCTAATTAGGGTTTTAACAGTTTCTTGAGAAATGACAATAACTAATTCAAAATTGAACCAAAATGCATGGAAAAAAGATCAAATAGAAGGTGATTGTTTATTTTAACACTTTCAAACATTTATCCATGCTTTATTGTTCGTACAAATTCATACAATAACAAAAAAAAATATTTCTTTAGAAACATGCATAAAACAGTGGTTTTCTTTATTGTTAGAAACCAACATTAGACATGCAAAGAGAAAAATCCTTCCACAAGAGAAAAACAATAAAAAAGCAAGAGCTTTGCATGAAGATGTGCAAATTGATATTTTTCAAGAATTTATAAATTACAATGAGATCAATCCTTATGAAGATCAAGAAACCCTAAAGGAAACCTAAAAGGGAAAACCCTAGTGTGCACACTTAATAATTAATAAATAATTAATTATTAATGTTCCTAAGTTTAGCTTAAGTAACTAAAGTGATAAGTGACTTAATTAATTAACCAATATGATGTAATTAATTAAGTGAAATAACTTATTACTCTAACACCCCCCCTTAAGATGAACTTAGGAAGTAGCTAAAACACTAAGGAAAAGATGCATAAAAGCAAAGATGGGTCCCGACAACAAGGCTTGATCAAGTACCCATTTACAAATGCAAGGAATGAGGTAGAGAAGAAAAATCTAGTGGGAAAAAACCCCCTATAATGAGATAACCTACTACAAAGAAGCACTGGAAGAACACTATGGAGTAGCATTGGAACTAGAATCCGACAAGCAAGGAAAGATACTTTTGTTTACAAGAAACTAAATGAGAGTCACTGAAGGACTTAGGTGGAATCATAATAATGCAACAGCAGACCTGATGCCATGAAACACTGGAAAACTCACAAATTGGAACAACCCTAGAATCTGTGAAGCAATAGTAGATTATTGAATGATGTGATACTAAAATGAAGTGCAAAGATTCAAGTTTCACCCTTCCAACTACCAAAACATCCAAGTAATCTCCAAAACATTCATCAGGCCAAATCTAGAATAACAATCAACCTAGGATAGATATAGAATAAATTGCATGGACAACAACGTAGAGCTCCTCAATACCTTTCCAACACCGCAAAGATAGCAAAAATCGGAGATCATGGAAAAAAGTTATGAGCTTGGAAACCATAAATGAACATCTAACTTCAAACAGAAATAAATGTAGCTAAACAGAAAAATATTGAAAAATAAACTACACCACATGATAGTGTTTGGAACTAGATTTCCGGCGATATCTTGTTTGCCCAATTTCAATACCGTATGTCAAAGTTATGCCAAAAAGAAAAAAAATGCTCCTTGAAGGCAAATCAGTGCTAGGAGGGGGAAAAGAGTGTTGTACAGCCGTTGACATCATGCTGACATCATTAGTTCATGATCATAAATTTGACGGCCATCTGGTAGTTGCCCAAAAAAATTCCCCCATGCCAGAAAAAAATTGACGGTGGCCTGCAACATGGGCGAAATATGTTGTTTGATAAGGAATATTCACTATGGTACCCCTATCACCAAATGTACAGAGATTCAGATGGAATCTTCAATGATGCCTCTAAATTTTGTGGATGAGCTATCAGATTTCATGGATGAGCCACTAGTGGGTGGCGAAACCAAGCCACCGCTGCCAGTGTGGAACACCGACCAAAGGAAAAAGGGACCCGCCTGGGCCTAACGTGAGCTGGGTATAGCCTGTGCAGGGTACAAACCCCTACATAGGTTTTAATAACTTGTTTTTTTTTTTTAATATCTCGGCCCTCTTTTTTTTAAAAAACCTTTTTTTCTTTTATATTTTATATTTTTCCAAAAAAAACAAAACTAATGCATGCAGGAAAAATTTGAAAGACCTGATAATTTTTTTGATGAATGGAAAAAATTAAAAACTAGAAAAATAATCCCTATACCTGCATGGACACAAAAATGAGGCAATCAGATCTGTACAGATCTGCGTGCCTCTAAAAATATTTTTCCTTTTGTTGCAATTGCTCAAATTTGAGCAATATGACAGGCGATCTAAGGGTTTTTGGGCACTATGAATGCGATGGTGGTGTACATTTTTCTCCAGAATGCACCAAAAAATGCTCAAGTTCAAATCCCTCGAGGAACCCCGAACGTGCTTTGCAATTGAATTTTTCCAAAAATCTAAGAAGGGGTTGCATATCAAGGCTCTGATACCATGTTAGAAACCAAGATCAGACATGCAAACTAGAAAAAGTTGTCCAAAAGAGAAAAACAATAAAAAAGCAAGTGCTCTGCATGAAAATGTGCAAATTGATATTATTCAAGAATTTATAAATTACAATGAGATCAATCCTTATGAAGGAGATCAAGAAACCCTAAAGGAAACCTAAAAGTGAAAACCCTAGTGTGCACACTTAATAATTAATAAATAATTAATTATTAATGTGCCTAAGTTTAGCTTAAGTAACTAAAGTGATAAGTGACTTAATTAATTAACCAATATGATATAATTAATTAAGTGAAATAACTTATTACTCTAACAGAGATGAATTACTTGCATGATCTGAAGTAGCCACCAAAGGAGCCACTTGTGGAAAATATGCATGAGGGATTGGAGGTACAGAGGCATGACGAGCAACCTGAGAAGTAGGGACAATAATTGGCTCAACATGAACATGTTCAAGTAGGGGCAACAATGTATTAGTTCATCCTCTAATAACATCTGCTAAGTCTTCCCCTACCACCACCCTGTGTCTATCCAAAGCAAGCTGAAGATAACAAAAAATCCTCATTTCCAAAGTGTTCTTAATTCCATCTAAAATAGAGATATAAACATTTCCATTAAGCAGAAAATGGTGGGGGAAAAGCCCACCCACTCTTCCCTATCCTTTCCAAAAATCATACATTTGTACACCCTTATACAACTTATTATCTTGTAGAAAAACTTCTTTTACCACTTTATTAGCAATCAATTGAAGATCAGGTAGGGATTGGAGCAATTCATAAGCATTTGAAAGGAATATTGAAAACAATTATGATGGAAAGATGGTTTGACAGGCCTGAGGGTAGAGAATCTCCTCAGTAATAACTCTTATGATACTCCTTCTATATTGGAAATAATGGAGCTTAAGTACCTGTGAAAGCTATGTGTCCCCAATTTTTTTAGAAACAGATACCTCCCCATGAAAAAATAGAAACCATACTCAATGATTAGGAGGTAGATATTTCATTCTTTGTTGGATGCAAAGTCTAAAAATCCTGATCTCCCCTTCATCTTCTAAAGAGAACTGAAGTTGCATTCCCCACACCTTGAAACCCAACTGCTAATGTGTTTAGAAAAATGATGGAATGCAAATGAAAACCATAGGAAATATAATGGCCTTTGCACGCTTGGAGAAGAGTGACACCATCCTACTGATAGCATGATTAGCTTGAATGATGCATAACATTACACCTGGAAAGTAAACATCTATCGCTAAGCAATATCAAATTGATTATTGAATTTTGTGTTGAGTACTAATGGGAACCTGGAAGGAATCCAACAAAGGTTTGCAAATCAATGAGATCTCCTACGCTCGCTTGAAAGAGTCCTTCACATATGATTTTGGACATGAAAATCTGTTTCCCACATGTGTCGTGAGCCTCTCCTGTACCAAAGCATTTCAAATGACATGAAAATTCTGACATTTTGGCCTACAAAAACTTATCAACGATGCCTTAATAAGATCTCCAAATCCTTAGAGAACTTCTTATCCTTCACCACGTAAATGATCTTCTTCATTTTTCCCTACCTTAGCTAATATATAATACTTCCAAATGGAGTGTTATCGACAAGTTATTCTTGTTAATCCCATGCTAATTTTAGACTTGTATTGATAAAATCCATGAATTACATCATTATAAATACCCCCTATTTTGGAATAATTCCCATTCATTATAATGAATTTGTACTTTATCAGATTTCATAAAAGCAACTTCTTTATGAAATTGTCCATGTGAAGAATGATAGCTTTAACATTTAGAGAGAGGAAGGCTCTTATGCTTATGGCATTCAAGTTTGATTAGGTTCCCTTCATTTAATGAATATCTCCCCTATTATGAATTTAGCCTATAGCTAAATAACTAAAAAAAAATTTAACCCAAAGACCTGATATCATGCTCGTGCTTTCCAATCTCAGAGTATATTTTCTAATCTTTCCTGATCTATAATTTCTTTCAAATCAAGAAAATCTTTTATAAGATCATCATTATTTTCCATTATTGTTACCTCTATTTTTTGACACCCCATATTTGCTAAAAAATCTGCAAGGTTGTTTACCTCACAATATGTATGCAAGATCTAGAATAGTTCAAACTCATCCATTGATTCCCACACCTTTTCTAAAATATACCTTAGATGCCAGTTATGACATTACCTTTCCTTACACATGTTTATAATTACAAGTCAATCTCCTTCAATGTGGATCTTATTGATTCAAAATTTCCTTGCTAACTGCAAAACATAAAGAATGGCCAGTGGCTCCGCCATATTATTCATACCCAGAGGAATATGAATTGATATAGCTTCTTTCAATTTACCCCAAGAATCTCTAATGCAGACACCTACCCATGAAGAGCCCAGATTCCCTCTAGATGCACCATCAAAATTAAGCTTGAAAAAACCTATCAGCAGTGGGTGCCATTTGATTAGGCTTCTTTTCACCTTCAATTTGGAAGGAAGTTTCATACTCCCTTTAAAAGGGATAATAATACCTTTCCAACCCTTAATGATGCTTTGATCCCATGAGGTAAACTAAGAACTAACATTCTTCTGATCCTGTACATATGCATTGACCGCATCTGCAACTGATTTTTCAATTATTGCATAGACATAGTGATCTAGTGTTGAAACTTTTCTAAATATGCATTTATTTCGTTCCCACCAAATGGACCATATGAAAACAACTAGAATTAAATTCCAAATACATGAAAAAAATGAAGTCTTATATAGCATTGTCCATGATGAAAAGAGATCCCATACTAAGTTTGGAAATGGAGTATGAAATCTCATCTTTTGCATGGAAAATTCCCAACAACTTTGGGTGAATGAACATTGCAGAAACAAATGATCAAGATTTTCCAAAAACTTACCACAAAAAACACAATTAAATGAATCTTCTATACCCAATTTTACTAGATGATCACTTGTGAGTACTCTTTTCCTCAGCACAAGCCATGCAAAACTCCCTGCATTTGGTAACACCATATTTCTCCAACAAAATGAATATACTCTTTGAGATTGCAAATGGTTATCCTTGTTAAGGACCACCTTGTAACCTTGTTTGACTAAATAATTGCCATCTTTTGAAGGATCCAAAATAATATAATCCACTTTTGCTGATAAGATGACTATTCTTGCTACCAGATGTTGATGAAGACAACTCTTTTGTTCATTAGATAACTAAGAGTTTGAAAAATCTTTCCATATTACTTTTCCTAAAGAGATCTCTATTGCACATACAAAATCAATTAATTTGGAACCCCATAAAGAAGACAAAATTGGAATGACTACTTGAAGGTCTTGAAATTTTCTGAATGGTGGATGACCATTCCAAGAGTCATCCCAAAAATTTATTGCTTCCCCATTATTGACCTCCCAAGAAACATAATATGTGATTACTTTTCTACAAGATAACATAAATTTGCACACAGTAGATCCTATAGGTGGGTTAGAGACTGTGATAATTCTTGAATGTTCTTGATTGTCGAGATACTTTTCCTGCATAAGTGTGCACCATTTGGAATCAGGCTTAGTATACATTTTCCAAACCAATTTCCCCCCAAAGGCGATATTATGCTTTGAGATATCATGCAGGCCTATTCAACCTTTGTATTTCTTCAACGACATAGAATCCAAAGAGAGTGAAGGAATTTTTTTAACATCATTCATGTTTCCTTTCCATAAAAATCCCTTGATCACTTTCTCTATTTAATCAATTACTGATCTAGGTGCCTTGAGGATTGAGATAAAATAATTGTGGATTGTTGACAATACAAATTTTATTAAAATAATCTGCCCTGATAAAGACAACCAACGAACTTTCCAAGCACATAATTTCAGCTTAATTCTTTCAATAACATTAGCCCAAAAAGATGGTTTATTAGCACCTATAAAGAAAGGAATACCCAAATACTTACAAGGTAAACTTGCCTCTTGAAAACCTAGCACTTGAATAATCTTTCTTTTTAAAGTTGCTTTAGAGTTGAAGACATAATTTTTATTTTTGAGCATTTATCTTTTGTCCTGACAGCTCAAAGTATCTATCCAAGATACTTTTTATCTACTTGGATTCAATAACATTCACCCTTCCCTACAACAAAGTATTATCTGCAAAAATATTATTCGTAACTGACAAACTAGTTTGTGGAATATGTATCCCTTGCCATAGACCTTGATTATGCTTCTCTTTTATAGTCCTGCTAAGAGCTTCTACCATAATTATAAAAATAAAAGGTGAAAAAGGATCACCTTGTATTACACCTTGTGTGGCTATAAAAAACTGTGAAGGAGAACCATTAATTAATATAGAAAATAATTCTCTTGATAAGCAAGATAAAATCCATTTACACCACTTGTCTAAAAACACAAACTTGCTCAAAACTTTCAAGAGGAAATTCCATTGAGCCCTATCATATGCTTTCAGCATGTCTAACTATAATTATATATTTATTTATCAAAGTGTACCTTTTACTAATAATTTATTTTAATGCATAGGATCCCCAAGTCATTTTTTTAGACATTATAAATTAAATAAAACCAAATACCCAAATGATTACCTGACCACTAACTAGGTTCAAAAGACAAAATCTCAAGCAACACAATTGACCAAACTAACATACTGACAAGGTATCAACTGGATATTCATCCTCTTCGAGGATGATGTATAGGGTAGGGGACCAAGTGCTATCTCTGATCAATTGATCCATTGGGTTTTAAGGCACGTTCAGACCTAGTAATTTAGGTGGAGACGTAGCCTAGTGCCTATTCACTCAAGCATAAAAGGTAGAGCACATTTTCATGTAATCACCGAAGCACTAGGGAAGGAACTCTAGCGATCATAACTCATTCCCATATGTCCCCCATACATCCAATGGTGCGATGCTTCCCTTTACACCTATCCTAACAACTTACTTTTGCATCAGCAAACTATCTAACTAAATCTATACATAGCAATAATAACATGACAATATACATCATACTCACTAAATCACTATCAGGAGCTCATGACCCATCTGCAACCACAACACTTGAACACAAGTTAGTACATCTTCATGACCAAAAGATAATCATAATGACATGTCAGCATATATTAGAATCAAGTGAAAACCCTAAAGGTAACCAAAGTACTCCCATCACATCAATATATCCATACGCTCTTGCATCCTTCATCTTTAGGTTCCTTAGACAAACTTCTTGCACATCGAAGGTGAGAATGGAGGGGCACTACAATTTGAGTCATTTGTTGTTATTATAGAGAAAAATTACAAGATTTCCTATCTGTGCTATCAAATAGAAAAATTACAAAATCTCCAAGAGTTACTTGGCACCATGTCTAGTTAATACCTTTTTGACAACCAAAATATTAGACAAGAGGCCTAAGAATAAATACATGGAACAACTCAGAGGAAGGCTAAACAATTATATTTTTCATTCCATGCCTTAAAAATACTCTTAGAAGGCTAGTCATGAGCTAAGAGAACTTCCACATCCTTCAAATATTGTTGATATTTGGCATCAAGTACCACACTAGCCTCTCTACAAAAAAATTCTATACTTTGATTTGCATTTAGCAACCTATCTAAATAGGAATTAATTTTGTTCATATCAAGTTTTTTGTCTTTGAAAATCACACATAGAAGTGTGGGGATTACAATACTGAAACTATCCTTCAACTTTCCTAAGGTCTTTAACTCCCTAGTATCTTCTAATAGGCAAGGTACAACACTATTATCAATATTTAAAAAATAGGTTAGCTTTGTTTGTGTAGCCTCAATTACACCTTCCATATACCATTGCATATTTCATGTCATCTTGAAAATATTATATGTAAGAAGGATACCAAGTGGGGCATCAAATGTGTTCGTAGATCCCTTATACATACATTCCAAAGATGTAAATCTAGGATTCTATTAATCAAATATACACTTGAGCTAATCTTGATCCCCATTTACTCTAGCAATGACACCTCTCAAATTCACATATGACACAAAGGTATTTTGCAGCCTTCTTAAGATCTTAGAAAGTCTATGTTCTAGGATGCACATTGCTATACATACATTTTCATTTTGTTGAATCTCTTGAGCATTTTTCAATTACTCTTCTAGAATTTGAATCTTTTCCTTAAGGTTGCCATCCTCAATCATCACATGAGCAGGGGGAGCTAAAAAGGAGGAGCTTTCTTCCAGCATACTTACAAGAAGGGATGTTTTTTGAGCCAACAATACCTATTGCTAGTTGTTTGCTTCTGTGAGATTTGTATGCTCCTTCAATAATGCATTAATTTGTTCTTGCAACCTTCAAATAGTAGCTTCATTAAACTTGGTAACATCTACCACTAATGCAACAACTTCAGGGGTAGGGGTGTCAAACACCCTCTCTACAATCAAGCTTCCTTTAATATCCTTTGATTCTTGAGAAACCATTGGTTTATTCATATTTGGGGCTAGGGCCCAAATTACAAGGGATTCCAAATGTGGGATTAACCTTGATTGTGGTAATGCCATTTTTTCTTCCTCTTTCATGGAGTAATCTTCTCCTTCTTGTTTCCTAATAGTATCAAAAATAATTGTCAAAGAAATGTCCTATTTAGGGAGCAGTAACAAGCCACTATTCAACACCATTCATCTCCCTTTTTCACGAGTAATATTCTTAGTCTCAAAATTCATTTCTTCCCTCACCTTTGTGGCTACTTCATCATAATTTTCTCTAGGCACATTTTCTTGTGTTGATTGAACTCTTCTATGGTACTCCTCCCTCTTTTCTCTTATAAAAAAATCTTTAAACTCCTAGGAATTTACAAATTCATTATCAAAAATGAATTTTGAACATTCTAGTTCTTTCACATCATTGAGGATATCTCTCCCCATGGCCACATTAAATCTGAATCTTTGCTAGATAAGGCCATAATATTTGGTCTTAGGGGGATAGAATATAATATTGAATTTCATCCCTACTAACATGAACATCTTCACTTTCATCCTCACTAATAGGATTGTCAACCAATAATTGTGGTTGTTCAATTTTCATCCTCTTATGTGGTTAATCCCTTGGGGGAGAATCCACACTAATTATTTGAGGGGAAGGAGAGGTAGTGATTTGTGGAGGGTCTATTTACATATTTTCTCTAATAACAGGCCCCTGGGGCCTTTTGGTAGAAAGGTTAGGTCTAGGACACTTTACTAGTTTCTCTTCTAGGGTGGGGGCCTTACCGACAACTCTATCAAAATTATTCAAAACCACTTCAATCTTGGAAATTGGGTTACCAATATTAGAAAATTCCCCAGGATAGTCCTTATCCTTCTTTTTCCTGGCATCCTATTCCTTGATGAATGCAATACATTTCATTTTCCTTTTTTCTACCTCATAATCATCATAATAGTTTCTTATCACATCTCCAACCTCATAAATATGATGGGTAAAAGTGGACCTTTTGATACTCATCCTAACTTAGTGTATGAAACCTTCAAGGTCAAAATCCTCAACCTTTCCCTAGTATAACCTATATTTCCCAAGCATGTATTTTAGCTTCCCTAAGTTGTCTCTAGTTGAAGTGAAATCTAAAAAGGAAGTAAAATAAGGGAAAAAGGACCCCTTCTTTTGTTTCCTTAAATGAAACTGATCAACCTTATTCAATTTCCATATAATTTCCATGAATTCTAATCTATGTGGCACATACTTGGGAATCACATGTGGGGCTTTAGGGAACCCATATATTCTAATAAACAATTTACTTTTCATAGAGGTAATAGTCTCCGCAATTGTGTTCGACTCTTAACTCTAGCCTCCTATCTTTAGGCTTAAGGAAATCCAAAATTTACTTGTGTAATCTAATTCTAGGTGGGCCTAGCCTTGACAAGATCTCCCTTACAAAATAGTTCTCAAAAATAACAGCTAGACTCATTACAATGGTTGTCCCAAATAGGGGTCCAAAAATGCATTGGGAGATCTTTTCCCTCTTTATGTTTTACTCTCAGTTGTAAATATCTACTCCAATGACCTTTACCCTTGTATAAAGCATATGACATAAGAGAGAATACCACTTAAAACTCACCTCCTTACTATTTCTCTTAGTGTCCACCAATTGATTGTGAATATCCCCAACTATCAAGCCAACATAGTCAAATTCACTATTGAAAAAAGGATTCTATATGTCAATAGCCATATACATGAGAGGTATCTACATTTTTCACTTTGCATCTTCCCCTAATACTTGGCATAATGCCTAATATGTTCTTCTAAAATAGTCTTCAAAAGACTTGATGTGAACAGGCTCAAATTCATTATCAGGGATTCTCAATGACTTTCCTATGTAGCCCTTCTTTCTGAATCTAGGGAGTCATTACACCCTTAAGCTACTTTAATCTTGTTGGTATTTTTGTATGAAACAGATAAATTCTATAACCTTGCTTGCAACCACATGGAGTCCAAACACTTTAGCAACAAACTCCCTGGTTATATCCATTAGTACACTTCCATCCAATGCCCTAATTACTCTAAGATTTTCATCATATCAGGAAGAAAAATAAGTTCCACATTTATGAAGACATTTGGGACAACCAACTTCTCCAAATCATAGGTCCATGCAATGGAGATAGGGGCATGCCAATTTCTTTTTACATACTAGTGTAGGAATAATTCCCACTCAGTGACTGTCATCTTGGTTCTTCAACTCAACATCTCTAAGATTGTTATGGCCTTGTCTACCATACCACTTACTACATTAGGGATGTGGGAATGCACAAGCTATTTTGAGGAACCCGACAACTGGGCCATAATATCCTCCTCAAAATATCTTTTATATGTAGAGGGTTGGGTGTTTGACTGACTCATAATTCTAGAAGGATATAAAAATATATTTCTACACTATCCTATTGGGACTTTAAAATCTTATGTGATAGGTTTTACAAACTTGATTATGAGCTTTGAGACTTTAACAATGGTGAAATTTTCCAAGAAGGGTGTACCTATTTTTAAATTGTTTAGAGCTCAAGTTGATGCAAAACGAGCACACCTCTATGAATTTTTCTACTCTGCTAGACCAAAAAATTGAGACAACCAACTACATTGAACCAAAAATTTATGAAAGAAATTAACTTAAAAGATGAGCTAATATCTCACATCTGCCATTAGTTCTTGTTCAAGCGACGACAATTCATTCATCTACCCATTTATCAATTTTGAATGTCAGTCGTTCATCTGGAAGGGAAGTAAAAATCTCAATGATGCATAAATCCTTGATTTTATTGAAAAGGACATATCTATCCCCTATCTCCAATAGGATTCTACCATGTGAGAATATCATCACATAGTGTCCTTTTACGATATCACAACCAAGAAAAGGACATGTTGCTATGGGCCTGTCGACTTGTGGAATCATTTAATCTTCTACCATGTTGCAGCCTTAAATTTTATGCAAATTTTAGGCTCTCATGTTCAAAATTTTGATTTTAACACTCAACAAGCTTAGTTGAAAAAGCAGCCGAGGAGCACATTTTGAAAAATCATAACCTGGGATTTGTTTATTTTCATGCAAAACCATCTTGCTAGAGTGTTCATTTATCATATGTGAGTGTGCATGCCAGTTTTCAGCTCCATATGGTCTAATTTGACAAAGTTTCAAAGCAACAAGTTGAGGGTTTTTGAGAAATTTTGTTGTCAATACAGTGAAAATTTTGTTAAAATGGTAAACTTTGAGGGTAAATATTAAGAAAATGGATGATGATCATAACAAACTGATTGGTGCTTTCGATTCTCTACACCAAAGTCTACCTCCATGCCAAATTTCAGGGTGTTTGGATTTCATTTGATATTTTTTCAAAATAAAATTCAAATGAGTTTTACACAGTTTGACAGGGGCAGTTTTTCAAAAACAAAAATGTTGAGTGGGAAACTTTGAGCATTAATAGCTTTCAGTCTGGATTATTTCATGCCAAATCATCTGGTAAACATGTTCTCCTACTATAGCTTAGCATACTGGTGCATTTTCGAGGCTTTTGGAAATCATTTGATTAGTTTTCTAAAGCCATTTTGGAGGCTACTTAATATGTTTTATCACAATATAAAACATCAGAAAAGAAAATTTTGATAAAAACTCACTTCAGCTTAAGGTGTATTTTGGGTTTTGATGGAATAATTGCAAGATATAAGATGCTATGAAATTCGATTACCTAGTACTATGATCGAAAATGGGTGGCATTAGTAATTGGAAATAAAGAAAAGTTACATGAAGATGAAGATTTTTCCATATATGAATAAACCATTCTTTGTATGAAAGCATCAAAATTCAATGGAGATTGACCATAGACCAGAGTCAAGAATGCTCCACAAACACATTCTTAAGAGAAAGTTTTAGTAGGTATTGTGGAATACCAAAGGATTGATAGGTTAGATGAGGCACTCCTAAAAGGAACGTCCCAAGTATCTCAGGGAACACCATAGCATACTTGCTTGAAGGATGACATATGTGAACATGTGATGAGAACTTTATATATAATATGGAGAGGGTAGCCTAGGGAATTTTTTATCATAAAGATAACCTACTGATGGAGAATAAACAAACTTCTCATTGTCAGATGATTGAATCTTGTCATGAGGAAATCTCATGCAAAATTCTTTATGACAACTATCCTAAGAAGCTAAAGGCTTGAAATAAGTACCGAGGCTCTATCCCTGAAAACATGGATAGAAATGGACACTGAGTTTGTTGTTTTTGTATTGACACACACATGAATCTTCATTTGATCCAAATTTGTGACAAAATGATCTCATGGTGAGGAATTTTTTTGGGATCATCAGTTTGGATAGAAAATTTGAGTGAAATAGATTCAGAGGATGGAAGCCCCTGCCATGCTCATTGAACTTATTTAGAGAAAGAAGTTTTCATCAATTGTTATCATCAAACACCATAGGGAAGTAGATTCTTGTGGATTGATATGCATTCTTTTCAAGCGCTATATGTTTTAGAAGTAGGAAATCAATACATGTTATTGATTATGGTGAATGGAAGTAGCACGATATTGAAATAGATTAATCTGAAAATGATATTAAGGAATATGGATTGAATTTTGAGGTTGATACTTCAGAATCTGAGAAAATAGCTAAACGAAGATGTTACCTGGGTATTATGATAGGAAAAGAATGTGGGCTATGAAGATAGAGTCAAAACCCAACATTTGAGGAGGAAGATTTCAATCAGGCAAAAGAAGTTTTAGTTCTCATGAGGGATGAAAATGCCAAAATATTGATGGACTATTGGATTGTGAGATATTTTCCATGAAAGATGACATAGATTTGAAAAGATCACACCTGGGGAGTTTCATCTATGATAGATTGCCTTTAGAGTTTGGGGAACGTGTTTCAAATTGACAACAGTAGCGTACCATTTTTCTATGTTGAAACCATTTCATCCTTGTGGTATTAAAATATTCTCTTTGGATTCAGGTATAGGCAGAGAAGAGGTTGATTTGCATCGAATAAGGATAATTTTAAAATGTGTTGTCTGCGAACATGCTTGTAATTAGTTGTTGGTGGAAGAAAACATAACAAACAGGCACATTGATTGAGAGGGAAGATGTGGAAGACATTTGTTACTACAAGATGCGACTCGAAGTACTCTCCTGCATCACCATGAGCACCCAACAGAGGATATACAATATGGCAGGTGAATTGATGCATAGTCATTGGTGAAGTCCATAGTTCTTCTTGCATTCCCATTGGAAAACCCTAATGCTAGTGTGGTAGTGTAGTGGCATCCCACATTACCGCGAGGTGTCTCGGATTTGGGTGCGAGTACATGGTGAAATTGAGTTTTCGCGGTAAATGTGGTGATGAAATAAAATAGGAGGCTTTAATATATTCACGGGAGATAAAATATGAAATGGTTTATTTTTTAATGTGAAAATATACCTGTTTTATGCTGAAAACTGAAGAAGCTACATGATTAATCTATAAATTTAAATCACAATTTCAGCATATCATCAATAAAGCCTTTCCAAATGAATACAAATGCAAAATGCAAACTAAAATATGCAAAACTAAAATAAATGCATTCAAAGGAAAATCAGCTCCATTGTTTTCCTATTTCACCATGATTCTTGATTTATGCATTTGATGCTCTCAGATTTTTATGAGCACAAGTACAACAAGAAGCTTTGATGAGTGGAAGAGAATTGAAATTGATTTTTAAATCAAAATGTGTATGAAAACGTGCATCCAAATGTGTATGAAAATGTGCATCCAAATGTGTATGAAAATGTGCATCCCCAAAAAGTGAGAATGAGGAGGTTTTTATAGATTGAATGCATAATGTGAAAATGAGAAATGAGTGGAGTGATTTATGCCATGATTCATGTTTGGAAGCTCAAATTGTGCAATTTTGAGCTAATTCCATGGAAATTGATTGATGAGTTTAATGTGCAATTTTAAGCTAATTTCATGGAATTGATTTATGAAATTTAATTTATTTAATGAAATATGGATGCATTTTAATGATTAATGCAAATGAATAATCATGCAAATAGTCAAAGTGAAATGATTTATGTAAATGGATGAATATGAAATGATTTATGGATATGTTAATGATTAATGAAATGATAAATATTTATGAAATGAATTAATGAAATATGCATTTGGATAAATAATGGATAAATGACTAAATGATTATGTAAATGGATTATGGTTATGAGTAAATGCTTATAAATGCTTATAATATTTTAATGGTTTTATGGAGATATGATTATGCAATAGATAAAAATGATTAAGAGGACACTTTTATGCATCTACATTTTTCCCCTCTTTGAAAAAATGCAGCCTGTCGCGTTGTTTCAAAGAAAAAAAGATTGATTAACTGATACATGCCCCAAGGATACCCTGATAAGGATGATGATAAGGATGATATGCCCCCTCGAGAGATTGATTGAATGGATTGTAAAAAGATTAATCTCTCAATAGATGTCTATAAAATGATTAGATACCTGATATTGCGCAAGTGATAAAGTGATGATGTACATTTGATGAAAATGCACAGTTGATAGGCACAACTGAACAATTGATGGAAATGATCAGTATAGCCAGGTTGATGAGTGAATGAAGCTGATTGAGCTGATTAAGCTGATTTAGAATGATGCTTACGCAAGACAAGGTGTTGCAATGATTGTTTGACTAATTGATTAAGGGGGCATGAAATTTTGAGAAGCAGGTTGATTGATTTGAGATTTGATTCAAGAGACATATATCACTGAGTTAAGCGATTGATTGACTTCTCTGTGACAAGAAAGATGAATGAAATGCAAGATGGAAGAGAATGAAGGTGATGAAGCTTCTTGTGCCTTTTAAGTGCTTTTATCATCATCGAGCTTATTATGTCACAAATTAGTATAAGCTTCTAGATAACATGAACATCTAGACAATCTGAATACTGTTTGCATTTTTATTTAGTAATGAAGTATAAGCATCTAGGTGTAAGGACCTTAGATGACCTGAACACTTATTGCATGGAAGACACTATCAGACAAGGAATGCTCTCATCCACATTAGACTCGTAGGTCCTCGATGGTTTTAGACAACCATGTCCTAAGACAAGTCATCCTGTGAATAAGAAACAATCCACAAACAACAAACAAATGAACATGCCCCATCCTTGCCTCTCTAGTCCCAGACATCCTGGAGCAGCTAAAAGGCATGTCACCAAAGATAAAATCATAAAATAAGCAAAGATCAACAAACAAACAGGGGTTCTGCTTCGATGTAGAACTGATTCTTGTTATAGTTTATGTGTTTGGTTGGATTTGAAAAGTGTGTTGATATATATGTTATAATGTTTGCTTGATTGTCAACACTTGCATGTTTTAATTTTGTTGAAGTTCAAAGTCGTGTGGTGATCTGAAAGTGTCACTATTTTTTGGAATTTTGATTTTTTTGGGGATTTTTGGAATATTTGATTTTTTTTTTGGATTTCTTCAGGACATTTCATTTTTTTTTTTGGATTTTTAATCCATTTTATTTTATTTTTTTGATTTTTCTGACATTTTATGATTTTTTAGGACATTTTATGTTTTTTTTTGAATTTTTCGTGACTTTTTATGATTTTTTGGATTTTTTCAGGACATTTTATGATTTTTTTGGATTTTTTTCAAGACATTTTACAATTTTTTTTTTTGGATTTTTTGAAGTTTTAAAGATGGAGTGAGATGAAATGTGATATAACTAATTGAAGGAACTAGATGCCCCACACTAGAGGTACTGCAATCATGGATAAATGATAGATCAGAATGAAAGATTCACTGCTAAACATGTCACACAAGCAACATATCTTTTGTCAAAAGATGATAATGGTTGGTTGATTAGATGCCAGGAATGATTGATTCCATAAGGCATGATGATGATAAGTACTTAGGATCACTGATTCCTCTAAGTACGATAAGATTGGTGATTGTTGATGATTGATTGACAAAAGATATGTGGATTGGATAATGTTTTACAACTAGGCTTAAATATGATTCACATGATAAGATTCAAGGTTACAAAGGGACATGATGACCAACATTGGAGGTAATTTAATCATGGATAAATGATAAGGATGTGAACTATGATTGAATGGTAGCACATAAGGATATAAAAGGAAATCCAAAGCATGCATTTGTAATTTTTCTCCTAATCTCATCAAGAACAAAGGAAGGAAATGGGACATGGATTTTGATAAGCTAGGAGATACAAAATGGAAGAAAGCAAGGATAAGGATAATGAATAGGATGATCAAGATCAATTGGATAAGATATGAACACAATACCTAAGAATTTTTCTCCTATTCCTCATCAAGACCAAGGAAGGGAAGAAAGGATGCATTAACATAGGATAGTGGATTATGGATATAGTGAAAGATATGGTACGAAAGATATGGATAAAGTGTATAGGATAAGATATATGATGTTCAAGAAGATCCTTAACCTTGTCAAGATCAGAGGTGGAAAGGTAAAGGATAAATGTAAAGAGGATAATGGATATGAATGACAAGATGGATGAAACTTGCCCCCAAGTGTAGAGTGCAAGAGGAATATGGAAGACAAGATATGGATAGGGATAAATTAAAATGGAAGGTAATATATTCATGATAGGAAGATGGAGGGAGGAATCAAGCATCAAGTTTCATAGCTAATATCCCTTGAATATGTGCTCTAATAAACCATGGCAATAGGGATTAGACTCATAAACATAGGTATTTTAATGGTATGATGGGAGAAGCTAAGGACTCATGCAAAGGTTTGGACTAAAGGAGAGTAATGGGGGGTGAATGTTGGATAATGGATAAGGGGTTGGAATGCTTGTTGATGGTTATACGAAAAGGATGGAAAGATCAACATTGGCACACACCTTGAAGGGTGATGGAGTGATGGAGGAAAAATGGAGTTTGACAGTGATAGGTTTTTAGATGGATGATTGGAGGAAGCTTTTGGATTAGCAAATTTGGATGCCAATTTAGATTTTATTGCTTCTACGAGACTTTTAGGAATCCACATAGCTTTTGACTTTGATTTTTGATTCATGGGCCTTTGTGGCCTTTGAGATTCTTCTTTTTTCTTTATGGGCCATTGTGGCTTTTAAATTTTCCTTTGATTTACGGACCTTTGTGGCCTTTGAATTTTTTCTTTTTGATTTATGGGCCTTTGTGGCCTTTGAATTTTTTTCTTTTGACTTGATGGGCCTTTGTAACCTTTTGGATTTTTATTTTGACTTGGGATCAAATTTTCTTTTATTTTTGCACGTCTCTTCGAGGAGACATGTTCATCCTTCAATATATGTGGATTTTGATATGGAAGCTTTTGACATTTGGCACCCAAATTGCTTCCAAGAGCAATGGGATTGGTGGATGGAGATGAATGATATGGAGGTATTATGGATGGGTTAATGTAAGTAGAATTTTGAGAGGGCATCAAGAATGTGTGCCTTTTTTTTTCTTGATGAATAGGAGATGGAGGGATGTAGGGTCCCAATATGGATGGAAGGGTTGATGAACTAGGGTTTGGATGATAAGGACCAAGGATAGATGAAAGGTTCGATGGACTAAGGTAAGGACCTAGGATAGATGGAAGGTTTGATGAACTAGGATAAGGACCTAGGATAGATGGAAGGTTTGATGAACTAGGATAAGGACCTAGGATAGATGGAAGGTTTGATGGACTAGGATACTTAAGTTTATTTTGATGGGTTGTGGACTTACAATGGGTATTGATGTCTTGAGCGCGAGCTGCATAACCAAGGACATGATAATATGGATTTTCTAGGATATAAAGGGGTTCTAGGATACCTTGTTCATGAATGCCTAATCCTTTGCCTTTGTAGTTCATACTTTGACATATTCGTTTGCCAACAGGATATGTATTGTTTATGAAACAAGATGCAAGTCCATTGTGAGTTGGATGTGATATGGAAGGAATAACAAGATCTTCGAGTAAACCACCTTGGATAAAAGTGAGGGAACCCATTTGATAGGTAAGGGGCTTATGGGTAGCTTGAATAGGGGTGATAGACTCTTGTAGAGGATTGTAATCATGAGGGGAATGAGGATGGGTGATAGGATCTTGACATGGGGATGATTGGGTACTTTGATCTTGACTTGGAAAAGGATCATGAGGTGTAGGAGATGGATCAACTTGTTCTTTATTAGATATGGAGTCATCATGAAGTGGTATGAAAGGAATAACATCATCATGGAATGAAAGGGTATCCTTGAATGGAGGTTTATCTTGATCTTGATGAGGAAGGGAATCTTGAGATTTTGTGGAAAGCATATCTTGATCATTGGATATGATGGAATCATGAGATGGTATGGATTCATTAGATGAGGTGGAAGGAGGACTTTGAAGGATACTTTTCTCTTGAGATGGAAGGGGATCATCTTGGATGAAACAAAAAGAGATAAGGGGATCATCGTGAGGTTCTTGAGAGATGGGATCTTGGTCAAAGATTGGAGAGCATTGGATATTTTTGGTACAATTGGATGGAATGGAAGGAACACTTTGATATTGATGTGTAGGGGAGTCTATGCTAGCATGCTTTGGACTAATAGATTGACATGACTCATTGGATGGAGATGGTATGATGAGAGAGGATGGTTGGATAGATTCGTTAACTTGGGAGAAAGACTCATGAGGTTTATTTTGACTTATGGGAGATGAAGATAGGTGCATGACATGGTATGATTGCTCAATATTATTTGTGTTTGAGGACATAGATTTAGGTTTTTCATTTAGCCTTTGTAGAAATTCATGGACATTGAACTTGGATGATGTAGTTTTGGGTGAGGATAAAGGCTTATGAGATGATTGCATCACTTCATTCAAATGTTGGGGTTCAAGTTGTTTTTCAAGCTCTTTCAAACGATGGTCAAGATATTTAATCCTTTGGTTTCGTTCATAGGTCAAGGATGAATATGGAGGATAGAAGTTAGACATGTTTGGTTGATGGTTTTGGAAATGTTTTGAGGTGTTGCAAGTTACTAGGTGTGATGTTTGTTTAAGGTATATTGTTTGTGTTCAGATTTGTGAATGTGGTGAATAATGTTTGAAAATCCAAAAAAACACTTGACAAGCATTATGTTTTGGTGTATGCAAACGCACATGATACAAGCACAATCCTAATAGGCCAAGGGTTTGTATACTTGATATAGCCCACCGATATACCCTAGATTTGTGCTAAACACCTTTCCTTCTCGAGAGTGGATAGCTTAGAAGTTTGGTGGCATTGGCTCACCTCCACGGCTCATTAACGTCATTCGAGCACACCAACTTCGAATTCTTGGGTCATCACTTCCCAAGAACTGCTATCTCTACTCAAGGGAGTCAGTAGTGAGTATCTTCAGGCATGATACTGTACCCTGCACTATACCAAGCAACGGCTGAAAATGGTTGGCTTCTAAAACAATAGGTGTTTGGTTAGGGCATCCGTTTGAGTGGCCACACATGGGGTGATAGATTAATCACCAATTAGGTGGCACTCCAGCCTGAAGAGGTTATGCTAAACAAGGTTTATGGGAGTACTACTCCGTCCATGTGACACATCCGCACTCGTGGTACTTGAACTTTCCTCAAGCACCCATTTTATATCCCAGCTGGAAGTGGCTTGGCTTTAGCCTGCTACCGGTCGAGTTGTCCCTTAAGGTGAGTACTTTTTCCCTTAAGGAAGGCCCATTTCTAGAAATAATAACCGTTTCTCTTACACCTAGGATCACTCGAAAGTGCAAGGGGAGAGGATACTTCAATTATTAAGTTATGAAGGTCACAAAAAAATAAGGTGGGTCTGGTTTTCTGATCACCTAGTTTTCACAAGGTGAGAGCATAATCACCTACCACCTTCAAGCACAGTCAAACAAAATCAAGAACATGTTCATTGACCCCCTAGTTAAGCCTATGTGGAAGAAGACAATTGTTCATTTTTAATGCACCAATTGAAGTGTTTTCTCATCTAAAAGACAATTGGTTTCAAAATCATGTCTTTGACAAACGTCCAGCATCAAAATCTCATTAGTAGTTTCATGTCTCCTTTCTTTGACAAGCGTATGTTTTAATTTTCAATTCTTTTCCAAACAAACCTAGCAAAAGAAACTAAATTAACAAAATTAGTCACAAAACCAAAACTTAAGCAAAATGAACACTAACATAAATCCTAATGAAATTAATTCAATCTAAATTAAAATCTAAATTTAATTTAATTCTAACCTTAAAGTGTATACTAAAAGAAAAAAAATCTAAACTATATTAGTAAAAATTAAACTAAATTAAATGAGTAACTGAAAATCTAGACTAAATAAAAAAAAAAATCTAACTAAATGAGAAATTAGAGACTAAATTAAATATAAATTAAAAGGCTAAGAATCTAAATTAAATAATAAATCTAAAAATTAAAAATCTAAATTAAATTAGAAACCGAAACTCTAAACTAAATTAAAAATTAGTCTAAGTTAATTAAAACTAATCTAAATTAATCTAAGCCTTAAAATTAATCTAGTTCTAAAAATTAATCTAAATTAAAAAATTAATCTAAACTAGATTAAATTAAATTAAATCTGAAATAAATCTATATTAAATCTACATTCTAAAATAAAACTAAATTTAAAAAAAGCAAAATCTAATTTAGAAAGAGCTATTAAAAGTTAAAAGCTAAATAAAAAAGCTAAATCTAATTTAAAAATTAAAAGCTAACTCTACATTAAAAGTTAAAAAGCTAAAAACTAAAATCTAATTTAAAAGCTAAAAACTAAAAATCAAATTTAAATGTCAAAAGCTAAAAATCTAATTTAAATGTTAAAACTAAATCTGACACTCAAAATTAATTTGTCGGATAATAAAATGTTGAAAACTGATACATTTTAAAATTATGCCAATTATTTTTTGCTTTTTTTTTTGTTTTTTTGTTTTTTCTATTTTTTTTGGTGAATTAAAGTTTTTATTGTATTTTGAAATGCTTCCACAATGTAACTTGTTGCAAAGAAATTGATATCTGATTTTTCTTTCAACCACAAAATGAGATAATGTATATTATATCAAATCTGGAGTTGTTGATCCTGCAAAAATATCTATCATATTCAAATGTGAAGAAGTCAATATGCTGTAGATGTCAAGAAATTGTTGCTCTGCAAAATGTAGATCATATTAGATTTGTCTTTCAATTTTCCTGCAGATCAGTGTGCATGCAAAATGTGAAAAAAAATATTCATCCAGTCATTCACGTCGGGTTCACCATTTGTTTTATGCTGAAAACTGAAGAAGCTACATGATTTAATCTATAAATTCAAATCACAATTTCAACATATCATCAATAAAGCCTTTGCAAATGAATACAAATGCAAAATGCAAACTAAAATATGCAATACTAAAATAAATGCATTCAAAGGAAAATCAGCTCCATTGTTTTCCTATTTCACCATGATTCTTGATTTATGCATTTGATGCTCTCAGATTTTTATCAGCACAAGTACAACAAGAAGCAGTGATGAGTGGAAGAGAATTGAAATTGATTTTTAAATCAAAATGTGTATGAAAATGTGCATCCAAATGTGTATGAAAATGCGCATCCCCAAAAAGTGAGAATGAGGAGGTTTTTATAGATTGAATGCATAATGTGAAAATGAGAAATGAGTGGAGTGATTTATGCCATGATTCATGTTTGGAAGCTCAAATTGTGCAATTTTGAGCTAATTCCATGGAAATTGATTGATGAGTTTAATGTGTAATTTTAAGCTAATTTCATGGAATTGATTTATGAATTTTAATTTATTTAATGAAATATGGATGCATTTTAATGATTAATGCAAATGAATAATCATGCAAATAGTCAAAGTGAAATGATTTATGTAAATGGATGAATATGAAATGATTTATGGATATGTTAATGATTAATGAAATGATAAATATTTATGAAATGAATTAATGAAATATGCATTTGGATAAATAATTGATAAATGACTAAATGATTATGTAAATGGATTATGGTTATGAGTAAATGCTTATAAATGCTTATAATATTTTAATGGTTTTATGGAGATCTGATTATGCAATAGATAAAAATGATTAAGAGGACATTTTTATGCATCTACAATGCCCAATTCACAAAATAACTTGTCCGCTGAAAGGGAAAAATATAGTGTGAAGTTATGGGGAAGTAATTCTTCGAGTAGACATGCATTGGGAGGAAAAGATATAAATCTTATGGGTGATTATTTCAATAAACACATATAGGTGAAATACAAGAGAAGTATTTTCCCCAAAAGTAAATATAAATGAGAAATTGTTAATCAAAGAGTATTTCACGATGAATGAAGATGGACAAATTACATACAAGGTAAAATTTTCTCACCAAGAAAAATATTTTTCACCAAAGGAGTTATAAGGCTGGTAACTATTTTTTATTTTTGGGTGAAAAGGTGAAAATTTCTAGCAAAGGAAAGATTTAATAATCATTCAAATTATTTTCACGAAGTTTGA
The DNA here is from genome assembly GCA_007258455.2 of Sequoia sempervirens. NCBI lineage: Eukaryota > Viridiplantae > Streptophyta > Pinopsida > Cupressales > Cupressaceae > Sequoia > Sequoia sempervirens. Next base: position 660,459,528 of record VDFB02270651.1, read on the forward strand.
AGATCGAAGTGCTTAAGGTTAGAAAATTTAATTTTCCAAAAAGGAAATTAATTGAATATTTTATTTCGCCAAAGAATGTTGAAAAGTTGCACTTGAGCAAATGAAGGGTCATAACCCTAAAATATGTATTGTATATATGTACAGTAAAATCATGAAAAGAAGGGGAGATTTTTAGGGATTAGAATTAGGATATAGAAATAGGAGAAAATAAGAATAGGGGATGCATATAATGTACAAAATTTTTTGAAGCAAAGCAATGGAGATAATGTTTTAACTGGTGAAATCCTTTCGTGGTGTTCAGTTGTTGTGATGCAATTATTGATATTTTTATCTGGTTGTCTCTAACTTGAGGTCTTTTAATTATTTAAATCAGTATATCAAGTATATTTCTGATTTATCAAAATGTATTCTCATTTTGTGTGATTTAAACAATTGGTGTTTGCAAGTCAGATTTAAATTATTTTGAATGAATCACAGTGATTTAAGGATTTCTTTTGGATAATTGAAGAAGAACCTAGTAAGGAAATATTCCAGCACAATTTATGCAAGTCATAAATTTAGTGAATTTTTATATCAGTCATAGAACCTCATTCTCAAAGTGCCTAGCAACTAGAGCTAAGCCAAAAGAGGGAAACACATCATTTTTTATTTTTTACTCCATTTCCCATGTGGATAGAAGGCACTGATCTATCACACCCGAGAAAATAAATTTTATAAAAAAGAAGTATATATACACTTTTATTTTTCATGCAGTAGGAGTAAAAGTAACTAGCAAGACATCATCTATTGCATTTGTGCCATTGTGATAGATCCATCAATTCAATCAAGTCATACAACTTTAAATTTGCTTCAAATTATATAGGTGCACCTGCTTAGGTTTGGCAGAACCTAAAGAGTAGAAGGTTCAAATTCATTATTTGGCCTTATACGCTAGCCAAAAATGTTGTGAGATCTTGGCAACTTCTCATGGTTCAAACCTATGTTTTTGAGACCTAACATGCCACATGCCTACATTCCATGGAGCCTATTCACAAAACTTTCTAAAATTTCTCTCTTTCCTTAGAATTAGTCTCCACTTGTGACACTTGTACACATTTCAAACTTCCACATGTCTTTTTCTCTTCATCAGAAATCCTAATGCAAAAGTGTTGAAAGAGGTAAGTACCACTTTTATATGATCAACTTAGATGACCATAATACCACATGTGCAAAATACACTCTTAAATGTGAGTAGATTTGGTAAAAGGATAGGGAAGGAATTATAAAATAAAATTCCACAATGAATGAACCTATCAGGTAATAGTGTATGCAGGGATGGTAAACACATGAGGTCATGACATAACAACACAACTTAAGCAAAAAGAAACCCAAACCCAGATAAGTTGATAACTAGTCAATAGAAAAATATAACAAGAACACAAGGGTTTAAGAGGGCTTAAGGGTTTAAAACTCAAATTCAAAGTCAGAGTCAAGACAACTCTCAATATCATATTGGAAAATGGAAGTTGCTAGTTTTTCCAATTGATTACCTAGGTTTTCCTAAAAATTGGCTAGTTTTATAGTCAAAAGCCCTAGGTTAGTGGCTAAAAAACATGAGACAAATTTACAATTTCTCCTCTACACTTTAGGCTTTGCAAAACCAAGGTGGGTTCCCCTATAACATCATGAAACAATAACAACTTACACTGATGTCTTTGCTGACAGATTCTTCACACAAATTTGTAAGAGGTGTATTTTATGGCCTAAATCATCTCTAGAATATTCTATATGAAATTTTACGACTTTTAGTGTGGGCTTGATCATAACATAATTAAAATTGCAATAAAGTAAAGATTGTTTACTTTTTAATATCTAATTATTTCTCAAACTTAAAATTTGAGAGTTAGTTTGACCAATGCCTTATCCACACAAAGTCTAGAAATAAAGAAAACTCCTACAACAAACCAACCTTTGGCTTGTAATAACCTTACTTCCTTACAAAAAGAAACCAAAAAATGAACATTATTATCAAACTACTTAAAGATCCATATTATAACAACACAACCCCAGATAAATGAACTGAAAGAATAATTATTCCATTGCTGCAATAGAAGAAAATAATTCATGCATCCATAACAAAAAATGTGAAATAAGAACCAGAAGATGATCCTTGATTATATCTATTCAAATGTAGTGTGTACAATAGTGGAGAGAATGAAAAATTGATATTAACACTTGGTGTAATACAATGAGTATTTAGGTCATCTATTTTTTATTACAAAGCAAAATTATAACATTTCCTCTCTTAGTTTCAGAGGAATAACTTATTCAACCTAAAATGTATACAAATATTACAAACTCTAAGATGTAGAAACCTTTGAATGATGCTTAGAATTCCCTTTTATAGACACAAGGGAAGCAACCAACAAAAGGCCCCATTCAATCACCTAGTCACTAGAAGACAAAAATCTAGGCGATGCAATATCTATAAAGGAAAAAATTTAGTTCAAAAGAAATTGACTTTTGCCCAAAAGTGGTTGGAGATCTTTAGTAGCCTTAAAATAAGTCTATGGAAAAAGATCTCCCCAAAATTTCTCTTTGCAACAGATAAGACACCTTTGACATTCCCCATCTAAAAGACCCATGTAGCAGCTATACTTGGTTGTTAGAGATCGATTGGAACACAACTCAAGTTGCATCATCCTATTCTTCCATGTGCTCCACCTGTACAACTGGAGTGTCAATCCTAAGTGGAAAAAAGTTATTGAATTTCTCCAAATGTGACTTGTAGTCTTCTCTTATCAAAATTTACACTAGTTCAGGGAAACCTAACAAACTATATTCTAGTTTGGTTAGTGTATCAATACATGCATTGAGTTGATCAACATCAACTTCATCCTCTTTATTTATCTTGATATACATAGGAGTTAGAAGATTGGAATTTTTTTATTTCCACTCCAAAATGCCATGACCTCCCCATCTTAAGTCAAAATTGGAGGCATGTAAAACTCCTCAAAGACCTCAAAAGTATTGAGTTCCCTCTTTATCATATATCTATATTTAATATGATGACTAATTATGTCATCTAATAAATCTGACTTATCCAAAATGTCAGATACCATGCTATTATCAAAATTTGAATTGCTGATAAGAAATCTCAGCACCTCAACTCCTTTGGACCACTTGATTTGTATGCACCTTAGCCTCATCCACATCTGATTATGGCTAGAAAATGCATCTTTCAAAATTGTATAATTATCCCAAACTTTGTTCAATTGGGAGAGGATCTTGGATAACTTGTACCATAAAATGTTATCTACCAAATCAGATACCTTCTTCATTAATGCCTCCTTTACTTTCTTGGCCTCTGGAGTACTCTGCTTTAGCTTCTCCCACAATTCCTTTATTTCAATCTCAAATTTATTGTTATGAAATGAAGCTTGTGCCTTATTTACCTACCGTGGAAGGGGAAATAGCCCTTGTACTATATTGAGCCTCTACTCTAGTCTTTGGTTTAAGGTATTTGCCTTATCAAGGTCTACTTGAATTTTTTTAATAATTGCCTATGTGAAGAGGGTTGCATTAACTATTAAGGAGGCTTCTTGGGTTACAATTGCATCTCTCACCCTCTTAATAATGAGATGACTAGTAAGCTCATTAGGGTTTCTTATTTCTTTGGGCTTATTGGTCTCAGAGAAATCTAACCATATAGCCAAAGTCTCATTCCCAGGGTGGAATCTAGAACCGAAGTATAAATCCTCTACCTACTCTTTTGATCCCAAAATTGGATCCCCACCCTCATGCCTTCTTATGGAATAAAATGCTCTTTTCACCAATTATCTTCCCCTTTCAAGGGTCATGACATCCATCTCCTCCTTCACCTTCTACCAAAATTTTTCAATGGTTTCCTTTCTCTCTCTTTCAAATATGTTACTTGTTGTGAGGGTTAATCTCAACTCCTCCCCCTTATTTTTAAGGACAAAACCCTTAAAATCTTGGGTGGTGATGAACTATTCATCTTGTAGAAACTGCTCATAGGCCTCAACCCTAACATCATCAACCACCTACCCACCAATTTCAAAATTGATGACCAACCTATCATAAGTGGGCCTCTCAATCAACATCCTAGGAGGGGGAGTATTTTTTGTACAATAAGGGAATCCCCATTCATATTCTTTGGATCAATTGGATAATCCACTAAAGGTCTAACTATTGGAGAAAATGTCTATAAGGGAGTAATTGGCTAGGGACTAGCTGGCACCTCTATTCTGGAAGAAGAAGCACCTTGTGTCCTTGGAAGCACCTGTGAAATATTAGCCAACAATTGGTTGACATTATCCAAACTAGTCATCATTTTTACTATGGATCCCTTATGTGCATGAATCACACCTAGGAAGATAGGTCTGCTTTCTTCCTCTTGTTCTCTACAATTTGGATTTTGACCCACAACTCTCTCCTTCTTGAGGCATGGCTCTTTGAAGAGAAATTCCTGATTATGTCCTTGTTGAAATTTCATGCCACCTTTTGATGACCCATCATTGATAACCAATCTGAGAGATCCTGCATGGTCCATCTTGCATGAATTCTCCTTGAAGGGACCTAAAATTGGTTAAGTCCTAAAGTTTCGTGCCTTCAAACTATTGCTTTCTTGCTTCCTTGCATCCCTCTTCTATCACCCTCGATCTCCTTCTTCTTCTCCCTTTCCTTCCATTTCTCACTTTGGCATTTCAGGTTTCTTCAATCAGACTTAACCCTTTCCCTCTACCCCCTATCCCTTCTAAAAATCAACTAAGTGTTGATCTTTTAAGGGTCAAACTTTGACCATCCCTTTTACCTCTTACCTTTATTAAGGTAAGAGGTAAGCCTACTATTTGACCCCTGATTCCTTATATTCTTTTAGAAAAGTGACCAAGTGTTTTCCTTTTGAAGTTTAGGGATTAGCCATCCCCTTTAATTCTTACCTTTGTTAAGGTAAGAGGTAAGACTTTCCCCTGACCCCTAATGTGCTTTTGGAAAAAGAATGTGTTTGTTTTTTGGGCATCGAGGATCAGTCTTCCCCTTTACCATTTACCATTTCATGGTAAGTAATAATCCGTAAGGCATCCTGTCGATGCCTGATCCCCAAAAAATTCTTCCTTTCCACTACCTTCTTAATAATTTCTTTCCTTCTGAAAACCTACGGGTTCCCTCTTGAGGTCCCATTTCTTCAAAATTTGACTAAGTCCTTATTTTTTGGACTTTTTGGATTCACTCTTCAGTCTTACTTGTTACCACTTTGCAGTAAGTAGTAAGTTGACTCCCTAATCCTCAATCTTTGACATCTCCTTAAAATGTTTCGGTAAAGGCTAAATCTTTTGGGCATTGGGCATTGGGCATCAGTCTTCTCCTTTACTCTTTTTAAATCTATAGAAAGGTGTAAGCCATCTCCCAAATACTTGACACTCAATAAGGGTGAACTTTTTGGACTTTTTGGTTCTCCCTTTTGACTTTCTTCCTTCTTCTTCTTCTTCTATATTGGGCTAAGAGGTACCCTCAAAGCCTGGTCTTCGATGGTATGATGCTAATGATGTGTAAGTATTATGAATTAGACCCAACGCTCAATCCCCAACAAATATGTTTCATAGCTCTAGACCATTTAATGCATAAGCAAATGTTTCCTTTTGGGCCTAATGCTCTGACCTTTCTATGGATTTTGATGTGTTTTTTTGGGCGATGTCATTAATGCTCAAACCATTTTCTGGGCATCCTATTTTGATTCTAAGGCTCCAAGGATGACATTTATTGCTCCTCAACTTCTAAAAGTGGATTTCATGGGCATTCATGCTCATTTATTATTGTTTGTTGAATTTCTTTATGGATCCATGCTCTAATCATGCTTTTCATGGGATGGCTCCATCCTTTCATGTGCAACATTCTTTGTTAACCTTGGTTAGGGCTAGGGTTTGTTTTGTGGTTCCAAGTTATGCCTAATCTATAAAGGCATGAAATTTATTCATTTCAAGGGTTCCTCCTCTAGCTCCTTCCTATTTTTTCTTTGGTAGACTTGCATTTTGTACTCTGTAATTGTAATGATTGGCTTTTTGCCTCTACATAAATGAAATCAACTAATATTTTCTCTTCTTAGCTTTTGTATGTTGTGTAAGTTTATTACCTACACATCTAAGATCTTGTTTATCTTTTTCAATGCATACATTTTGAGTGAAATTTTTTATAGTTGGTACTTTAAGAATATTTATTTCCTTCCAACACCCTGTCAAATGCTAACCTTCATGTTTTCCTTTGGAATCAACCAAATAGAGAATTGTGTGAGTCCCCTGGTCCTTCTTCAATGTGTTTTTGTGCAATATCATCAAGAAGAAACAACTTTACATCTTGGTGTACCATCTCCATTTCCCTTTCATGTATTCCTTCTCCCCTTTTCCACTGTGAGCTATTATAGTAGGATAGTGGTAGGTTTTCATGTGTTAGTTTGGACCAACACATTGCACTTGGATCAAAAGAGGAAGCCAACCTTCTCTAGCGATTTGACCTCATATGTGAAAAGGTCCCACGCCTTGAGTTTGTTTCCATTGTGTCATTGGAGTGTTGAATTTCATGTTTAGTAAGGTGCAATTTCATGTGACAATAGTTTTTGGCACACCTGGTGGGACTATTTTCTCTCCGCTGAAGAATTTGTTGTTTTCTTCAATGCATCTTACATTTTTAGGCATATCTTCAAACACCATGGAAACTTCAAGATAAATTTGTTCATTCAAGAAACCTAGTTTGGAGGCATTCCTACAAGCACCTAGTGAATCTACAATGACATTTCAGTGAATCTATTGGTATGTACCCAAAATTTGTGGTTGGTCAATCCTCTACTCTTATTTTGTAATTTTTAAATCTTTCCCTATGCTTAGAAATGTCAAATTTTAATGTAAACCAAATGTACACTCCCCCATACCATGAAAATTCCAAATTTTCACCTCCCAATCAAATAGGTTATGCCTCCCCTTTCATTTCACAGATCCATGTTGTTGTGGGTTCTCAACCTTATCAAAATTCTTACCACCCACCCCCTGTTCAGTCTTATGGGGCATCTACATATTCCTATCAACAACCCCATGAGACTCATCATTTTTCAAATCAACCTTATTTCTCTCCATGCCATCCCCAAAGTTATGGTAATATGAGTACAAGTGAAATTACAAGTATATTGCTCAATTTCAATAAACGATTGGATGATATTCAGAGATAACAAGAGTTTTACCTACAACAAGAGGAGTAGGCTATTCAAGCCTATCAGGGGCAGCAAGGTTATTTCCCACAATAGGATGAGCTTGTCCATCAAGCTCACTATCCTTAGTAGAAAAATATAGAAGATCAATGGAGGTATAAGCAACAGTTGGAGGCTCAAAGAAAGCAACAAGAGGAGTATACAAAAAATGATGTTGCTGCTAGGCAATAGCAACTTAGACTTTCCCTTGCTCTAGAAACAATTCTTGAGACTTAGGAAACCACTTGTGTGCCTAGTTTCAAGCAACCACCTCTATAATTTTTTAGAATAACCTATGGTAACATCATGAAAATAGCAAAGGTTAAAGGTACACAACAATGCAATTAAAATCTAAAGTAATCTAAAGTTAAACAACAAAGCACAAAGAAATCGTAAACATAAAACAAAGAGTGATCTTACCCAATATCTACATCCTTCCATGAATGACCTCAGTTTTCCTTCTCCATTTCACCTTGATGGTATTCTTTCCCTCATATTTTTAGTATGTGTGCAATTATAGCCTTGATATATGTGATAAAAGTGAAGTATCAAAGATTAAGATTGCTTCCAAAAGTCATAAGATTTCGGGAGAGATTGAAATGATGAGAGACAGATCAATTTATAGAAAATTGATCATTCGAATGAAAGATGAGGGTCGAAAGATAAACAAATGATTGAGATCAAAATATTCGACATGCATTATGATAACTGTTAGTATTGACATGAGTGATAAAACCTAGGAAGATAGAGATAAAGATTTAATAATGATTTAATCTTCGAGTTTGGTATTCAAAAATAGAAGAATAATGTTTGCATGACAAATATAAAGATAGATTAAAAGCAATGTTCTGTTCGAATGCACACACAAGATTTAATTAATTAAATAAAGATATTTAATTAATAAGCATGTACATGCATATGAGTTAGAACGAGATAACTGACTGGTTGTGACAAAGAGTCTATTTGCAAAGAACACTCAGACATTAAATCAGGAGATAACTGATTGATTTAAATAGATCTCGAGTTGAGTAAGAATGAATATTTAGATAACTTAAGCATTTATCCAAATATAGAAGAATGTGTTCAAAATAGACTTTAATGTATTAAATGATTTATTTAATTTAGGATTCAAGATTTAGGGATAATTAAATAAATAAGATTTATTTAATTGAGTAAAGAAAAGGTTAAATGAATAATTAAATAATTAAAGTATTTATTTAATTATAGTCAAAAGTATGATAAAGGTGAATTAAATAAGAAATTATTTAATTTAAGAAGGATAAAGTTAATTAATGATGTAATTAAATAAAGAGCATTTATTTAATTAATCCAGATAGAATAAAGAACATGTGAATTAATTAAATAATTAAGATTATTTAATTAATAGTTGAATAAATGTTAAAGTGAATCAATTAAATAATTAATTTTATTTAATTAATAGAGAAATAAAGGACTTTAGAGAATAATTAAATAATTAACATTATTTAATCATGACCATGAAAGTATGAATTATGAAGAAATTGAAATGTAGGCTTAGACCAAATTTTAGTGTCTACATTTTGCCCCTCTTTGATACAATGTCATTTTAGCATTGTGTCAAAGAAAAAGATATGTCCAAGTAAAAGTAGGATGAGAAAAGATGATGAGGAGGTAGTGGTATGCCCCCTCGAGAGGACAAATGAGTTCAAAGAACATGAGTGTGCTCTCAAAATCGATGAGAGAACTAGAAGATGAAGGACAAAAGTATAGAGGAAAATAGATAAGGGTGGTGAAGATGTAGAAAAGAAGAAATATTAGTGCGAAAAGAAAGATGAATAATAAAAGACATGGATGTTAGTATTAGCAATCTTTGATATTTTTTTGGATCACAAAAGGCTTTGCACTATATCATCATTGGGAAATAACCAATACAAATAGAGATAAACACCATGATATGAGATAGATCAAGGTGTGCAAGGTCATCCACTGCTAACAACAGATAGTCGTAGACAAGGATTGTCCTAACACATACTAAGGGAAAAGTTTCCATAGTATTTTTGTCAAGACAAACCACAAACAACAAACAAAATAAAATATGGGTCATGAGACATCATTGCTCCTCTAAATCCTTCATGGGACATCCTTGAGGAAACTAGTAACATGAATCAAAATCAAATTGAAAAGACAGTTGACAGACAACACTCAAAGAAAACAGAATTTAGATACATCGTGGATTCTCTAAATCCTTCATGGGACATCCTTGAGAAAGCTAGTAACAAGATTCCAATCATAAAGTCAAATGAAATGATAAGATAAATAAGCCATGAAGTCAAAAGCCAGTAAAATATTTGCCAAAACTTGATTTGTTTGTTTGATTGTTTTGATTGATAAGATGATTGATTGATTGAGCCTAATTGTAGGAGATATACATACCAGATAAGACCTTGAGTCTAGTTTCATTGTTCTATCTATCTGTATAAGGCATGAAAAAGCCTGGTTTTAGAAAGACATGTATCGTATAAAACGCTGAGTCTGATGTTGTTGATGTGATAACCTGTGTAAGGCTATGTTGATTGTTTGACAGTGTCTATATTCAGGAAGGACTCATCTTATATAAGATAGATTTTTTGGCTGACATCTACATTTAGGGAGGACTCATCCTAAATAAGATATAGGTGGATTGTTTTGATGATGTCTATTTTTAGGAAGGACTCATCCTATAGCAGACATATGTTGATTTGTTTGGGGGTTGTAGCTTTAGCAATTTGTTTGAATTGACTTGATGAGATTGTTGACTTGTTGATCTTTTTGATGCATGACTTGATATAATGTACTAGCAATTGAATGTGTGTGATGAAGAACCCTAAAGGATTGACCTAGTTCGGCCTCGGGGGCTTGATGAGAGCATCAAAATACTTTCATGTAAAGCATTTTATGTTTGAAAGACTTTGTATTTTTGTTGATTGACATGACTAGTGATAGATTATCGATTAACATATTTACTTATTTTTCTTTATGTTTAGCTAAATTAGCAGATATTTGAAGTAATGTTTTATGTTAATTGTGTAAATTTGTAATGATATTGGATGGGATAATTATGCTGCATTGATCTTTTACTACCACAATTGTTATCCTTTTCTTAAGGGTTTTGAATAGGGTATTTTAAAGATTGATGATATGGTTAAACTCTCTGTTTAATCATGATGAATGACTATGCCATAGATGGGCCTTGTTGCAAGATAGTCACTCAAGTCCAAGTCGGCTTCTTTATAGTCGGTTATGGAACTTCTACTTCCAGTGCCAATCTGGCATAGTTCTTTTTAGTCTAGTTTTAGTTATGTTTTAGTTTTGTTGTAATATTAGTTCAGTCACCTTAAGTCTTGGCGGTTAATGCCATGTTAGAAATCTAATAAGGATATTATAAATATCCATGTTTAAGTTTTATTTAGGAGTTAGATATTTTTCAATTAAATTTTTGTAATTCAACGACAATACTTTGTTTTGCGTTCTACTTTTGATCAATGGGAATGAAAGCAAGAAGTTAATTCAATCACTGTGTTAAGATATATTACCTAAGGCAGACCATGGCCCACTCAACCTTTGGAATGATCTTATGTTGGTATTTTGGTAAGTTATGCTATTTCTAATTCATTAGTATTTAAATCTGAAGTAGATGTTAATTCTAAATTGTTAAGTTGTTAAATAATTTTCCAACTTAGTGAATGTTAATTCTAGATAGTTATTTCTGCTCGAATTACCTTTCAAATTTTAGTTTATTATGGTTAGATAAGGTTGTTGAAATTAGTATAAGGTTTATCAGATTAATTGTATTTAGATGTTGTTTGAAGTAGTTAAGTTTAGTGTTTATTGATTAAGTTTCATTAGAAGCGATGGTAGGAGCTTATGGAAAGATGAAGCTGGAGTTTGTTGAAAATTTGTTCATGGAGATTAATCTTTATGTTTTCTAGAGTAATCATCATTTCCTCGCAATTCATTTTTGTTCTTAAAGTATTGTTAATTTCCAACAATTAATTATGGATTTCTTTTAAAAGAAAAAAATAGAATTAATTTGGATTTTGTGTTTTAGATTAAGGATTAAAGTAATCATTAGTTGTCTCCATGAGTCAGTGTAAATCAAGTTCAATAAACTTAGAAATAAGTCAATAGGATTTTAAATTAGAAAATAAGATAGAATTAAACCTTAAGAATTAGTCGCTATAGTTCAACTCCTGAGAGCTCTTGAAGTAGGAAAATTGATACCTAAAGTCACTGTTTATAGTACAAACCCCCCCCAAAGAATACGTGACAACTATCCTTATCAAATATTTCTCTGAGACACACTCAATTTGATAAATAATTGATTAAACAATGCAAGTTGTGACATCAGCGACCTTTCCTATCATTTTTGGCGTCGTTATTGAGGATACTTAAAAGATTTGGCTATTTAGTTTGAAGCCTTAGTGTTGATAATGAAGATATATTTGAATTGTGGATGAGACAAAATAGAGACCATCGAGGAAGGTTTCTTCCATGAAACATTGATTTTCGAAGAATTATTGATTTTGATCAGGAACAAGACGTTCAACAATACCAGATTGAAAATCAAGAAATCAATCTAGAACATCCAAGGGAAAATCAAGAAGAAAAAATAAATCCATTTCTAGGAGAAGAAATGGGTGACCAACCAGTACATGCCCTAGCAAATAGGACCTTTTCAAATCCTATCAATCTTGAAAGACAACTTGATGAACCTCCTATGAAAAACATTTCACGCTCTGTTCTACCTACCTTTAGGGGAAAGACTGCCGAAGACCCTGATCAACTCCTATTTGAATTCAAAATTTTATGTTAAACCTATGATTATGCAACTGATAATCAAAAGTTGAAGTTGTTTCCTTCAACTTTGAAAGAATCAACTTTAAGATGGTTCATGGGTTTAGGATTAGGAACAATTAGAACTTGGCAACCAATGGAAACTAAATTCGTGGACAAATACCAAGATTAATGTTGAGTAAGGGATAGGAAGGAGGAATTTTTTCAAATGAGACAATTAATGGAGGATGAAATTTTGGAAGACTATGCTGATAGGTTCCAATTTTTTCATCAGGGGTGTACTAATGGGCTGGACAATGAAATTAGCAAGACAATTTTCCTAAGAGGGATTGAGGACGAGTCAAGAGAGTCCTTGAATTTAATGGGAAAGAGATACATTAACAAGATTTCCTTGTGTTAGCTCTCAAAAACTCAGGCAAGATACCTCAAGAGGCTTCCAATCTCTTGATATGCTTCAGGGTAACAAACACGATTGAAAGAATTCAACCTTCTATGCTTTAGGTGCTACAAAACCTGGGTGGGTGTACCTCTCCGAATGGTGCAGACTTAATTAGTGATTAACTTCTTAAAGAAATTTGTTCACAATGGAAATGGGAGGTGAACAAATGAAATCCAACTTGAAAATAGTAATGATATTCTAATCTAAATCCTAAAATGAATGCTTGATTAACAAATGTAAAGAAAATTGAATAATTTCAAATGGTGAAGTGTAGAGACTAGTGCCTTGTTGGGTATGCGGAGTCAAATGAGATCAAAATGAGCAACACTCTCTGGAGAAGACATAAATTATCTGGCATACATTTGTTTACAACTTGTATAAACATGCAAGAATGTGATTACTAAGCTCTACTTGAATAGTCCAATTGAATCTTTTTGATTATTGTGATTAACTAAAAGGATTTAGTCTTTACTTGAAAGAACCAATCAATCGATCACACAAGTACAAAAAATGTGCACTGATAAATTGAATACAAAATTGTCATATCAATTTAAACAATCAGAAAGAATCCAACTTGGAGACAACTTATCAATTCTCTTATTAAATTCAACAGATAATCGATACTAGACATGTGCAACAACATCAACTGACATTCATAAATACCTCCATTTTAGAACATGCATCATAGCCTTTGATTTGATAAATTTACTGTTATGTATCCATACAATTTTCCTACTGTATCAAAATAACTGATAACTAGTGTCTTTTACAATTACAAAGATGCCAATCTATATACCAGCATTTGAAGAAAATATCATATTGAAATCACTAGTCGGCCAACAATCAAATTCGAGCTCAAATTGTGTCGGCCTGCAACAGTCATCCAAACAAGTTCATGTTGGCCACAATGCTTGAAAATATATTATTCATCAATGAACATTCAGAAAGACAAGATGGAAGCTATGCCGAAGGCAATTCACTTGTTTATCACTATCTGTCTGTGTTCACTGTGCTCACATTCGCCATGACCCATCAAAATTAGGAAATGTCTTGTAGATCATACTTTGCTTCACCGAGAGCCCTGTGGCTAAACTTGTCACATGTCACTGTGACCCTCTATTCGTTATATCGAAGACAAGAGGCATCTACAAGTTTCCTTTTTGTTTTTTCGTAGCTCTTGTGATATTGGGAAGACCTCTCATAGAATACCCCAAGTGTTACCAATATGTTTTTCCTTACATGCTTTCCATTTGCTGAGACATAGGGATATTTCTCACTGATGAGTGTTCATCATGTATATCACTATAGCTTCTAACCATCGAGGAGACCTCTTGTAAAATCCTCGTATCACACTAAAAAACCTTGTAGTTACTCCTATTCACCAAGACCATTAGATTTTCTCACTGAAGAGAATACTCATCGAGCTATCGGCAAGACAAAACAATGTCGGGGGGACCTCATATAGAATGCACCATGCTTTACCGAAAGTCACCCTGAGATAACTTTTGATCACTAGGAGAAATCCACATGTAAGGTCGGTAAGACTAAAGGTCACTCACCAAGACCTTACAACGAAAGCAATATCTCCCACTGAAAGTCATTTGTTATACTTGTTAGCAAGACCCGACCTTTTTGCTATGACCTCCTGTTGCAAACACATGCCTATATAGCCACACTCAAGCTTGTCACCGAGACATAAAGCACTCGGTGAAACATCATATCGATGACCAAACTCCTGCCGAAAAGTGAACCATCCTCAGTCGCCGAGACTGTGAAGAACTCCTGCCGAATGGTTCATGCAAAGAAATTTTGGTCACTGTGACAAATAATAAGTCTTGCCGATAGGTAACACAGACTTATATTAGCAAAAACGCACAATTTACCATGCTTTCCTTTCTCTTTACCAGCCATATTCTAAGTCTTCACCCTTCTTTCCAACAACAACAAAAGGTCCCAACCAAAGAGCTTCAAATTTACCATGCTTTCCTTTCTTTTGACACCTTGCATTCCATATCAACACCAAGTCATTCTCTTCAAATTTTCTATCCTTTTCCTTCTTGTCAAAAAGATACTTCATCTGTGTCTGTAACTTCATGTTTTGACTTTGGGCCTTTCTCCTTACTTCATCAAGTTTAGCAAGTTGTTCCATTCTGTCTTCCATAGGCTCAAGAACTTCCAAATATTCCTGTAAGACAAACCTATATACTGGCAACAACTTCTGCAAAGGCATCATGGCTTGTGCTCCATACACAAATTCGAATGGGGATTTTCCAATTTCCTTTTTCATAGTGATCCTGTCAGCCCACACAGCCAGTTTCAATTTTGAATCCCAAGCCCTCTTGTTCTTCCCTAGCATTCTCCTTATAATTTTCAAAAGACTTTTACTACTAGACTCTGCTTTTCCATTAGCTTGTGGATGGTAAGGAGCTACATAAGAAATAGTAATGCCATACTTATCACAGAAGCTTTTGAATTCATCTAATCTGAAACACATCCCATTGTCTGTGATCAACCTCACTGGTGTACCAAATTT
The DNA here is from genome assembly GCA_007258455.2 of Sequoia sempervirens. NCBI lineage: Eukaryota > Viridiplantae > Streptophyta > Pinopsida > Cupressales > Cupressaceae > Sequoia > Sequoia sempervirens. Next base: position 660,474,546 of record VDFB02270651.1, read on the forward strand.
GGTGATAATGTTGTCCATTAGGAAATTTGTTACTACTTTACTTGTAGCTTGCTTGGTTGGGATTGCCTCCACCCACTTTGTAAAATAATTAGTGGAGACCAGTATCCATCTATGTCCTCCACTTTACTTCTCCTGTATCTCTCCAATGAAATCAATTCCCCATTGATGGAAAGGGGCATCAGCCTGCAAGGGTTGAAGTGGCAAAGCACCCTGGTACTTCAATTTTCTAGAAAACTTCTGGCAGGCCTCACATCTTCTCACATGTGTAAAAGAATCATTAAAAACCTTTGGCCAATAATAACCTGCCCTAAGAATTTTGTGTGCAGTTGTCTTTGCTGAATAATGTCCTCCACAAACTCCTTCATGCATTTCTTTTAGAACATGTTTTTCCTGTGACTCATCCAGACATCCCTTTTCTTCCAAAAGAGATCCCCATCCATAAAAACATATTTGGATGCCTACAACTTCAAATTTCTCCTTTGGTTGTCACTCAATCCTTCTAGACACTTCATATATTTAAGATAATGCATGATATCAATATACCAAGGAGTGTGCTCAATGTTTGCAATTGCAATCCCTTCTTCTACATTACAGACTTGACTTGCTTCAATATTTGATTTTGCCATCAACCTAGCCAAGCCTTGACCTCTTACTAGCTTAGTGATCTGTATCTCCATGTCAAACTCTTGAATCTTGTTGATCCATCTGCATCTTTTCCTTGAAACTTCATACTGTGTCAAAATATCCTTAATAGTAGCATGAGGGACATAAGCAATCACCTTTTCTCTAGCAAGATATGGTCGGAATGCTTTTGTGGCTTTTACTAATGCAAAATCCTATTTTTCCATTATGTCATACTTCAACTCAGACCCCTATAACGATTTACTAAAGAAAGACACAGGCTGTTCATGACCATCATTATTCTTTTGTAACATAACAGCAGCAATAGTATGCATTGAAGCAAATAAAAAAATCTGAAAAGGCTTTGCGAAATTTGGAGACATAAGTACAAGAGCCTCCTTGATATCCCTTTTGATAGATATAAAAGCATCTAAAGCTTTTGCAGTCCAATCCAATTTTTTTCCTTTCTTCAACATCTTTGATATGGGCTTAATGGTCTCAGCAAAATTAGAGACATCTTCTAACAAAATTAAATTTTTTCAAAGAATGACTGTATAGCCTTGACAGTTTTGGGAACATGAATTTTATCAATAGCTTCAACCCTCTCAGGATCTATCCTAATTCCTTGTTTTGAAACAATATGTCCTAAGAGCTTACCCTTTGTGACTGTGAAATGACACTTCTTTGGATTTAAACTAATACCATATTCAAGAGCTTTGATAAATACCATTTCAAGATGCTGCACATGATCTTCAGACTTCTTCGAATAAGCAATCAAGTCATCTTGGTATACTACCATGATAACATTGATCAAGTTCACAAATTCTACATCCATGGCTCTTTGGAAAGTCGCTCCAACATTAGTGAGACCAAATGGCATTTTTATGTATACATATGTTCCCCAAGGAGTTGTGAATGTTGTTTTGTATTGCTCAGATTCCTTGACTTTAACCTGGTTGTATCCTGAAAACCCATCCATCATGGACAGCAACTCACACCCTGTCACCTTATGCAATATTGCCTCCATGTTGGGTAGAGGATAATTATCTTTGATAGATGCCATGTTCAGATTTCTGAAGTCCACGCATAATCTAATATCACCATTCTTCTTTCTCACAGGAACCAAATTTGAAACCCATGTTGAGTGCCTGATTGGTTTGATAATTCCTCCATCTCTGAGCTTTGTCAATTCTTCCTGCATCTTAGGCTCCAGTGTTGGATTTATAGGCCTTTGCTTCTATCTAAAAGGCCTGGCGTCTAGCTTCAATTGTATTTCATGCTAAAATAAATCTTCCCTGTATGCTTTCAGATCCTCATAAGACCATGCAAAAACATGCTTGTACTTTCTCAGCAACTCTATCAGCATTCTTTTGATTGTAGGGCTTATTTTCTTGCCTATGTACACCTTTCTTGATGCTATTTCAGTCCCCAAATTAATTTCTTCAATATCTTCCTTTCTGACTGGTGTTTGCTTCATAAGGGACTGATTATTTCCGTCATACACCCTTTCTAGTGCCACTAAGCCTTTAGGAAGCTTATTTGTTTTGAGCTGCAATATTTCTTTTTCAAACACTGTTTGCTTCCCATCTACTTCTTCAACAAAATCATTAAAATCAATTTCCTAGGTTTCATATTGATCTATACAATTAAGGAATTTCAAAAGGTCAGTATCATCATTGAAGACTTGCCAACTATAAATGTTGTCAGGAACAATAGGCCTTGTCTTAAAGTCAATTTGTGACACCCCAGCCAATGTAATATCATCTCTTTTGAGTGCCGCATTTGCTAAGAAATCGGCCATTATGTTCTTTGATCTGTCAATCCATTCAATTGAAAACGCATCAAACAATTCAATTGTATCCCATACAAAATTCCTATATTGTTTTAATCTTTTGTGCTTTGCTGCATATTTTGATTTGATTTGTGAAACAACCAACTCAGAATCGCCCAAAATAGCCAGCAACTTGATTTTATGTTTCACAACTATGTTCAAGCCTGTCAATAAAGCTTCATACTTTGCCACATTGTGTGTATATTCGAATGCTAACATAAATGAATATTTAAAAGTAACACCTTTAGGTGAAACAAATACAATCCTAGCTCCATTACCTTCTTAGCTATAGGCTCCATCAAAATACATCTTCTACACACCATTGCAATTTTGTGCAGCATTTTTTTCAATTGGATCACTATTGGTTAATTCTGGTTGAGCCAGTTCAATTTTAAAATTCCCAAGATCAACATCACAAAAACAATTGATCTAATTCTGTGGCACACAATCAACAAGATGATTCATTCTTGGCTTCCTATACAACTTGACCTCTTGACCATTCACTGGAATTGTAGCATAGGATAGATCAAATTTAACATTTCCACCAACAACTATTGTCCATTGCCTTGACAAAAGCATCCCAAACTGAGGAGAAGTATCAATGACTGTTATGTCTATATTATAAGCCACTTGTGGATAAATAGCCAGTTTGACTTCAACACCTTTCATAATACCAGCCACAGGAACAGGCCTGTTATCCATTGCATAACACTTGCCTCTAGTAGTATCAACCCACATGCCAAGCTGCTTCATAACTCCTACAAGCATAATGTTTATAGCAGCACTAGAGTCTATCATGCAATTCCTTAGCAGTTTTTTATTTATAAGCAATGTGGTGAAAAATGGATCAACTTGAGGGGGAGTTGATAATATATCACTCAAGTAGATTTCAGAATTATTTATTTTCTCCTGCCTACTGACTGCTTTAACAACTACTTTACTTTCAGAATTCATACATTTTTCATTTCCACTCATTATCAATTGAATAGCAGTATCCCTATACTCTTTAATCTTCATCATCTCAAGTAGTGGAATAGACATTTTTACCTGGAATAATGCCTTAGTGAAGTCAAAAGAAGAGCCCTCCATCTTAACACTCTTTTTCAGTTCAGGCGCATTTCCTTTATTTACTTCCTTTTCTTTTTTATTAGGCTGGCCAGGTGCCTGTGTATCTTTATGTAATTCCTTCACATCTTCCTTAACTTTCTGTCTTTGGATAGGCTTCTATTCATCTTTATCATGCAGTCTCTTTTCTGACTTCTTCATAGTTCCCTGTATTGCCTTCTGATCTTTCATAAAAATTCTCCCAGGAACTCCTTCTACATCATTTACTTTTTTGTTTCTCAACCAATATTTACTTCTTGCTTCCTCAACTACAACAACAATTATTTTCTCAATTTTATCTTTAGTAAGTCTCCTCACATTGCATTGAGCAGGCACTTCAACCATATGTGGCTGAGTTTAATCCTCTTCACAATCTTCTTCAAATTCATAGAAGATCTATTGTTCAGCCATATGGACGTTGTACTTCTAATTTGAAACATCATATTCATAGCCATCATCCTTTGAAGATGAGTACCTCTCCTCCACATGGTGAAAATTACTTGAAGTCAAATACACTGTGTGATCTTCTCCATTGTTTTCCATCAACATTCCTTCCTGTTGCATTCTTTGGGCTACAACACAATAATCTGGGGAATGTGGCTGATTACAAACTTCACAGAAGTAATTATTACTCACCATATAAGTTCCTTTCTTGCTTAATAGATCAGAAGTCTCTTTGTTTCTTGGCCTTGCTGTTATAGGCTTTCCATCCTTCCAATTTGTATTATAAGGCATGTCATGTAACCTTGGCCTCTCATTTTTGTTCTCATTTCTGTATGTATTCTCCTATTTGTACTGATAATTATTATTTTTCTGAGAAGGTCTTGGGTTGTCTCTTTTACTAATTATACCAACAACCTTCCGGTTATTTTCAATTGTCAATGTAATCTTCTGTGCCTTAGCTAGATCTCTTGGAAATCTATTTCTCAGTTCATACCCTATTTTGGGATCAAATGCATTTAAATAAACACTTAAAGCTATAGAATCTGGCAACCTTGATCTAAGAGGTACCTTAGTGTATAATTTGTTGAATTTTTAGTTGAAATCATAAATTGAGTCATTTTGATTTTTTTGAATTCACATCAATTCATGAAGAGTTGCATCTGGTGCATTTAGATTCCCATATTGCTCTAGGAATTGATCTTGGAATACTTGAAGAAAATTAATTGAATACACTAGCAAGCTGTTAAACCAATCCCTAGCATCTTCAATAAGTGACATCATAAACAACCTAATGTGCAAATTTTCATGTGGCATACCTATTTCTTGAATGAACACATCAAAACTCCTTAGATGTTCTTCAACAGTGACTGCATTGCTCCTTGTAAACATGGGAACTAGACCTCTCCAACTGCTATCCATAAGATAAGGGCAAAGATGGAACCTTGCTAGATCAAACTGCCTGATCATTGCTACGTATTGGTGAGGGGGAGGGATAGGTGGGTATTGATATTGATGCATAAGATTATTGTATTGTGCATTATGCTGAGGGATATAATGCTGACTAGGAGGTGGATGCACATTTGTATGCTATGTGGGAATATGAGGTGGATGATTTGGCTGCTTGTGATGATTTACCATTTGATGGTGAGGAGATACAGGTGGACCAGAAGGCCCTGCACCATGATTGCCCTACTTATGAGGTGGTACATACTTTGGGGGGTGATCAGTTGTTTGAGCAATGTTTTGATTTTTCTACAATTCAAATTCTTTCGTTGCTTGTATCATCTGGGCCTTTTCCTGTTCTTCTCTATCCTTCTTTTGAGATTCAAATCGTGCCTCGACTTCCTCATAAGTCAAAGACTCATAATCAGTTTGAGAAATCACATTTTCATTAATTTGGTTTTGATCATTCTCCATCTTCTGATCATATTCACGCTGAATTTTGATTCATTCAGACTCGAGTCTAGCCTCAAACTCAGCCTACTTTCTAGCTTCAAAATCAGCTTGCTTCTGAGGATCGAGAGAAGAGAAAGGATTTCTTTGATCATCAGGGGTACAAAGTTTTGCACTTGAATAATCTCTCCATGTATCATAGCAATTATATGTTTCACCATGTTCTCTTGATGCCTTGTCTTTGTCTATTATGCACATGTCCTCATTGATCCTCTTTCCTTTATCAACTCTGTCATCTTTGTGTGTCCACTTATTGCTACCAGTAGGGGCTCCAATATGACCTCCCCTGTACTGAGATCTTCTTCCATTCATGATGAACAGTTGCAAAATTTTTGTTAGAGTCGCCGCTCACTTTTGTAAAAAAATGAGAAAATACTTAATGCTTCTTTTTCCTAGTAGAGTCTGTATATAGTTCCTGACTCTATGAAAGGCCTTGATTATGAATGTGTTCCCCAGCAGAGTCGCCAATTTATTAGCTCTAAAAAATGCAGGCAAGATACCTCAAGAGGCTATCAATCTCTTGATACGCTTCTGGGTAATAGACGAGATCGAAAGAATTCAACCTTCTACACTTTAGGCACTGCAAGACCTGGGTGGGTGTACCTCTCTGAATGGTGCAAACTTAATTTGTGATTAACTTCTTAAAGCAATTTATTCACAATGGCAATGGGAGGTGAACAAATGAAATCCAACTTGAAAACAGTAACGATATTTTGATCTGAATCCTAAAATGAATGCTTGATTAACAGATGTAAAGAAAACTGAATAATTTCAAATGGTGAAGTGCAGAGACTAGTGCCTTGTTGGGTATGCGGAGTCAAATGAGATCAAAATGAGCAACACTCTCTGGAGAAGACACAAAATATCTGGCATCCATTTTTTTACAACTTGTATAAACATGCAAGAATGTGATTACTAAGCTCTACTTGAATAATCCAATTGAATCTTTCTAATTATTGTGATTAACTAAAAGGATTTAGTCTTTACTTGAAAGAACCAATCAATCAATCACACAAGTACAACAAATGTGCATTGATAAATTGAATACAAACTTGTCATATCAATTTAAACAATCAGAAAGAATCCAACTTGGAGACAACTTAGCAATTATCTTATTAAATTCAACAGATAATTGATACCAGACATGTGTAACAACATCAACTGACATTCATAAATACCTCCATTTTAGAACATGCATCATAGCCTCTGATTTGATAAATTTATTGTTCTTTATCCATATAATTTTCCTACTTTATCAAAATAACTCATAACTAGTGTCTTTTACAATTACAAAGATGCCAATCTATATACCAGCATTTGAAGAAAATATCATATTGAAATCACCAGTCAGCCAACAATCAAATTCGAGCTCAAATTGTGTCGGCCTGCGACGGTCATCCAAACAAGTTCATGTCAGCCACAGTGCTTGAAAATCTATTATTCACCAGTGAATAGTCAACGAGACAAGATGGAAGCTATGCCGAAGGCAATTCACTCATTTATTGCTATCTATCTATGTTCACCATGCTAGCATTCGCCGTGACCCATCAAAATCGGGAAATGTCCTGTAGATCATACTCTGCTTCACTAAGAGCCCCATGGCTAAACCTGTCACATGTCGCTATGACTCCCTGTTCATTATACCGAAGACAAGAGGCATCTGCAAGTTTCCTTTGTGTTTTGCCATAGCTCTTGTGATATCGGGAAGACCTCTTGTAGAATACCCCAAGTGTTACCGATATGCTTTTCCTTACATGCTTTCCATTCACTGAGATAGGGATATTTCTCGCTGATGAAAGTTCATCATGTATATTGCTATAGCTTCCAACCATCGAGGAGACCTCTTGTAGAATCCTCGTGTCACACCAAAAAACATTGTAGTCACTCCTATTCGCCAAGACCATTAGATTTTCTCACTGAAGAGAATACTCATCGAGCTGTCGGCAAGACAAAACAGTGTCGGGGGGACCTCATATAGAATGCACCATGCTTTACCGAAAGTCACCCTGAGATAACTTTTGATCACCAAGAGAAAACCACACCTACACTGAAACCCACATGAAGAAATCCACATGTAATGTTGGTAAGACCGAAGGTCACTTGCCAAGACCTTACAATGAAAGCAATATCTCCCACTGCAAGTAATTTGTTATACTTGTATGCAAGACCTGACCTTTTTTCTATGACCTCCTATCACAAACATATGCCTATATAGCCACACTCAAGCCTATCATTGAGACATAAAGCACTCAGTGAACATCATATCGATGACCAGACTCCTGCTGAAAAGTGAACCAACCTCAATCGCTGAGACCATGAAGAACTCTTGCCAAATTGTTCCTGCAAGGAAATTTTGGTCACTATGACAAATAATAAGTCTTTCTGATAGGCAACACAGACTTATGTTAGCAAAAATGCACAATGGGCCGGGGAGAAAAAGGTATTCTCATGTTGATATGAACCAGAATGTAAAATATGCATGACCCAATAGATTCAATGGGACAACATGGAAAAATATGGGTGAAATATGTATACGAGAGGACCAAATCCATAAATTTACGAGTGAAAACATATGTAAAAACATCAGAATTTTATAGTCCCAACACCTTGGATGACATTGTGGATATTTGTAGGAACTACTCTAGAACTAGAGTGGGGACTAGAAACTCTAGAAGAAACAAGGCTCGTACCATTGATGTATCAAAGGTAATGGAGGAATTAGCAAACATGAAGACTGATATGCTTTTTCATCTCAGCATCCAAGGAGAGAAGAGGAGCACTGAACCATTGTCAATTTATTGCTCCAAATGTAGGGGAAAACACCTTTTGAGAGAATGTCCATTAAATTAGGTTCATATTTGTGAGATTTTTGAAAAAATACACTTAATGGGTTCCTGTAATCTTTTGGATGGCATAAAAATCAATCTAAAGAAACCACCAATAATCGAAGAAGAGATAAATTATGTTGGTCAAAGACCTCAAAACTCAAGGTACAATTCTAATAAAAGATAATATGGTTGCATGCCAAAATGGAATCAAAACTCTTGGAAAAACCAAAACCAATGGACCCCTCAATATCAACCACCTACTTATTGGAATCAACATGAATGGATGAAACCCAATGGAATCAACCACAATGGAAATCCAATCATTCCTCATGGCAACATAATCAAAACCAATTCCAACCATACCAAAATCAAGGACAAAAACACCACTAGGGACAAATGCCTCCAACACTTAATGCCCCTAATCATCCCAATGATAGAGTGAACCAACCTCAACTGCCAACTCAACCAATTGCCAATCTAAGAAACACACATAATGATGCAAATCCCCCTAATATGAATGTTATTGACGTTAATGACATATAGTTGAGAAATTGAACTATGCAAACTACACCAGCTGAGAAAATTCAAGAAAGAGGGGAAGAAAATGGAAATCCAACTAAAAAACAAACCTTGGAGGAAGAACAAACTGTCATTCAAGATCCCTACTCGAAGATATTGAAGGAAGAGAAAATCACTCTTGATATCTCTCCACCAAATCACATGAATGTAGTTGATTCTCAACTTCTTAGAGATTTGAAAATGATTAACATTGAGATACCACTATTATAGGCAATTAATGATATACCAGAGATAAATAAATTAGTTAAATCCTTTTGCATGAAAACTCCAGGAAGGGAAAAGAAAATGCCTTCAACAATTCAATTAGGGATAAAACTTACCGATGTGTTATTAGGAAGACTGCTTCCATAGAAATATAATGATCCTGGTAGCCATGTAATCACATTGAGTATTAATGGAATTGAAATATCAAATGTTCTAATTGATTTAGGAGCTTCCATAAATGTTATCACATATGATACAATACATATGCTTGGGATGACAACTATTCAACCAACAACAACTATTCTACAGTTAGCTGACCAATCTACCACAAAACCAGAGGGTATAATAGAAGAGATCATGGTCACCATAGACACATGAGATTATCCGGTTGACTTTTTGGTTCTTAAAGCTAGAAAGAAAGATTCTGGATATCCAATCATCTTAGGTAGACCATGGTTGGCCACTGCTGCTGTTTTAATAGATTGTAGATCTAGAAGCACAATCATATCAAATGGTCAAAAACAGAAATAATTGTCACTCTACCCACTAGCACAACTTTTAATTCAACCAGACACACAACTTTGGGTGGATGAAGATTTAGAGTCAGAAGGTGATGGTATTGTAGAGTTAGCCATGGTTACTATAACTAAACATGTACAGGAATGTGAAGAACAAGAGTTAACTTCAGAAATTGAAAATGACAACTGTCAAACAACATTACATGGACAACACTCTTGTCCTCTAAATACTCTTGTTGAAAAATCAATGGATTCCCCCAAAGACACCAAAGAGATTATAGTAGTTGGAGATAAACCTCTCAATATAAATTAATCTTTATCTCCAACTCAGGAAAAGGAATTGAAAGAAATTCTAGAAAAACACACAAGCATTTGCTTGGGAGTATACTGATATGAGAGAATTTCATCCTTCCATCTATAGTCATCACATTTACACAAAGGATGTCATACCAATCAGACAAGGAAAAAGGTGTATAAATCTGGTTCTTCATGAAATTGTTAAAAAAGAAATTGAGAAGTTGCTTAATGTATGATTCATATACCTCATCTTTGATAGTTAGTGGGTCTCTCCACTGGTTATAGTCACCAAAAATAATGGTAAATGGTGAGTGCACATAGATTATCATGAATTAAACAAAGCCACAAAGAAATACCATTTCTTGTTGCCATTCATAGACCAAGTACTAGATAACCTCGCAGGTAGTAACTACTCATTTTTTGATGGCTTCAGTGGATATAATCAAATCCATGTAGCCCATGAAGATCAAGACTAAACTACCTTTACCTATCCTTGGGGTACATATGCATATACAGTCTTACCATTTAGACTATGTAATGTGCCAACCACATTTCAAAGAACAATACTTGCTATATTTGCAAATTTCACCACTTCTTGTGTAGATATTTATATGGATGACTTTACAATCCATGCTAAAAATTTTTATGAAGCATTAAAAAACTTAGAAAACATTTTAAAACACTGTAAAGATCATAGATTATTAGTTAATCATGAAAAAAATTCCATTATGATAACAAAGGGCATTGTTTTGGGACATCACATCTCAAAAGAGGGTATAAAGGTTGATCCCAAGAAAGTTGAGATCATACAGAACATTGAGATCCCTAAGAACCAAACTGGAGTACGAAATTTCCTTGGGAATGCTGGGTATTACAGAAGATTTACAAAAGGATTTAGTAAAACTACAGCATCATTGTTTACACTACTCAAGAAAGAGGAGGAGTTTGTATGGACTGAGGATTTTCAAAAATCCTTTGAAACAATTAAGATAGCCCTAACAACTTCTCAAATTATCAAAGGACTAGTTTGGGGAGAACCTTTTCACATTCATGCAGGTGCATCTAATTTGGCTATTGGAGCAGTATTAGGACAAAAAGATGACAATGATGCCATGCATGCAATTTATTATGTTAGCAAAAACTTAAATCCCATTGAAAGAAACTACCCAACAACAAAAAATGAGTTTTTATCCGTAGTATATGCAATAAACAAATTCAGTCATTATATTACAGGTTACAAAGCTTACGTACATACAAACCATGTTGCAATTAGATATCTAATGAATAAGGCTGTAGTAGGTGGATGCATTATTAGATGGTTACTATTATTATAGGAATTTGATGTAACTATCATTGATAAGCCTGGAAAAGACAATCTTGTTGCTGAATTTCTTTCCAAAATTGTTTCATAGGATAATCAAGAACTAGTGGATGATACATTTCCTGATGAACACTTATTTGCTATATCAATTCATACACCATGGTTTGTTGATTTGGAAAATTACCTTGTCATAGGAAAATATGCAAGCCAATTCAATCATAAACAAAAAAAGAGGCTAATTTGTTAAAGTTCTAGATTTCAACGGATTAATGGTCTTTTATTTAAATTGTGCCCTAACCATGTTTTACATAGATGTGTAATAGAGTTAGATGTATATGAGGTAGTACACGCCTTCCATCATGAACCTTAAGGACACTATTCAGTTGTGAGGACAATTCACAAAATCTTAGGAGCTGGCTACTTTTGGCCATCAATGACAAAGGATGTTTTATTCTTTGTCAAACACTATGATGAGTGTCAAAGGATGGGAAGACCCACGCCAACCATGGAGATGTCGTTGTTACCCAATTTTCATCTACAGGCTCAATCAGGTCACAAGGAGCTCATTTGAAAGTATGCCTCAGTCAGTTTTGGCATAAAATCCATCAGAGAAGAAAGTCAGCAAGACCCCTCTAGTGTCTTGCCGACTAGTAATGCATTCCATTTGTCTGAAATACCAGTTGCGAAGACATTCAGGTTGCCATAAGTCTTGTGTGTCTCTCTGATGCGGATGTCTTACCGACAATATCCCACAAAGTTAATCTCGGGAAAATGATTTTCTTTTGGCAGGTCTTGGCAATCATATAGAGTCTTGCCGACTAGTAGGGGTTTCGCTATCAGCATAAGGTTTTGCCTTCGGTGGGAGGTCTCAACAATGTGAGAAAGTCACACCAACTGCTTGCATTCAGGGTAAGCAAGGGAAGTCTACAGAAGGTCTCAGTGACCCATAAATTCTCAGCGAAACAAAATATTTGAAGCTCGGGCAGAATGAAGGGTTCGGTGTGAGTCTCGGTGACCAGTGAAGTCTTCTGGACCAACAATAAGGTTTTGGCAGGAGATGTATTTTGACAAGAGGTCTCAGCGAACTAGTGATGTCTCAGCAAACTGGTGATGTCTCACTGACAATAGGGAGCCCTCGGTGTGGCATTCAAGTCAGAGAAAGGTCTCCCTGACTCCAATGTCTCACCGACAACAAAGAGATCACCAAGAGGAGATGCCTTCACTGTAATGTCTCAGCAAAGAAATTTAGTCTCGCTGACTGAGTAAAGGGCCTCGATATGTTTGCCTTTGGCGGGAGTCTCACTGACAAAAAAAGGCCTCGCTGAGAAAAGGACTTCGACAAGAGGTCTTGCCAACATAAGGTTGTCTCCCTAACAGAAGAGAAAGTAGCTCATTGTCGAGAGTTAAGGAGCCTAATGGGAGGTCTGGCCGACAAGCCAATGTCTCACCAATAACGAAGGGTCTCACCGGGTTTCTTGCCGAATGAAGAGTTTACCGAAGCAAAAGGAAGTCTACAAGAGGTCTCGATGAATGGAGGGTGTCTCAACGACAAAAGCAGATATCAGTATGACTATAGGGCCTCACTATGAAGTCTTCTAGACTTGCCAGAGTCTTGCCGAAAGAAATGAAGAGCTCGGTAGAATGGGGTGCATTCTGGGTGACATCAATCAACTCCTGCCAAAGATAAAGGGCCTCGGGGTAACATTTTGCCTTCGGTAAACTATCTTGGCAACTAAAGAGGAGCTCGGGGAGATGGAAAAATGAAAAGGAAAAGGAGACAAGAGGAAGCTCGGTGAGAGGGCTCACCAACCAAAGAAGGATCCGACTGATACAAAATAAGCCCAGGTAGAAGGATCTGACATCGCTATGAGATCCTACCGACTCAGTAGTGTCTTGCTGATGTTCTGAGCGATGACAAAGCTAGCTTTGATATAACTTTGGTGGCTCGATAAGAGCTCTCATCAACTGTCACATGTTGTGCCGATAATTTTAGAGGGGCGTAATCACATCAGTGGGACACTTCCAGTGTCTCACCAAGATGTGATTCTAATCAAAGAAGTTTTTGACCGACCGAAGAATCTACATGGAGTTTACTTGATCAATTAGAAAGATATGAAAGTGAGTCGTGGCAGTCTAAAGAACGTCAATAGAATGAAAAGAAATGTGTATCTGTTTTGAGCTTAGAAGCATTGGAGGCGCTTGACAGGGAGGTTCAAAGATCGACACGAGGAACAAAAGTGAATTGCGGTGGTTGCAAAATGTTCAAGAAGGGAGTTCCTTGAAGGAAATCTTTGACACCGACATGGACACGCAGGGTGCAGCTTGAAATTCAATAAAAAAATCTAAGGGGTAGTTTTTCTAGGCCCTGATTTTTTTGTAAGCCCTAAGGGGCCGACACACTTTGATATTTAAGGAATTTTTCACCTTTTTGTATATAGTTTTGAATATACACTCTGAAGAGTTAGTGATTTCTATCAATCCTTTCTCGACTGTATGTATGTTTTTTTTGTAACTCAAAAATTGGAATCTAGAATGCAATGTAAAGTTTACCTTGGAAGCTAGCATTCATGTTTGTACTATTCTCATTTTTGTATCTTTCTTTTGATTATGCAAGTCTTTAACTGTGTTTTATAAATTCTGCACTTATATCTTAGAGCTGAGAAATTAATCTTTCCTTCCTTAGATGTGTATGTAGATAGAACCTATTAATATTGATGCATAAGTCTAGAAGAAGTTGTGTTGAGCACATAAAACATTTATAGTTAGGTTTTCCAGTGTATGCTCATCTTGTTTTCTTTTCATAATTCCTCATCATTTCGGTGTATCACCTTAGATTTTAATCTTTATTTTATGTATTCCTTCTTCCTTTTTCCCCACAAGAAGTAGTAGTTAGGTGACACCAAAAGAAGCCAGCCTTCTCCAGAGGTTCATTTCAACTATAGGTGACCCATAACCTTGAAATAATCCCATGTTGCTCTAGGAAGCTTAGTTTCAATCTCTGTGCATAGGGTGCATTTCTAGGTGACAACAGTCATTTCAGCCACAAATAGCTCTCGAACCATTTGAAAAATGGGGCATTGATTTTGTGGGACCAGTTGATCCACCTTCAAAAGGAAAAAAATACATCCTTGTTTGTACCGATTATGCAACAAAATGGGCTGAGGCAAAGGCATTACTAGAAGCAAAAGAAGATAAAGTTGCAGATTTTCTATACAAGTAAATTCTCCAAAGATTTGGTGCACCTAGAGAGATTGTTTCAGACCAGGGACCATAGTTTGTATCAACAATGATGGAAGCATTTTTTCAGAGATACTAAATAACTAACAGGAAATCTTTTCCATATCACCCTTAGGTGAATGGACAAGTGGAGGTCACAAATAGAGAGTTAGACAATATTCTGACAAAAATAGTTTCTTTAAGGAAAACAGATTGGGTAGATAGGTTGGATGAAGCAATATGGGCCTATAACACCATGTGGAAAACAACTAGGTTTTCCCTATATGAACTTGTGTATGGGAAGAAGCCAGTAATGCTAATAGAATTTGAGTTAAAAACATTGAAGAAAGTAGTAGAAATTAAAATTGATCTACTAGAAGCATAGAAAAGTAGAATTTTGTAGCTTAATAGGCTTGATGAAATGAGAATGGAGGCACTTCACCATACAGAGGTGATTGAAAAGAAAAGGAAGGAATGGCACGATAATAATATTATGTCTAGATAGTTCAAAGTAGGAGATTGGGCATTGTTATTTGACTCTATATTTGAAGAGTTTAAGGGGAAGTTCCATACAAGATGGTTGGGACTCTATGAGATAGATCAAATATTTGAAAGTGGAGTTGTCCAATTAGTACCAATTGATGGATAAAAGAGAGTTATGCTAGTGAATGGTCATTGTCTGAAAACATATCATAATCCTGCATCAAAGGAAGAATTTCTAGATGGTCTACAACATAGAATTGAACATTTTCTCATGGAAGATATTTCTTCCATGAGAGAAGGTCTTTAAAACTTTGAGGAAGGCATGAATAAATAGGGTAAATTGAAAACCAACAAATGGTGATTTACCTTGAGAAAAAAGGAAGTAAATTGAAAACTAGCAAATGGTAGCTTGCTTTCGAAAAAGAAGGAAAAAGAAAAAAGAAAAAAAGAGATGACTAAAAACCAAAAATGGCAGTATTTCTAAGTTAACTTTTGAAAGCTCTTGAAGGCTCCTGAAGAGATCCTCAAAACTCCTAAAGATCCTAAAGACTAAAGACTCTGAAGACTCTATTTTGCTTGATAGCTCCTGAAGTTCCAAGCTCCTGAGAGCTCCTAAAGATCTTGAAAAACTCCTGAAGGCTCCTGAAAAACTTAAAGGCTCGAAATCAATTAAGGTGTGCATTTAATGTGAATATTATTTTTGAATTTTATTTTCTAAGGTAGTTAGACTAATTTAAAATAGGTAAATATTTATAAGTCTAGACATCTCCACCATACTATTAATTAATAAAGGTAATAAATAACTTTTAATCATTTCAAAAAGTGATGGATGGTTGATGTAAGGAATGATGTGACAGTGGATGATGCCAGTGAATGATAACGAATCTTATCATGATTCACCTATCTTTTCAAAATCTTTCCAACTTCATACTGACATGTGTAAAGAATTCCACCCACCTTGCGAATTAAATTGTAAACTTCACATTGTGGCGAGTGAATCGTTTGGAGCAATAAGGGAAATAAATTTAGAAAGTTAATGGCACATCATGTCAGTTTCAAATTAGCTACTCCCAAATCAAGAAATAAATCATTCCACATTTTTTGGTAAGTAATTTAGTCTATAGTTGAAGTCCGCTAGTGAAGTCCGCCATTATAGAGGTATGCCATTGTAGATGTCTGCCATTGTTGATAGAAGAAGATGGGGAACAAGAGAAATGTTGAACCTGAGAACTTCAAACTTGATTCTGAAACCAAAAGATTATTAGAAGTAGGGTGGCTAAATTTTATAATGCAATATGAAGGTTTCTAGCCAGAAATGGTTGAAGAATTTGTGAAAAAATTTCATGTAAATGTCACCAAAGTAAGAGGAAAGATAATTGAAATCACACCAGAAATTATAAGTGAAATTTCTGGAATCCCAACTAAGGGAAAACCGGTTAACAAAGGTTGGGTTAAATTTGAGAAATTGGTGGTTGTGTTTCACTAGGAGCTAGAAAGAAGGCCAAAAATTCAAATGCATAAAGGAGACCAACATGACATAGCTCGTGATAGTTTGGACGAGCCATGGAGAACTACTGCAATGTGGCTCATGAAGTTCTTCACTTGCAAATGATAGTATGGCACGATATTGGGTCTAGGGATGCAACTACTAATACATTTGAGGTATGGTCAGATGAAACCTTCTGCTAGGATAAATCTGCCAGCATATTTGTTTCAAAAAAATTCTTCCATGATTTTGACATTCAAGGCTAAGGGGGAATCTTCTATAAAATACCAGGGATTGATACATTTGATAATTAAATACCATTTCTTAAGAAAAGAAACTGGGAAGTAGGGCTAGTTAGAATTTTTGTCTGCGCCTGTAGGAAAGAAAAAAAGGGAAACCCACAAGGGGACCTATACCTATAAAGGAAAGAATTGAGAAAGGAGAATCTTCTAAGAAAAGGGGAAAAATAAAATCACAAGAATCATCTAGGGTAACCTGTACTAGTTCAAAAAAGAGGAGACAAGAAGTACACGAGGAAAGCCCTAGTCATGTTGAAACTATTGTGTCCACTCCTAAAGAGACACCTATAATTCAGACCCTTGTTTTGGAAATCCCTGTAGAAACTATTGTAGGTCATGAAGAAACCCACACACTAGTACATTCTCCTGAGTTGTGTGAAAGTCCCCCTAAAGGCCCAATGCCGACTCCTGAAAGAACCCTTGTTGTTGAAATCCATGACTCTGTTGAGGAATCGAAGGCACAAATTGAAGAAAAATAAGCATTAGAGGAATTTGAAGAAGAGGAAACTATTATATCCCCCACACCTCCAACTTTTGAGCAAAGAAAAGGAAAAGAACCATTAATTGAAGAAGAAGAATACCATGAAAAGTTGAATGAAGAAGAATTAGAAACTGAGGAATTGTTGAGGGCTATGAAAATGTCCCATTTAGAAGCTAAATTAGAGCAAGAAAGGAAAAATATGCAATTCCTTGAGGAGAAATTGAAAAGAAAAGAAGAAGAATCGCAACAATCTTTTAGCAAAACTCAGGAAAAGGAAAAGCAAGTTGAACAAAATGAAGCAAGGCTTAAAGAAAAATTGAGTAAAATAGAGGATTCCCTACAACAGGCTAGTGTACAAGCATTAGAAAATGCTAAGGAAATTTCAAGATTAAAAGAAGAGTTGCAACAAGAGGAAGAGCAATTAAAGCAACAATCTATGCAATTTTATGTGCAAGAAGCCTCTACTTCCACAGTTCCTTCGTGATACCTTTCTTTTCCTTCCATTATCTCTGATATTCCTTCCATTCCATCAGATATTCCTCCTTTAGCTCAGCCTAGATATCTCTCATTGACGACCATGAAATATAAGGAAGAAAATAAAGTGTTGAAAGAACAAGTGCAAAAATTAGAAAAAGAAAAAAATGAGATTGAAAGGAGACTTGAGCAAGCGACAAAAATCAGTTTTGTGATGCTTTCCATGAGAAGACTAGCCGGGATGTATTCTTTGTTTCTTAGAGAAATATTTTTAGAATGGAAGCTGAATCAATTAATCTTAGGAAGAAGCCTGGATTACCATGAAGATCATGATTTTCTGCAGGATTACTTTAATAGCCACCCTAACATTCAAAATTTAATGTGTGAGTTTTACCAACATGGATTCTTAATGGGAGACAATGATGACTCTATGTTGAATATTTATGTTGGTGAGCTTCAAATCAGATCATTTGTTTCTTTAATGCAAAATTAGATAGAATGGTCAAAAAGAATGGACAAATATAAGGAGGCTCAGAGAAGGTATGGGTTACCAATGAGACCCAAAATGCCTCACGCTAGAAATTATATCAAAGTTGTACGATCAGTGGTAAGGCTCAATCAAGTTAATCCCCTTTATGTCTCAAAATTGTTCGATGGTATTGGTTCATTCTAGAATATTGATGGGACACTTCCACCATTAGCACTATAGTCCTGTGAGGAAAGGTATCAACTCATTTCTGAGGTAGTCAGAAGAAGGGAGCCAATAAGTCCAAACAATATCAGCTGGAGTTTGATTAGAGTTAGACATGTCATCACCTTGATCCAACAATAGAAAGAATTTTGGGTCGGCATGAGATTCAAAATGCTGATAATCATTATGCCCACACCAAAGCTCAAAGAAATAGAAAATATACCTAATGGAGTGTTGAGACCATGCTTTGAAAAGCTAAGGAAAAACCATGGCTTTGCACTCAATAGAAGATTACTAGACCAGTACAGGGATAGAGTGTTTGAATGTTGCATTTGGATGGAGGCACTGAATAGGGAAAAAGAGAACACCATAATTCTTGATGAAGAACTATGAGGACATGGTCCAAAACAAGTGGGGAAGAAATGATGAGAGCATCAAAATACTTTCATTTAAAGCATTTTATATTTAAAAGACTTTGTATTTTTGTTAATTGACATGACTGGCGATAGATTATAGATTAACATATTTACTTATTTTTCTTTATGTTTAGCTAAATTATTGGATATATTTGAAGTAATGGTTTATGTTAATTGTGTTACATTATAATGATATTGGATGAGATAATTATGCTGCATTGATTTTTTACTACCATAATTGTTATCCATTTCTTAAGGGTTTTGAATAGGGTATTTTAAAGATTTATGATATGGTTAAACTCTTTGTTTAATTATTATGAATTACTATGCCATAGATGGGCCTTACTAGATGATGAGTCACTCAAGTCCAAGTCGACTTATTTATAGTTGGTTATGGAACTTCTACTTCTAGCACCAATATGACATAGTTCTTTTTAGTCCAGTTTTAGTTTTTTTTTAGTTTTGCTGTAATCTCTAGTTCAGTCACCTTAAGTCTTGGTAGTTAATGCCATGTTAGAAATCTAATAAGGATATTATAAATATCCATGTTTTAGTTTTAGTTAGGAGTTAGATATTTTTCAATCATTTTTTTGTAATTCAACAGCAATACTTTGTTCTGCGTTCTACTTTTGATCAATGGGAATGAAAGCAAGAAGTTAATTCAATCACTGTGTTAAGGGATCTTACCTGAGGAAGAGCAAGGCCCGCTCAACCTTTCGAATGATCTTGTGTTGGTATTTTGTTAAGTTATGCTATTTTTGATTCATTAGTATTTAAATCTGAAGTAGATGTTAATTCTGAATTGTTGAGTTGTTAAATCATTTTCCAACTTAGTGAATGTCAATTCTAGATAGTTACTTCTACTCGAATTACCTTTCAAGTTTCAGTTTATTATGGTTAGATTAAGTTGTTGAAATCAGTATAAGGTTTATCAGATTAATTGGATTTAGATGTTGTTTGAAGTAGTTAAGTTTAGGGTTTATTGATTAAGTTTCATTAGAAGTGATGGTAGGATCTTATGGAAAGATGAAGTTGGAGTTTGTTGAAAATATGTTCATGGAGATTAATCTTTATGATTTCTAGAGTAATTGTCATTTCCTCGCAATTCATTTATGTTCTTAAAGTAGCGTTAATTTCTAGCAATTAATTACGGATTTATTTTAAAAGAAAAAATAGAATTAATTTGGATTTCGTGTTTTAGATTAAGGATTAAATTAATCATTAGTTTTCTCCATGAGTTAGTCTAAATCAAGTTCAATAAACTCAGAAATAAGTCAATAGGTTTTTAAATTAAAAAATAAGATAGAATTAAACTTTAAGAATCGGTCACTGCAATTCAGCTCCTAAAGAGCACCTGAGAGCTCCTAAAAGCTCTTGAAGTAGGAAAATCAATACCTAAAGTCGCTGTTTATAGTGCAAAACCCCCCCCAAAGAATCTGTGAAAACTATCCTTATCGCATATTGCTCTGAGACACACTCAATTCGATAAATAATTGATTAAATGATGCAAGTTGTGACATCAACAACCTTGCCTATCAAGGCTCATCAATTGATGGCCTTACCTACGTTATACACGCAAAGACCTCGTAGTTTGACTAGACTTTGACTGACAAAACTGACTATGAAAAGCTTGAATTGTATGAAGATATCTGATGTGTGTAGTAATGTATATGAGGAACCCTAATGGACTGACCTAGTGTGGCCTCGGGGGCTCATTGATTGATTGGCTTTCCTACATTATATGCGCAAAGACCTCATAGTTCGACATGACCAATGACCTTGTCATATTGACAAATGGATTGAATCATTATTTTATTCATACAAACCTAAAAGGACTAACCTAATACCTTGAGGGAACATTAGCTGATGGCCATGCCTATGTCCAATCGTAGAGGCAATGTAGTTCAAAAAATGACAATGACTGACTCTGACTCTTTTTTTTTTTTGAATTTTTGACATGTTTTGATTTTTTTTTCTTTTTGAAGTTTTATGATGTTTTTGGATTTTTTGATGGTTTTATGTCTTCAAGATAGCCAATGTAAGAACCCAATATGACATAGTTCAAGTGCTTTCCTCCAATTGAGTATAAGGCCAATTGATTATGAATAGGATAGGATGGAGGATATGAAATGCACTTGATGTCAATCATTCCAAGTTATGGGAAGGAGTACCATTTATTGTGAATGATATGTACAAGCGATGAATGGAAAATATATGTGATATGTACAGGGATAAAATATAGGTACAGTGATAAGTGATATGTATAGGAATAGAATATATATACAAGGAAGTCAAATTAGAATAATGGTAGACAAAGGAGCAAATTCAACTACACATGGTGCCTGTTTTCCAGGTTTTCACCATGGTACTTATCCAAAGTGCCACCGAAGTGGTTTTCAATATTGGATGGCTTATTTATCTTTACTATTTTCTTTATTTTTTGATTTTTTTATATTTTTGATAATTAAGACATGGCTCTCGGAAGCTATACGTAGAACTTCTTCAGATGAACACTATTGATAGGTGTTGACAATGGTTCTCCTTTAGGAGTAGAGATTTGATATGCTCCTGATCCAAAGGCTTCTGTGACAATGTAGGGTCCTAACTAGTTAGGTTAAAACTTTCATGGTTTTTCTCTTTCAGCTTGATTCTTGGGGTTCTCCGTTAAGACCAAGTCACCAATGTTAAAGTTTCTATTCAAGACCTTCCTATTGTAGTTGTGATGAAGATGATTTTGATATGCTTGGAGATGATCTAATGCCTTCTATCTTCATTCATCTAGGAATTCTAGCTCATGTAGTCTTGAAACTCAATACTCTTCATTGTCAATGTGCCCTTTCAAGGATACCCTTAGGGAAGGAATCTCAACCTCAATAGGCAGAATTGCCTTAGAACCAAATACTAAAAAATATGGAGTAGTGCCAGTGGGAATACAGATACTTGTGCGATAAGCCCATAAGGTGAGATTAAGTTGTAAATGCCAATCATGGTCAGCATCATTGACAATCTTTTTAAGGATTCTAAAGATAGTTTTGTTAGATGCCTCTGCTTGGTCGTGACCTTGTGGGTAATATGGGGTGGAAAAATGATGTTGGATATGAAACTCTTCACATAGATGACATAATTCTTGGTTCTTGAATGGACAACCATTATCTTTGATTATGGACTAAGGGACACCATACCGACAGATGATATAGTTTAGGATAAACTTAGAAATTTATGTGCCAGTGATGTAGTTCCTGGGAATAGCTTCAATCCACTTGGTGAAGTACCTAGTCACAGTGATAATGAACTTATGGAAATTGGATGATGTGGAATGTATCTTACCTATGAGTTCAAGCCCCCATTGGGTAAAGGGCCATGGTGACGTTATGGGATGAAGCTCCTATGCTGGTGCATGTATCAAGTCTTTGTGTACCTGACATTGATGACATTTCTTGACAAAGACATATGAGTCCTTTTCTATGCTAGGCCAATAATAACCCAATCTCATAATCTTTTTAGCTAAGGTAGGACTGCTAGAATGGGATCCACATATACCCTCATGTACCCCACACAAGGTTGCTTGTGCTTCATCAGTATCGAGACATCTCAGTAGGGTATTATCTAAGGAATGTCTATAAAGGGTGTCTCTAATGATGGTGTACTTGGCTGAATTATGGAGGAATGTCCCACATTGGTTATTAGAAAGGTTAGGGGGTATGATTTTGGCATGGAGGTAGTCATAGATATCTTTATACCATAGGGAATCAGGACCAACAATATCACACACCATCTCCGAATTTGGGAGATCATAGGAAGGGACCAAAAGTTGTTCTACCAAAAAATTAAACTTAGGCACATTGCTTGGTATGTCAAGGAGTGAAGCAATAGTAGCCATGGCATCTGCTGCCCTGTTTAGAACATGAGGTATTTTATGAAATTCAACCTTGTCAAAGTACTCCTTGAAACTATTTTCCCTTTGTTTGTAGGGAGTAAGCCTTTCATCATTAGTCTCATAATCATCATTTACCTATTGGATTACTAGTTGAGAATCACCATAAACCTATAGGTTCTTGGTCTTCCATTTGACTGCCATGCGTAATCCTGTCACAAGAACCTCATATTCTATTATGTTGTTAGTACATGGAAATGCAATCCTAAATGACTTAGGGATAGAATCACGATGTGGTGTGATAAACAAGATACCAGCCCTGAGCCATGATTCGTATAGGACTCGTCAAAGTATAGTTTCCATGTCGTTCTTGTGTTAATGGTGACTATGAACTCATCAGGAAAATCTGTAACTAAAGGGTCATTTGCTTGTATCGGTGCATCAGCTAACTAATCAGTAGTGACTTGCCCCTTGATAGCCTTTCTCTCTATGTACAAGATGTCATACTCACTAAGTATCATTACCCATTTGGCCATTTGCCCTGTCAATGTTGCTTTGCTAAAGAGATATTTTAGAGGATCTATCTTAGCAACCATAATTGTTTGATGGTTTAACATATAGTGCCTTAGTTTTTGAGTAGAAAAGACTACCACAAGACAAGCACGTTCAATGGTACTGTAGTTGAACTCACAACGTACCAAAGTTCAACTGATATAGTATACTTCCCTTTCATGACCTTCATCATCATTCTATGTAAGCAATGCTCCTAGTGATGAATGTGTTGCTGAAATATAGAGAATCAATGGTCGTCCCTCAACAAGTGGCATTAAGACTAGTGGTGTGAGTAGATAATCCTTAATCAGTTGAAAGGATTCCTGGCATTTACCTATCCATACAAAGGGTATTCCTTTTCTAAATAAATGTTGAAAGGGATGTTTCTTAGCTGCTAACTGCACTATAAATCTTTTGATGGATTGCGGTCTCCCTTGTAATGTCCTTAGCAGACTGAGATTAGAAGGTGGAGGAATTTCTATGATTTCTTTTACCTTAGCTAGATCCACTTCAATGCCCCTTCTAGAAATGATGTAACCCAAAACCTTTCCCGATTTCACTCCAAACACACATTTCTTGGGATTTAGTCTCACTTTATACTCTTCTAGTCTTTGAAATATCTTGTCTAAAACTTGTAAATGATCTACCCTTTTTAGTTATTTAGCACTAAGATCATCGACATAATCCTCAATAAGAGTGTGTATAAGGTCATGAAAAATAGTGGTCATAGCACATTGATAGGTTGCTCCAACATTTTTGAGTCTGAAGGGCATGACATTCCAGCAATAAGTTCCCCAAGGACATGTGAAAGCTATTTTAGGTTGGTCTTCAGTTGTAATTCTGATCTAATTATACCCTGAAAATCCATCCATAAGGGATAACATCTCATATCCTCCTATCATGTCTACTATCATGTCAATGTTGGGAAAAGGGAAGTCATCCTTAGGGAAAGCCTTTTTGATATCTCCGAATTTTGTGTAGATGCAGATTCCCCTAGTTGGTTTTGTGACTGGTACCAAATTAGAAATCCAATCTACATAGTCGATCAGTCTAATGAAACCAACATCCAATAGTTTCTTGAATTCTGCCTTGACTAGTAAAGCAATCTGTGGGTGCATTTTCCTCAATTTTTGTTTCACTGGCTTTACACCTAGTTGTAAGGGAAAATGATGTAGTACAAGTTCAGGATCTAGCCCAGGCATGTCTACATATGACCAGGAAAAATTAATGTCTTTGTGTAAAGAAGTTGCAAAATTCTGGATGCTCTTCTTTTGTCAATGATGTTGCAAAATATACCAGTCAGGGATTCTCTTTTGTGCCTATGTTGACTTCCATTGATTCTTCAACTAGCATGGGTGACTTTTCCTATGCAATAGGGAGAATTTTCAAACCTCCATCTTTAGGTGCCTCAAAGAGGTTTTTTCCTTTTCATTGTCTAAAGGCATCTTTCGGTTTTCACTTAGAGACTCATCATTTTTATTTTTGTCATTATTTTTCTTATTTTTGCAACAGAAGGGTTGAATAGATACCCAAAAATATTCTTTGTTGTCCAATTCAATGGTAAATCCAGCTTTGTGATCACCACTAGGTATGCCTTCTCGTAATCCTAGGAACTCAGCAATCGCTTCGTCATTCTCAAAAATGTCTAAGACAGGTGTGTCTTGTTGGTCCCAATCAATGAGTTGGGGATAGACTAAGGGCATGCCATCATTATAGTTGTCAAAGTTCAAAGGAGTCAAAGTAAAGACTGAATTGTTTATATAGTCACAAAGGTTTTGTACCAAGTCCTCTTTTCTCTTTTGCTTGGATCTAGGTGGATTCTAAGGTGGGCCTAATGCCAAGGTTTGGTTATTTGAAACTAATTTATGAGGTTTCCAAGAGGTAGGAACAAGAGATTCCCAATAGTAATGTTTAAACCATTCCTATTTTGTCATATTCTTTGGTGGATAGGAATTCAATGGATTTGGTGTGGATTTCAACATTAAGTCAAGTTCTCCAAAAAATTTATCAAGGTCCATGGAAGAGGTGGAGGATAGGGAATCCCACTCGTATTAATTAGATTCTTGGGAATCACAATAGTGTGGTTCAGATGGCTCATGAGATGTCTTGATAATTTCGAAAGCACTTACTTGAGTAAATTTGATGTGGTACTAGGAACACCAATCTGAATTGGTTGAAACCCAAGCCCTAAGCCTTTCAGCCACTTAGAAACAAAGATTGGTTCAATCCTCCCATCTTGATGTAATCCTAAACCACTATGTCCATTATATCCCTTGCTTTGCATGATTATGAAGCCTTTTCCATATTGATTTGTAGGAATGTGAGCAAGAGTGGGAGTGGTGCAGGAGCACTAGGCGAAGGATTATTTTGTTTTTCAGTTCTTTAATTTTGTGGTGCTATCATAAGGTCATTTTGACCATTATTTTAAGTGATTAGGGTTGTTTTTTTGTCTTTGGAAAAGAGGGTGTCAAGATTCCAATGAGTTTGGAGGCTCACTTTGTTAAATAGTGAAAAATTGTTAAATGTCTGAAAACACAGCGGGTTTTACAAAAAGGCATTTTTAGGTCATATAAACCTCGACCCAAGAACCTAAATTGTTGGGAAGGAATATTTAAGTCATTCCACGACCTTTTTTGTGGGTTATAAGTTCTTTGTACGGACTGTTTTTCTAGAAACTGAAGAAAACAACATTCTTGTCTTATTTTTCTGTTTTTCAGTTCTTGTTTGCAAGACAGTAGTTAAATGAATTAAAAGAGGCATTTTGTAGGTTTTTTTAGCATGTAGAGAAGCCTCTAGAATTTTATTTTGGCACATTTGATAGCTGTTCCATTGTTTCATCCATTCTTGTAAATTCTATGTTTTATTTCCTTATTTGCTGTTTTGACTGGAACTGTGTAAAAAATGGAGTTCTAGGCTGCATTCCCTCCGTACCTAGAAGTATGGAATTTTTGGGAACATGGTCAGACTCCATATCTATACATATTTTAGTGGTAGGTGTTAGGTTTTCTTTGGTTGCAGGAGTTATGAGAAAATTCTTTCCCTAGGCGAGCCAGTGAAGAGCCCGGCTAGGAAAGGCTACAGAACAACATTGATAACTTGCAAGGGAGAAAATATTTTCAAAAAATTATTTTTGGAGAATTTAGGGGAAGGTCTTGGCCACGTGTGGTACCAAGGAGGAGATCCCAGCAATCTTTTTAGGAGGATAACTTTTCACCAGTCCTAAAACTGGTTCTGGACAGTTAGAAACCCTAGTTTTCTGGGTAGTGTTTGCATAAAGGAAAAGTGCGGCTTGGATAGAGCCAAGACCCTAGAAATCTTGAAGCTGTAGACAGGGGAAACACATTTACTAAGACAAGAACCATGTTTCTTTGGTGGGTTTAGGAGGGAAAAGCAATTTAACCCTGTTCAGAGACCAAATAGTGGCTCAAGAGCAAAACCTTAGGAATAGGCTTCATGCAAGTGTTGGTAAGATGGAGTCTAAGTGAAGTTCCAGAAACCCTAGGAGGTTGTTTTGGAGTTTTGGAAAACATTCCCTCACCCCTGCAAGATCCATTCATGTATTGAGGGAGGATTAGTCTTTCGGATGGATAAAAGGCTAAGAAAGAAAGGAGTCATAGCACCAAGATTTGGCTTGGTAGTTGCAAACTTGACAAGATAGTGAGGTTGGCAAGAGAACCAGGGGAACTTAGAAAAGATAGAGTTCCTATAGGTTAGGGTGGAACAAAAATTTCACCAAGGAGGTCTATGTCAAGGCCTAGCACAGAAAACTGTGACTGTTTCCTGCAGCATCTGAAAATAGGATTTAGTAACTGATTCTTGCAGCTTCCAGGAATCTGTGATTGCTTCCTGTAGCCTCCCTATCAGATTTGGTATCAGAGCAAGCAAAAGATTTGGGAAAGCAGCACTTTATATGTCAAAGGAAGTTGATTCAATTGAACCGCCCAAGATGGTGACAAATGCACAGTTAGCCAAGATGGTTGAAGAGCAGGAAGAGGATAACAAATCCCTAAAGGAAAGAATAGAACAACTTGAAGAAGCACTAAATAAGGTGAAATTGGAAGGAAAAGTTACAAAAGAAGAAGAGGTTGCAGAGGAGGACAAAGTCCCTGAACCTGACCCCATTTTGGAGGAGGAGCCTTTCTTGAAGGCATTGAAAGCATTGAGTGGAAAAGGACTTGAGGGCATACCACTGTTTAGTGGAAAGATGGATCCTGATTTGGTCATGGATTGGATATGAAGGCATGGAGAATCACTTTGAGTGTGATGGATTCACTGATGCACAGAAGGTGAAGGTAGCTAAATCAAGGTTGAGAGGATCAGCTTTGACATGGTGGAAATTTGTTCAGACAGAAAGGGAAAAAGAAGGCAAGTAGCCCATTTCAATATGGAAAGGAATGGTTTTAAGGAATCATGCCACTGGATGAAATGAGATATCACCCAAGAAGATATAAGGCTGTGGATAACATTATGGAGAGGGATAGAATATATGAAGTATATTCATGTCAAAATTAGAAAACTGGTGGTAGCATTGCAAGGAGCAGAGCAAAGTCAATCCACATCATGGCAACAATGCAAGAATTTTTTCAAAGATGCATACTTATCCAAGAGTTTCAACCAAGTCTATTTCACTATTGGATCTAAGTTCATTTCCTACAATCATTTTCTGATTTTGATGATTTTTATTTCTAATCAAGTTTGCTGAGTATACACTGGCACAAAAATGGACTGTTATTGATAAGGGTCAAAATCGCTAATGTGTTCCTAATGAGGATCAATGAGAGAAGCTTCAAATCCCAAGAATTCAAATAAAGCATAATGGTAGTCTTAGTGGCATTTGGCCATTATATAAAACTTTAGATGTTGGTACAAGAGATTTTATAAGACTGGACCTAAATTGGATAAGAGATGATTAGGGTAGTATGTAGAACAGCTGGTGTTGTTTGAATTTGAAATTGCCAAAAGCGGGGGCTGGTGAGCAATGCAAGTGGTTTTGTATCAGCCATTACCCATTCCTAACAGACCATGGGAGTGTGTAGAGCATGGATTGGGTGTGGTAGGTCTTCCTTTAAGACCAAGACTGGTTTTGGCACAGTGTTGGTATGTTGATAGTTGGCATCTGCTGTAGATGAGATTTTATGTAAGTCAAAGTACTCCTTGAGTCCTTTCATTTTATAATCCATGCTAAGAATCTACACATGAATGCGTAAGTTCATATTCTATTATGCCCAAATGACTTTTCTGTCAAGGGAGCCAGATTCGTATAGGAACCATTCGGTGCTATTTGATCTGTAACCATCTTGTAATCAGCTAACTAATCAGTAGTGACTTGCTTGATAGATGTATGTCATAACTAAGTTCATGGCCATTTGCCCTCACTTTGCTGAGATATTTTAGAGGATCTATCTTAGCAACCATAATTGTTTGATGGTTTAACATATAGTGCCTTAGTTTTTGAGTAGAAAAGACTACCACAAGACAAGCACGTTCAATGGTACTGTAGTTGAACTCACAACGTACCAAATTCAATGATATAGTATACTTCCCTTTCTGACCTTCATATCATATATGAAGCAATTCCTAGTGATGAAAAGTTCTGAAATATAGAGAAGAATGTCGTCCCTCAACAAGTGGCATTAAGACAGTGGGGAGTAGATAATCCTTAATCAGTTGAAAGGGCCTGGCAACCATGATACAAAGGGTATTCCTTTTCTAAATATGTTGAAAGATGTTTCTTAGCTGCAACTGCACTATAAATCTTTTGGGATTCTCTCCTTGTAATGTCCTTGCAGACTGGATTAGAAGGGGAGGATTTCTTGATTTCTTTTACCCAGCAGATCATTCAATGCCCCTCAGAAATATGTAAGAAAAACCTTTCCCGATTTCACTCCAAACACACCAACTTGGGATTTGTCTCTCTTATAACTTCTAGTTTTGAAAAAATTTAAAAAACTTGTAAATGATCTACCCTTTTTAGTTATTTAGCACTAAAGATGAGCAATCCTCAATAAGAACTCCATAAAGCTGCAAAAAAGTGGTCTAGACAAGATAGGTTGCTCCAACATTTTTAGTCTGTAGGGCATGCATTTGCAATAAGTTCAAGGATGTGAAAGCTATAGGTTGGCTCAGTTTAAATAGTGAAAATTTATGAAAACAAGCGGGATAAAAAGGCATTTTATCATTTTACCCATTAAGTTGGGAAGGGAAGACCTTGGGAGTTTTTTTATCTGAATTTTGTGTAGATGCAGATTCCCTTTTGGTTTTTCTGTTCTTAAAAAATTACATGAGATCAGTCTAATGAAAGAACCTCCAAAGTTTATTTTGCCTTGATGTGAATTGTGGGTCATTTTGTCAATTTTTGTTTCTGGTTTACCCTGTTTGGGAACTGTGTAGTAAGTTGGATTCTAGGCTGCATTCCATCCGACCTGGAAAAATTAATTTTTGGGAAAGAAGTTGAAAATTTGGATTTTTCTTTTTTGGTTGCAAAATAGAAAGTCTTCCTTTTGTGCCATGAAGAGCCCATTGTTCTTCAACAGCATTGATAACTTGCAAGGGAGAATTTTCAAAAAATTATTTTTGGAGAATTTAGGGGAAGGTCTTGGCCACGTGTGGTACCAAGGAGGAGATCCCAGCAATATTTTTAGGAGGAGAACTTTTCACCAGTCCTAAAACTAGTTCTAGATTAGTTAGAAACCCTAGTTTTCTGGTAGTGTAAGGATGAGGGCAAAGTGCGGCTTGGATAAGGCCAAGACCCTAGAAATATTGAAGTTGTAGATAGGGGAAACACATTTACTAAGACAAGAACCACATTTCTTTGGGGGTTTAGGAGGGAAAAGCAATTTAACCCTGTTCAGAGACCAAATAGTGGCTCAAGAGCAAAACCTTAGGAATAGGCTTCATGCAAGTTTTTGGTGATGGAGTCTAAGTGAAGTTCCAGAAACCATAGGAGGTTGTTTTGGAGTTTTGGAAAACATTCCCTCACCCTTGCAAGATTCATTCATGTATTGGAGGGAGGATTAGTCTTTAGGATGGATAAAAGGCTAAGAAAGAAAGGAGTCATAGCACCAAGATTTGGCTTGGTAGTTGCAAACATGACAAGATAGTGAGGTTGGCAGGAGAACCAGTGGAACTTAGAAAATATAGAGTTCCTATAGGTTAGGGTGGAACAAAAATTTCACCAAGGAGGTCTATGCAAGGCCTAGCACAGGAAACTATGACTGTTTCCTACAGCATCTGAAAATAGTGTAACTGATTCTTGCAGCTTCCAGGAATCTGTGATTGCTTCCTGTAGCCTCCCTATCAAGGAGGTTCTTCATTGTCTTCCCTATATAACTAGGAGGTGACATATTTTGTGTGTATGGCTTCTTTTCTTAATTCTACTCATTTGGAAAAGGTTGTTGAGGGAGGGATGTACATAGTCACCACTGATTGTCTCCTATCTACTATAGGTAAACTGTATGATTTATGAGGAATCAGATGGCTAACACAATAAGATTTCTTCATGTGATATTCACCACAACCCTTATCTTGGATCTCGACCCTAGGAGTAGAAGGTAATGAATGGAAAGTGGATGTTCTAGTGAGAGTGGATGGATTGACATAATGAGATGAATTCAATGATGAAGCTTCTTGGTTTACTGGCACTTCGCATTGGGGTATCTCTTGTAGACTAGTGCAATATTGGAATGGATCTAGGTCACCATCTATTTTAATCTCACTACCATTGAAGGGGAATTTGAGACATTGGTGGTAGGTAGAAGGGTCTACCTAGCAATCGATTATATGGGAGGGTGAGATTCAAGAGGTGGAATTTTTTCTCCATAACTGTAGGATCAATTCTGATAGGAAGTGTTACCAACCCCTTTGAGTTTCACTCCTCATCATCATAAGCCTTAATGACAATGCTTTTGGTTGTGTCTACACATGCTTCCGAGAAACCTAGTGCCTTAATCAATTTTAAAGTGCAAAGATTTAACCCTACTCCTTCATCTACCAGAACTTGTCTAACTTTGGTTTTGTCAACAAGGACTTCAAGATGTAACAAATCATTATGATTTGTCTTCTCAGTTGCATATTCTTGTTCAGATAATGTGGCATGATGATTATTGTTCAAGTAGCCTATCATTTCCTTGAAACAATTGACATCGAGATCATTAGGGACAGTGGTGTTTTGTAAAGCTTTGTCTAAAACAGATCGATGTTCAGGGGAGATACACAACAATTCCAAGATGAATATTTGGGGTGGTATGTTCTCCAATGGGTCAAGTAAGTTATACTATGACTTGGAAGTCTGTGGTGGTTGTTGCGATGGAGGGGCTTGGATGGTGATCTTGGTCCGACGAGTGTTGACAACACACTTGGGAGTTTTATTTATGGTGATGGTATTGACATGGTCATCGAAAGCTCGGACATGATTTATGATAGGTCCACTATAATCATGCTTGACACTAGCATAATTGGCTGCATTATTGGTCTTGTTACCTAAACTAGGGGCCTTTCCTTTCCCATGGTCATGTAGTGGATTAGAAAATACTTTGTGATCAATGTTTGATGACTTATGTTTCTGTCCACTAACTTCAATAATTTTCTTTTCGACAAGATCCTGTATGGTATTCTTCAATTGTCAACAATTTTGTAGGGTATGTTGCTTAGTTTTATGAAAATCACAAAAGGAATTTTCATCCCACCAAATTGGTTTAAATTGCCCTGGATCGTATTGTCTTGGTTGTATAAGGTTGTGTTGCAACAATTGTTTGAATACTGACTTGATGGGTTCCCCTAAGGGAGTGAACTCATGTTTTTGAAATATCCTCTATTGTTGTGGTCATTGGGTGTCTTGGATAGTGTTGGGAGTTTGATTGATGTCGTTAAGTGTGTTGACAGAGGGTTTATGTCCTTGAAGTGTGATGATCAATCCTGCTTGTAGGGTTTTAGCATCAACTAGCCTGTCATTGGTAAGGTTTTTGTTCTGAGACAAAAAATATGTTTCTATCATTGGGGGTGTTCTGTACAGTTGGATTTTTTTTGGGTGTCTATGTCTTAAGTTCTCCTTTTTCAATGAGATCTTTTTCAAGTATGACCCCTTTTTCCACTAGTTTTGTAAAGGATGTGCAACAATGTACCTTTAAGTTACTTGTCAATTTTTGGTTGAGGTTTTCTTGGAACATATTGACCTTCTGTTTCTCAGGTATCTCTACAAGACATCAACATGCTATAGTTCTCCATCTCTAGAAGAAAGCGATAAAAGTTTCCCCTTCATATTGTGTAGTATGATACAAGGTTTCTATGTTCATTTCATGGTCAATGTTAAAGGAGAAGTTTTCAATGAATTTCTCAACCAGTTTTCCCCATGATTTTATGCTATAGTCAAGACCTGAAAACCACTCTAGTGCAATTCCAACGAGACTTCTCGGAAAGAGTCTCATAAGATAGGTGGGGTCATAGGTGACATCTATGCACATCGTGGAAAATTCACTTATGTGTTCAATTGGATTTCACTTTCCATTGTACTTGGGCAAGTTTGGTATGGCATACCCATGAGGGAAAGGTGTCATCTACAATGATTTATTGAAGGGAAATGGGCATGAATCCTTTACTAAAAAGGTTTTCTTGTTAGAAACTGCCATGTTATCCATTTGTGTTTGAAGTGCATGCATTTGTGTCTGTAGGATGTCAACTTGAGTTAATGATGTGTTAGTTGGATTATTTGGTTCTATGTATGTGTTTTGGAATCCAACATTGTTTGATGGGTTTTGGTTAAATGTGGGTATGTAAAGTGGGTTTGGATTTGGAATGTTAGTGAATGGGTTTTGATTCTGAATTTGTGAGAATGGATTTTGATTCAAAGTTTGTGTAAATGGATTTTGATTTCAATTCTGTGAAAATGGGTTTTGATTCAGAGTTTGTGACAATGGATTTTGACTCAGAATCTATGAAGTGTTGGGTCAGTTTCCATATTGGAAAGAGGGTATACCTCCTACCTGTGAGACTCCAACCTATGGTATGGTACTAGTGACATTGACACTTGGTATAGATGTCATTTGTGGACTAGTGCTAGTGACATTAACACTCGATGTAGGGCCTAATTTTTTAGATCTTTTATATCCAACAAGAGGACCAAAGGGATTGGATGATGACACCCCTATAGTGAAATTGAAACCTTGTGTCATGCTAGATGTACCAAATGGAGATGTATGTACTGCCATACTCTGTGTAGGTATTCCAGATGGTATGGCTGTATTTACCTGAGGTATAGTAGTACTAATAGTTGTTGTGCTTGTCCCTTGGGTAGGTTGAGTTTGTAAGGTACTGATATCAAATCCTGGAGGTAAGGTGGCACCTTCAACTAGTAGTTTGGCTAAGTATCATTGATGATCATTTGCAAGGTAACCATCTACTAAAGAGGAAAACTTAGGGTCTTGTGAGGCAGCCTCTATGTCTTCCATTGAAATGTTTCCTTGTGGGTCTCTAGTGGTGAATTTGTCTAACAAAGTCTTGTGAGGTCTAGATGAATTTTTCCCTTGGAAGGGGTTTGAGAATAGATTGATGAAGTCATTTGGGTCTGACATCTTTTCTATTTGTTTTCTCTTAGACCTAGTTTCAACCATGTAAGATAATCTCAATATGCAAGGAATGCAAAACTACATCTATGGATAGTATGACTCTAGTCTATGTTTTTGGTATTTTCTGGATGCAAGTAAGGAATGTATGCAACTATTTTTTTGGTATTTTCTCTGCAAATAAGGTATGTCTAAAATGAGGCTATTCTAGGATGACAGTCTCTAAATATGCAAAGGTCTAAGTGATCAATTTGGAAGATTCTAAAAGAGGTTATCTATTAGCTAAAGTGTAACCCAAGTTTCAATTTAGTTTTGACAAGGAACCTTCATACAACTAGGATCAAAAGATAAGGTGAACTCCCTAGCTAGATTGATGAGATGAAAGGATTCACATGTAGGACAAAAGATATGATGATTAGGTTCAATGACAATGTTTGTTGAATCAAGGGTTTATCCAAAAAAGTGAAAGGTTCCTATCCTAAAATCTATAAAAGATAATCTGTCTAAAGGAAATAAAGACCCCTAAGATGGCAGTAAGAAGTATGACTAGGGTACCTATCACTAAGACCAAATGATTTCTAAGGTATGTAAACATGCAAGTTTTGAGTGAACTTTCTTGTTTCTATCCAAGAATCAGTGAAAAAGGATAAGTCGGATACTAGTTTGACTATTTGTTCTTGGTCTGTGACAGTTAATTTTGGTTTTCTAATACTCAAGAAGATGCATTATAGAATTTAACAGTTGCAGTTTTCTTTCTCAGTTGTGGTTTTCTGGTAAATTTAGACTTAGGTATCAAAAAAATGCAATTTTTTTTACATCAGATGTGACTCAGGGTACCAATTGCAGCTCTATACTAATCAGATGCAGTTTTCTAGACTCTAACTGTGTACTAGTAATAGAAGGTTGTTTCTAGGACAAGTGCATATGCGTCATTCCAAAATGCAGATGCGACTCACCTATTCAGATGCATCACAGAAGGTATCAATTGTGGTTTTCCAATAACAAAGGTTATGACATATGTGACTAAGTTATCAGATGTAGTTTAATACTAAACAAATGCGAGTTTTTCTGACAGTTGCGACTTAGGTTTAAATAGATGTGACTCAAAGGAAATTGGACTCAATTTATGACATATGCGACTCTATTTTAAACAGATGTGACTCTAAGTAATAGTTGCGACTTTCTGGTGAATAGTTGCAGTTTTCTAGTGAATAACAATGTAAAATGACTCTATTTCGTGATCAAATTTTGGCAAACAAAGACAATCAAAAGACAATGTATTTTCAATTTGATTTTGACACAAAGAATGTTTAATCTGATAATAGACAAGCACATTCTAGGCTATGTAGCACAATATTTACTGAGTTCTCACTTGGGATTCCCCAGCTACGCTTATTCAAGGCAGATGACTAGTAGCTTGATCCCACTGGCTCCCCTCCTTGACTCAACACTTCATTTGAGGCAACCAAGCTACAATACCCATGAAACTCCCATAGCATACTTTCATCTCTACATGTGAACTGTAAAAATGTGAGATGGCTTTACAGGTCCAACCTGCTGCACTAGTAAATAGAGGGATTTTGGACACTACAAACAAGGGTGTTTAATTCAGGAATTTTTTTCATGTGTTATCATCCATGTGGTGAGAGACCATTGCTGCCATTCTCATTGGAAAATTACTCATGATTTGTTGGGCTTTTCCCAAGAACCCACTTTTATAAACTGGCTGGAAGTTCCTCGGGTTCAGGGTGTTACCGATCTGAGTCATCCTGGGGTGAGTACTTTTTCCCACCAGGACATGCCCAAATTCTAGAGTCAGTAACTAGTTCTCTTACACCTAGGATTGTACAAATGCACAAGGGGAGATGATACTTCAATATATTGAATCATAAAGGGTAATATCAGAGTGTGCTTTCACACCAAACACAGTATACAGTAGCAAATTTTAAACCCAAATGATAATTTGCTAATCTACCAAACAATTTGTTTCAAAAAAAGGTCTTTGACACACGTCCTATATAAAATTCATTAGTATTTTTTCAAGTCATCTTCGACGGTCATCCTGCAAGAGGGGTTTCGAAAACTTGTCTTCTACGCTTATGTCCTACAAACACTATGTTAACTCCAAAACACATGTTGCAAACCAAACATCAGCTAAAATAAAAACATAAAAGAAAATTGTAAATCAGAAAGTAAACCCAGAAATTTCATCAGTCAGATGTGTTGTTTAAAGTGACAAATGTGTCGCTAATGTTCACTAGTCAATTGCATCATGAAAATTCACAGATGCATCGAAGTTCATTGAATGCGTCGCTATATTTTTTAGATGCGGTTTGTAATTTCAATTGTGTCATTTCGTACGATACCTGCAAAAATTGAATAAAATTCTACAGATTCGTGAAGATGGTGTCTTCACGTCAGATTCACCAAATGTAACATCATGAAAATAGAAAAGGTTAAAGGCACACAACAATGCAATTAAAATCTAAAGTAATCTAAAGTTAAATAACAAAGCACAAAGAAAGCATAAACATAAAACAAAGAGTGATCTCACCCAATATCTACATCCTTCCATGAATCACCTCGATTGTCCTTCTCCATTTCACCTTGATGGTATTCTTGCCCTCAGATTTTTAGTATGTGTGCAAGTATATCCTTGATATATGTGATAAAATTGAAGTATCAAAGATTAAGACTGCTTCCAAAAGTCATAATATTTTGGGAGAGATTTAAATGATGAGAGATAGATGATTTTATAGAAAATTGATCATTCAAATGGCATGCCAGGATCGAAAGATAAACAGATGATTGAGATCAAAAGATTTGACATGCATTATGATAACTGTTAGTACTGACATGAGTGATAAAACCTAGGAAGATAGAGATAAAGATTAAATAATGATTTAATCTTTGAGTTTGGTATTCAAAAATAGAAGAATAATGTTTGCATGACAAAGATAAAGATAGATTAAAAGCAACATTCTGTTCGAAAACACACACAAGATTTAATTAATTAAGCAAATATATTTAATTAATAAGCATGCAGATGCATACAAGTTAGAACTAGATAACTGACTAGTTGTGACAAAGAGTTTATTCATGAAGGACACTTAGACATTAAATCAGGAGATAACTGACTGATTTAAATAGATCTTGAGTTGAGTAAGAATGAATACTTAGATAACTTAAGCATTTATCCAAATATAGAAGAATGTGTTTGAAATAGACTTTTATGAATTAAATGATTTATTTAATTTAGGATTCAACATTTAGGGATTAATTAAATAAATAATATTTATTTAATTCAGTAAAGAAAAGGTTAAATGAATAATTAAAGTATTAAAGTATTTGTTTAATTATAGTTGAAAGTATGATAAAGGTGAATTAAATAAGAATTTATTTAATTTAAGAAGGATAAAGTTAATTAATGATGTAATTAAATAATTAACATTATTTAATCATGACCATGAAATTATGAATTATGAAGAAATTGAAGTCATAGGCTTAGACCAAATTTCAGTGTCTACACCTACTAAGGAGGAGGTAAGAAAGCATAAGTTTGTAAGTTTCAAGAATCCTAACAAAATGCTTGAAACTTCCATTAATCCTCTAGTTGTTCTAGAACAACCTATTACACAGGAGGTATGCAAGCACAATTTTTTTAGTTTCAAGAATCCTAATTAGCCTCTTGAAACTCCTATTGAACCTCCTGTGCCATCAAGTAGATCTCTTCTATTGGAGATCCCAAGTTTTGAGAGCCTCCATTCCATTGACGCAAGTGTTGCACATGCACACAAGTAGGAAAATAAATTATCACTTGAAGAACATGAGAACCTACCTTTATTGAAAGATCCATTAGGAATACCTAAATCTAAAGGAAATCTCAGTTGATCCCAAGGCTTGGGAATGTCAAGTCTTGATGCACTAG
Organism: Sequoia sempervirens; assembly: GCA_007258455.2. NCBI lineage: Eukaryota > Viridiplantae > Streptophyta > Pinopsida > Cupressales > Cupressaceae > Sequoia > Sequoia sempervirens. Next base: position 660,512,201 of record VDFB02270651.1, read on the forward strand.
TATCACTCTGGGTTTGTGGTGTAAATTGTTGTTAATCATGAGGGGTCTATGGTTTCTTGGGCTTATCGATATCCAAAGGATCGTAACAAAGGTTTAGTTGAATCAAACATGTATTGCTTTACAACTTCATGAAAACAAAATATTTGCATAAAATATTTTATGAATTCAAATTAATCACAAAGAATCAACAAATTTAACATAAACTTCTCTATAAGTTCATGAATACTAAAGATTTCTATGAATATTCCATGAATTTATCATTTTAAAAATATTTTCTAAAAATATTTAACATCTACTCTAAAATAAAGCATTGGAAATCCAAACATTTAAGGTTCTCCTAGTTATTATCCACACATACACCATGAAATAAACTAAATCATAGCAAACCACCCTATATTCACTAGATTTCTTCACAGCTAGGTATAGAATGATGCAAGAATTTTAAAGAAACATTAGATCATTTGCGACTGAATAGTTTCAATGTGCACCCAAATTTGACACAACACATACGCATTTCCAATATGAACAAACAATTAGCTACATAAGATTTCGTATCAAGAGATAGATTCAAATTAGCTTTGATATTAATAAAATTCAAATGGAGCATACAAGTTTTACACTAGAATGGTACAAAAAGCAAGAAAAAGAAATAAAACTAGCAAGAGTTCCAATTTTAAGTCTCCATAATTCTGCAAATTCTGAACTTAACTATAAAAAAGAACAAATCCTAGCCTTTTATAAGAACAAGGCAACCAAGGAGTTCCAGCAGAGCGCATGAAAGAGAATCAAAGGAATGAATCATAGAGTAGCATGTGGCATATGAAAGTTAGCATAGGAATCTTTTGGAATAATTCAAAGGATATTTTGACTTCCTTTAGTAGCCAAAACCTTTAAGACATGTTTTTGGAACATGGGTACCTTCACGTAAGATGCAAAACTACTAGCACTTCTCTTCAGAATATTTGGGGCTAGTCAACTTACATTGGGTCCAAGAATAAGTTTACAAAATTCATTTCAAGAAACTCGTCATCACATTCACACATAAAAACCTAGGCTTCTACTACCTGATCATGAGCACTTCTTCACTGGATATCCCATTTATGGACTCATCTTCTCCTTTCTTCTATTGATACTCTTGAAAATAAATTAACATCCGATTTATATGTTCCCTTGGAACACTCTGAGTCATTTTCCAACTATACTTGTCCCTTGCATATTCTTCTGCTACTTTATTCATGGCTTTATTCCTCTACAAAATTTCTATCTCATACTTGTTCAAATGATTTTTAAATTTTATCACATCATCAATGACTTCCTAGATTAAAGATAGAACAAGGTTTTTATTTATCTTCTCAATCCATCCTTTGAAAGCCTTTACTTCTGCATCATCTTGTCCAATCTTTCTTGGAACACAAATCTATTGTGCCAACATCTTGATGAGATTTAAATCCTTATCCATGAGATTTTCACTCTTCTTAGTGACCTTTTCCACTTCAATTACACATTGTAGTAGAGTGTCACTTTCCCAACTCAATTGCAGCTTCCACTTTTCCAACATTGAAACTTCTTGTTCCATATCACCTTTTCGCTTATAATCTCTTGGAATTCTACCTTGAGAACTGCCTTTAATCATTGCATTTTTATGTCATTCTATTCCTTGCAGTCTTTGCACTCATCCATAAGCCTTATGGACTTTTCAAACTAGTGGTATGCCTCCTTACACTTACCAATTTCCCCCTTATTGACTCTTGACACTAGATTTGGAAAAAAACTTAATTAGTGACTGACTAAGCTAAACTATGGCTATGATAAAAAATTATCCAAGTGGGCCACCCATTCTTTCAATTCTCTCTTCTTCTGTTTATCCTTCCTCATGTGGGAAACTGTCGCTTCCAAATTCATTCTCATTTCTTCCAATTCTTGCTCCTATGAGGAATGTCCTAGGTTGATTGTAGTAACTTGATAATTCCTAGAAACTAATTCATGCTTATAATTTTCTACTAAAGGAGTAATTATTTGGAGAGGTTTCCCTACATCCAATTTTTTCTCAACAACATGTCTAATCCTTTCTTTAGCCTTTAGCTTGGGGGTTTCTCATTCTTGTACTAAACTTCTAAAATCTAGAGGCACCAACTCCACTTCCAATGGTGGAGCCAATTTCCTGACTAACCAATCAAGAGATTCTTCATTTTTTCTCACCTCTTCATGACTTTCTTCCTGTCAATCAGAATTCTTAGGAACATTCTTCTATAACTCCTCATTATCACTTGTTACAACCCCAAAATCTTTCACATTCTCCACTCTTTGTGACAAGGAATCTAGATTACCATAACTTGAATTTCCTTGTTTTGGCCCTCCTTCCTCTCTCTCTTTAGGGCTTATATTCTCTTGTCCTATCTTTTTCTTTTTAGTTCCATCCTCTAGAGCAATTTATCCATGTTGTCTTGAGGCATCAGGATTTTCATTGTTCACTTGTTCCTTGTCCAAGGTTTGAGAAGATTCTATATTTGGACTTATCCCCTACTCTTTGGGTTGCTAAACAATGGCTTCAGTCTATCCTAGTAGAGGATGATCTTTAGTTGCATAATCATCAAGTGCATACTCATGATTTTTATCCTCACCTATTATAGAAATGGGGCTTTGAAGTGTAGTTCCCCCTATTTTATTGCGTGGAGACACCACTTTTCTTACATTAACTTATTCAAGATTTCCCACCTCTTGAGTGAATTATCTTACTATAAACTCTATCTTTTCCTTATCATTCGAACATACTCTTGTATCAAGAAACTCTTCTATTATAGGATGCATCATTGGGTTTCCTCCAGACTACTCCTTAAATCACTTGATTATAAGAAACCATTTTTCTACATCCATCACGACTTGTTCTATAGTTAATACTGGTTCCTCCTTTGTGATCAAGGGTGTTCCCCCTAGAGTTTTCCTCATTTTTCCATACTAACTAAGGCCAAGGAGGTAAACATAGCGACTACTTGTGATGTCAACCTTGTCCTTGCATACTCCTATGTTTTCATAGTTACTTCTTCTAGAGTCAAGGGCTATGCTATTGTTAATGTTGTAGAAGAAGATGCCATCTCTAGATTTCTTAGCATATTCATTGGAATGACCAAGGTTTCTCTATTTGGATCATATGTAACTGAAGCCACTAACACTCCTTGGCTCTAAAAATCAAGGATTTCTTCTTTACCCTATTCAATTTATCTAGCTTCAACAATTCTTCTTTTCTTCTCAACACCATCATCATTCGCTAATTCAATTACCATTTTTTTCCTCTTTCTATGTTGTGGGTATGTGGGTGTCATTCCAACTTCTCTTATCACCTAGAGGTAACCATTTCTCTATGATTAAGTATAATCTAGCACATGGCTAGAAACATCCTCAAGGTTTACTACCTCTTGTTGCCCCTAATCTGGGTCTGAGATAGGTTCATCATACACCTTATTTGATTCATAAGTTGGGTTACTTCCCCATTATCAACATCTATTTGCCTAGGAATATCATGTGTTTTAATTTTTTTTATGTGGGCCAATGAAAACCTTTGGTAGGACAACTTCCTAATATAATGACCATCTTCTCAGTCATACCATAAATCCTCCAAGTGGGGATCATGAGCATATTTACTATTTATCTACTTGGCTAACCAGTCAATTGGATCATAATTCTCCCTCTTAAACATAAAGAAATCCAATCCATAGGCTTTTAATTGATCTTCAAACAACTTAGCACTCTTAATAAAAATGCACTTGTAATTCCCAATAGTGATAGGAAATTGCATTGGTCCCTTTTTATGTAGCTACAAAAGGGAATCATGAGATGGTATCACCTACCTTGCAAACTTGAGCAACAATATCTTATCTATAGGATACATAGGCAACATATAGGGTTAGCCCATTGTTGACCAATGATATTAGTATGGGTCAATTACGCTTGATCCATGAAGAATCAAAGCATATTCATGCCACTAATACTCAATCTTAAACAAGATCATTCAAATGAAAGTTAAACTAAATATTATGAACTGTGAAAGCATTTAAATATCTACTCTAACCTATTTAAAACTTATCCCATTTTGGAATTGGTGTCATGTTGATGTGGAACAATAACCCTTTCCCAATCCCATGATTAGTGAGCTTGTTTCAATCGATTCTATTGAAGAGAATCAATGAAATAGTTGTGAGATGTGAAAGAAAACACAATTTATGCTAAATTGAGCATGATGCAAGAGTTAATCTACCATGATTTTATGCTAAAATATATAGATATGCAATTGCTAAGCTAATATAAATGAGATTAAACTAAAAGATTAAAACCCTAATTATCTATTTAGCTAAATGGATGCATGGAAGCTATTAATAGAAGCTAAGCTATTATGCAACTAAAAATGAACTAAGATATGCTAAATGTGAGTTAAAAATGACTATGAGTGTGAGTGATTTCAACAACATAAGTTTACAAATTGAAAGATGGATCCCTATTCAATAGAGGCAAGCTCTATTTATAGAATAGGTAAAAAGAGATCAATGGATAAGATCAAAAAGATCAATCAATGGTCAAGGATGAAATAAAGAAGAGGCACGAATGATGGATTCTCATCAACAGATGAGAATGCAAGATGAGATTTAATCGAGGGTTCTCATTCCTTCCAAACAAGCAAACTTTTGACCTATACAAGAGGTCAAAAGTTAACTTGCACAAGAGATTTCAAGCTATCTTGCACATGAAGCTTTGCGAGAATATTCCTTTTCTTAAATGGTTGGAGGAGAGAGAATATTCTTTGGAATATTCATGGGTGAGGAAAAAGGATATTTTTCTAATTAAAACAAAGTTTAATTGTGCAAAAGGGGAGAGAATATTCCCTTGCAAGTGGGAGGAAAGAGGCTAATTAGATAATTGCTAATTTAAACAAGGTTTTAATCATGCAATTAGGGGATTTAGAAGAATTAAATGATTTAATGAATGGGGGGAAAGGTGAAATGACATTTAATTAAATAACTTAGGGTTATATAATTAAATAAGAAGACTTAGAGAATTAAATTAGATACTTTGATTTATTTAATTTAATGAGATTAAATGTTAGCATGAAAAGGGGGGTGAATTAACCTAATTAAATTAATTAGATTAATAGATGCAAATGATGCATTTCATTAAATGGCTAAGCTAATTTAATCAATTAAGTGAAAAGATGATGGGTTTGAGAGGAAATGATGTTAGAATACCTAATTTGAGTGCATGATATCATTCAGGACATTTTTTCAGTGTCCACTTGTAAATCCTTCCACTCTAAAATAAATGAATGTAGGGATCTAAATGAACCAGCATCTAGTAGTAAGTATAGCATCTTGTGCCTTGAGGGACAATCTCTTTGCTTTATCTCCCTCTATTAATATTACGAGCTTCATGGAAAAGTAATCATTTACCCTAGCAGTAATATTCTCAATACTACCCAGTAGTAATCTATGGAAAGTTTTGGTATATCAATTTGTTTCCTTCTCTTCCTAAAGTGCCTACTTTATTCAATCGCTAAATGTCAGCTCTTAGGGAACAAGAATAAATAATGTATGAGGACATAGTGAACCACTGGGAAGTAGGGAATGCCTATATCTTCTCATGCAATTTACCACTAATAAATGTCACCCAATGAAGTCATACATGGTCTTTCCTCATTTTCTTGATAATATCCTACATCTATGGCTCAAATTTTCTAGCATCTCTGCACCCAACCATTCTGCTTAGTAGGGTTACCATGTCTTCAATTTCCTGAATGGATAGAAACCTCAAGATATGCTTCAAATCCTTGTATTTTTCTATTGGAACCATGCTGATATCATGACCCTTTTATATGTTCTTCCATGCTCATATATGCTTCTGTCAAATCCCCCATTTTCAATACATTCATCCTGGTAAACACAGGGAGCCCAAATGTGTATACAATATCATTTGCTAAGAGGTATGCATAAACTCTCCCCTCTTTTATGACTACTATTTTTCTTCATCATACCATTTCATGCACTCAATGAATAACTCAAGAGCTTCCATTGCTAATGGGAACATTGTTGCCAAGTGTATTCCACTAGCAACCATGTTCTTAGTACAGTAGCTAGCATCTAGTTATCGAGTCCTTCGCACAAACTTGTGTTTGTTAAAGCCTCCCAGAAGGGTATTCATTATCATCCCCTAAGTGGGTACCTCTTGCAAGAAAGGGAATTCAAACTCCTCCTTAGGTTTCTTCTTCCATGAAGTATTCATTCCTCCATCGATTTCCTAAATGATTAGCATATAGATGCTCTGCATAAAAATTAGGGCTAGTTCTAAAGATACGTTCCTAACAATTCATCAAAATTCTTTACCCACAACCTTTTACTTATTAAATTAGGTTAAATCTAGTCAAATTGAGCAGTATTTCTTGTCGTGAATTAACTAGAGGAAACATTACTTCACTAGAACCAAGCATACATTAAATAATTTATAGAGATCAAGGCAAGTGCCTAATTTTTTATAACAGGGTTGAATAGACACAAAATTAAACTATATTAATCCTGTATTTCTTGTATACTGATACTTTTTCTTTACACACCTCGACTGCCATTTTAATTCATTAATGACCTTATGAATGTGTTGCCTCATGCATGGTAATGTATTGCAGAAGTAATTGCATGCTTGAGGTGGTGCCAAGTGCATGCATTTTTTCACCTTCTTTTAATTCTTTAAAACTATGCATTAATTATCCTAAAAAGATGTACTATCATGGCAGGTTAGGGTTCACATTGTGGAGTCTTTGATTTCCATGCTAAGGCCCACCTTCAAAAAGAAGGCAATGAGGGAATATGATGTGGCATGTTTGTGTGTCACATTTTTCCATGCTGGAAAAAGGTAAATGAGTAAGTTCCTAACTCATATGCTGAAAGACTAGCTCACAATTAAGAATGAGGAATTGGACACAAAACTCTAGGAGAAAGATGGTATTTGGGATTTTACTTACCAGGTTCATGAGGACCAGGTACAAGGGGTACCCAGGTGCGAGTAAAAATAGGACTTATATGGCTGAAATGAACTTATTTCCTAAAAATTTTGGTCTCTGATTCCAAATGAAAGAGAACCTACCAATGGGTTTAGCCAAAAGAATGTTGATGCATGCAAACTCGGGAAAAAATTCCCCGAGTCAAAAGTGAGTGAGTGAAATCTCACCAGGTAAAATGCCCTATTGGGCATGGCACAAACCTTGCACAATTTGCACTACACTTTGGACTAACATTTCCCGACACATGGAAACCCAAGACTGGATAAAAAATAAAATATATAGGGAATGTTAAGATTTGTAGAATTCCAAGCTAAGTATACCAACAATGCAATTGGGAGTTGAGTATTTTGGAAAAAGACCTTCATTTTACCATTTCCTCCAAAATAAATAGACCAATGTAAGTAGGAAGCTTGGTGAGGGAAAAAAGGGGTCCATATTTTGCGAAGGGAAAAATGGGGCATGTTGTGAGACCACACAACAACTAGCAACCAAAAAAACTAATCAGAACAATAGAAAATCAATTTTGGAAATGAGAGCCATACTCTAAAAGTATGCAATATTTCAATTATAAACAACTAGAACCTTGCTTTAGCATTCCTTTCACTTTAATTAGCATAATGAAATCAGATTTCATTGGGCTCACGTGTGTGTTGGTGATTCGTTCTCTTACAAAAAATTCAAAGTCCTAGAAAATAATTGCATTGACCTACATAGTTTAGAAATTCCCTTTCTAGGCAACCTTGGGTATTGCCTTGCTACCAGTCAAGCATTTATAGCCTTAGCAAGGTTATCTCTTTAATTTTCCAAACATAGCTCTATTTCCAGTCAAGCATCTATAGCCCTGGTAGAGATATTTGGATAGCCTAAAGAGTTGAATTTTCTCTTTTGATATTTCTTTGTAAGCTATTTTGCATCAACTTGTGAGAAATGAAGCCTGCTATTAGGTTGGGAATTATAGTGGTAGCAAATGTTACCTTTTAATTTTTCACTCAATGCAAGAAATTGCTATTTCCCAAATTTAAGTGAAATTCTTTAAATGTAGGTGTTTGTAATATAATACTTGTTAGATGTTGTGGTTGTGTTGCTGATATGTGGTTGTCATTGATGTCAACACTATTAGCATTAGTGCATTTGAAGTTGTATATGTTGAGGATATTGAGAAAATTGTAATGAAATGAGTTGTAGGCTGTCAGTGGTGAAGTGATGTTCTTTCTGTCAGTGAGTTCCATACATTGTTGATCAGAGGTTGTGGACTAAATGGTTTCTTGTTGAGTATATCTAATTTATCCATGTTGAGCTTCAGAGATCTGTGTGAAGATTTAATCAAGTAATGAAGATTTGTATTTTGACAATTTTTCTGTTACTTCAATTTGTGTTCCTAAATAAAGATTATATGATTCCAGCTAGTTTAGTTGTTGCAGATGCTTCTTTGGTGATTCATGATGCTTGTGGATGTTTCTAGATCATTCTCTATCTGTGTTGCATGCCCGCATTGATCGTTGTGCTTGTGATCCGATATTTTATCTTGAGTGTTCATTTCATGTCCTTAGCCAACAAGGCATTGAAGCATGTTGTGGATCTCTGAGGAGAAATTAATTGAAGTGTTTTTTGTTGGAGATGTTGATTTGGGTCTTCACTATGTTGTGGTTGACCTTGGTTGATTCACATTGAAAATTATCTATTGTTTTGGGCTAACAATTTGCATTCATTTTATTATTTCTTTGTGGTCGACTTGTAGCGATGTAATTTCATGTTGCGGATATATAAGACTGATTGTTTATTTGAATTGAATTGTGCCTGAAGGTGTGCTTGTGTATGAGATATGTGAATAATGTCCTAATAATTCAAAGGCAGAGTAGAGTGTGAAGAAGAGTGAAGAAGAGTGAAGAAGCGTTCATGTGCTTAACAGGAACTGTAATAAGGCATTAGCAGATTCTATTTTCTCAATTCAAAATCTGAATGGTTATAATCTGAATCTCTCTGTAAGACAATGTGCCTTCCTTTTTAATTGAGTAGTGAGCTCTAGGAAGTGTACCTGAATGCATGTGCATTCCCCATTTATTCTTCTTATACTTTTAGCAGGGTATAATCTTGTGGATTAACCTCCGCTATGGTTTTTCCGCTAACAGAGTTTCCACGTAAAAAATCTTGGTGTTATATGTGTTTCTGATGTGTTGTTAATTCATGCTTTAATTGATATTGATCATATTTGAGAATAAGGATTAATAAGTTTAATAAGTTTGAAATTTGGTGACAACTAATTCACCCCCCTCTCAGTTTTCTACCCTTGTGTTGTCAACAATTGGTATTAGAGCTTAGTTCTTTGGAAGAAGCTTAATAGCTTGAGGTGATCTGGGATGGTGACATACAAGAAGGATAGTCTAAGATTTGATGGAACAAATTATTCTTTGTGGAAGACTTGAATGGAGTGCCATTTGAGATGCATTGGTGAACCCTATTGGAGCATTACAAGTAATATGTATATTATTCCACAGAATGGTCCTACTACTTCTACTGTGATCAGGGATGTTGAGTATAATATCAAGGCTAAGGAAGCATTGTTGAGTGCTTTGACTGATATTGAGTTGACTAATGTTATGGATCTAAAGACTACTTATGAGATCTGGAAAAAGTTGGAAACTTTGTATGAAGGTGATGCTAATGTGAAGATTTCTAAGTTGCAAAGTTTGAAAGGAAAATATGAAATGTTGAGAAGGTGATGATAAAATGTTACTAATTTCATGCAAAGAGTGAATGAACTTGCGTGTGGTATCAGATGTGCTAGTGGAAATTTGGAAGAATCAATGATTGTTGCTAGAGTCTTAGATCCTTTCCAGTTGCTTATAAAGTCAAAGCTACAACAATTGAAGAACTCTGGACTGTAACAAATGTAACCAAAGATATGTTAGTAAGCTGACTACTTTTGAGTTGAGCAAATTTGGTGATGCCCTTCCTAAGGTTGAATTTGCATTTAAGGATACTACTTCCGAAAGAGATAGACATAGATATGTTTCAGGTGAGAGTTCATCTAGAAAGACATTTAAGTATGAGGGTGAAATTAGATAGATTGAAGAAGAAGAAAGAGAGCTAGAAGAGTCGAAAGAACTTATTGTTAAGAGAGTATTGAAAGGAAAAGGTAAGCATGAAGGAAAATTTCCTCTTAAATGTTTTTCTTGCAATAAGATAGGTCATTTTTCATCAAGGTGTCCTGAAAGAGCTTCTAAACCAAGACATAACAAGCATAAATTTCAAAAGAAGTGTTACTATGCTGCTGATGAAGGTGTGACAGATGATGAATCTAATAAAGGTGAAGACGAATGGGTATTTATTGCTATCAAGGAAAATAATCATGTGTCTAATGAATTTGCTAGTTGTACAAATGTGGAGAAAACCCTAGGTGCTCAAGTTCAAAAAAAAATATGAATGGGTAATTGATAGTGGATGTTCACATCATATGACTAGAGAAAAAAGTAAGTTTTTAAGCTTGGAAAAGTATGATGGTGGTGTTGTGAGATTTGGTGATAACATAGCTGGTGAGATCCATGGAAGAGGATGCATTTCTCTTGATGGTAAGAATAATATTGATGATGTTATGTGTCTGGAAGGTTTGAAGCATAATATTTTAAGTGTCAGATAGATGGTTGATAAGGGTTACAATCTTCAATTCAAGGATGAAAAGTGTAGAATAGTGGGATGTTCTAGAAATGTGATTGCATCAGGTACAAAAAAAGAGGTAATATCTTTCATCTGAATGTTGCTAGTAAAATTTGTTTGACTGCTCAAGTTGATGAAATTTGGTTGTGGCATAGGAGAATGTGTCATGTTAACTTTGATAACATTGTTAAGATAAGTTCTACTAAGGATGTGAGAGATATACCTAAGTTGGTAAAACCTACTAATGCCATTTGCAAGGAATTTCAATTGGGAAAGCAAACTATAATTTCATTTCAAAGAAAACAACATTGTTCAAATGAATTGTTGGAGCTTGTGCATATTGATTTGTGTGGTCCCTCTAGAATAAGAAGTTGACAAGGTTACATGTATTTAATTTTTCTTATCGATGATTATTCAAGAATGATGTGGGCTACTTTCTTAAGGGATAAATATGAAGCTTTGGAAAAGTTCAAGATCTTTAAGGCTATGGTTGGGACATAGACTAGTCTGAAGATTAAATGTCTGAGATTAGATAGAGGTGGTGAATTCACTTCCAGTGAGTTTAATTCTTTTTGTGAAGAACATGGAATAAAGAGACAATTATTTGCATCGCAAACCCCTCAGCAAAATGGAGTTGTGGAAAGGAAGAACATAATAGTTCAAGATGCTACTAGAACTATGATGCTAGAAGAAAATGTTCATCATATCTATTGGAGAGAAGTTGTGAGTACTATTGTTTACATTCTCAACTAGGTACAAATCAAAGGAGATATTGGTAAGACCCCTTTTGAGCTATGGACTGGTCATAATCCTACTATTAGATATTTCAAAATCTTTTGGAGTAGATGTTATATCAGAAGAGATGAAGATATAGGAAAGTTTTATTGGCCTCCTACAATGATTTAATAACTAAGCCTTTGTAGCCATGATTCAAAGATTGGACATCTAACCTGAATAGCCATTTCAATCATCATGAAGGTGCATTTAACTTGTCAACCCAGGGATGTGAAATTGAAATGGGTCAACACAGTATGTGCACTAGGAACCCAAAGTAGCCATTTTCATTCTACAACTAAAGAACTCACAATACTGAAAGTAAATTTCTTAGAAGGGAATACCATAAATTTCAATCATCAATAAACAACTACATCAAACTAAAATGCATATCAGGAATGAAAATTTGAGCAACAAAGAGGGAACTACTCTATCTGCTTTAGCTGCAGGAATAGTCACATAATGGAATTCTAGTGGTTGTAGGAACAGTCGGTGCCAGATTTCTAGCTAATTACTAAACAACAAGTAATACTAAACTAATACTAAGCTAAGAGGATGGATTACTCACTAAGTGGGCCCCCTTGGATAAGTATCCTCTGAAACTAATGAGAACTCAGATGCTCGAACTTAGAACTTTATTTTATTCACTATAAATCATGAGTACAAAAAGATCAATGTATCAGTATTACTAAAAAATTGAGAGTGCAAGTACAATATCAAATCATGCAACTCTTAAAGAAGGAGCATCAGGTCTCTATTTATACTATCGATGAGATAGGGCAGTCAACTCCATGACTGGGAGGACACCATTTAGGGAAAATAGAGAAAGTGGAGTGGCAATAGTTATGCGTGCATGGAATCTGGTCAAACATGTAGGTCCAAACATAGATTTAGCACAGTAGTAATGCCTACATCTGCTCAATCATTAAAGTCCACTACAAGGTTACATTCGGTTGCATGAGGAATCTTCTGTTGTCGACCTCCTTTGACCTTTGAGTGATTCCTTTGTTGGACATTACGATGCATGCCTAGCTAATGTTGTCTTCCTCAACTTAGCATCCTCAAATTAAATCTGCATGGTAATGTTAGTACAGATAATAACTGCATATCTATAACCACCTTAAGGAACATTTATTAACCACATGTAAAATCAATATAGATAATCCACATAATATGCCAATGTCATTAAAACTTGCAGAAATAGGATTAAGCCCAATATCTATGGTTTGAGGGAAACATTATGAAAATATCAACATTTAACATCAAATTCCATGATAACTTCCATCAAATAAACTATAGATTCTACCCAAAATTGGACCCAAAACTAGGCTCATCACTCCCCCCAACCTAACATTTTGTTGGTCCTCTAGCAAGGGAAGGGTTGTTCTTCTGCATGGTCAAAGCTCTAAAATTTGCAACTGATAGTTGTCCAACATCAGTGGCTATTGAGAATGAATTAGGGTCCCAATAGAATCCTCCCAATTTGTCCAATCGGCCCCATCTCTATTTTTCTGCAACAATTTCATATTGGTAGATCTTGAAGTTTGGTACGGGCCACATGAGAATGGGTGGTTGAAAAGTTATGGGAAGCCAAAATCACCCCTTCATTCTCTAAATATGAATATACCTATCAATCATTTTTAGTGCTACAACATAATTGTGGATGGAATGAGGTTTAGCCTATTTCAGCTCATCAGTTAGGCTATTCCATCTTTGTGATAGGTATCTTCTCATAATTTCCTCCTGTGTTGATGCCTTTACCTCATACTCACTGTAAACTACCTCAATCCAAGGCATGATCATGTTTCCATAACTAGGTCTGAGAAGCATTTTGAGCCATTCTCTGTAAATATCCTTTGGGTTGCTTGATTCAGCCCTAATGGGTAAAGGGATGTTAGACTCCAATAGCTTATAAGCCCCACGTTGTTGTTCCTGACTAATCTCATTTTGTACCCAAGACAAAAAGTCCCTTAATTGGATATCCCCAACATACAACAACGGATTCCAATCATCGTCTTGAGTTACAACATAATTATGCAAATAAAACCCACACAACAAATTCTTCATTTCAGGGTAGGCAATCCTATAAGCATTGAAAAATTCATTAGGATTGCCAATAGAAGGATTCAAACTTGAGGAAATCCTTGACAGTTTAGAAGAGAGATATTTTTCTTTTAGGTGTAGAGCATAGACCCTTGGAGAGGTCCTACATTCTAAAATTTGTGGTACCAAGGTTTCCATATCATCCACCCTCTTCTTTAGGGTGGCAATTTTTGCATCCTTATCTTCAATCTCCTCATCCCTCTTTTGTATTTCCTTTTTCAATTTCTATTTTTCCTTTTTCCATTCTTCCTCCCTCCTTTGTATTTCTTTCCATTAATTCAAAATTTTCATATGTAAATTGTAAAATTAGGAGGATTATGAATTCCTAATAGTATTTTTGTCGATGGTTGCTCCTCATATAGTACTATCTGCATGGAATCAGGCTGTCCAGTTGTCTCTGGATGAGGGGCTACTATTTCTTCTCCCACTTCTTGCTATAGGGGCTCTTGTTGCGGGACTTCTTGCTCACGCTGCAGGAAATATTAATTTTCCTCAAACTCTTCTACAATGTTAGCAAGATCGGAAAGTGTTATATTTGTTTCTCTCTCAATTATGTCTTCTTTGACATTCTCCTGCCCCATTGGAGCTTTAGGGTCCTCGTGTGATGTCTTTCTAGGCTTAGGGATTTCCTATGGAGGCATACCAATCCCTAGCCCAACTGGTCTTGATTTCTTGGGAGGTCTCACATTTTTCTTTGGCTATAGGATGAACAATGTCAACCTTCCTCTTCTTAGAACTTGGCACCTTTCTTTCTACCAACTGTCTTTTGGCCTTTCCTTTTTTTGTTTCTACTTTTCTCTTATGTGCCCTAGTTTTCATTAGGGTACCAAGTGGAATGTCATCATCAGAATCTAAGGAGCAACTTTCTTTTTATGAGTGCTTAGTTCCAAAAGAACTAATTTCTATGGTTTCTTCTACCACAAGAGGGTTTATGGTAGGGCCTACACCAAAGTTTGAAGCACCACGAGTGGCTTCAATCATGCTCAATCTCCTACTAGACCTACGAGGTTGAGGAAAAACCATAGGTTGCAAGTGATCAGGTCTAATTTGATCAACATTTATAAATTCTTCCTAGGTCATTCCAAACACATCATGCATAGACTTTTAAACAAGAAATTTAATCAAACAATGGTGGGAAACAGAATTGTCCCTACCTTTCTGGGTCTTAGCCGCCATGATTGAGAGAAGATTGTACAACACGTTAGGAACATTCATCCTCCTTTTCTGCCTCATGTGACTCAAGAGTTTGAAGTGTACTAAATTTAGGTTTGACAAACGACCTTCACAGGTGAGATACCTAATAATGTAGATGGCTTCCTACTTCCATGGTTTAGGCATAGAGGTTTTTTTTGCACCCTATTTATCCAAGCTAATTGGAGGGTCACCATGTACTATAAATTCAGCCCTAGTTGACCTGGCATCTCTTGAGGCATGGTAATATTTTCCATCAACAGGTAACCTTGTAACCTCTACAATTATCTCCTCAGTTGCCACAACCTCCAACCCTTTTACTGTGGCTTTTCCTTTAGAAAATGTTTGGGTGAATTCTAGTGCAATGCTTTCATCAAAGCCATCTAACTTCAGGAAGTAATCTAACCATCCACAATTTCTAAATTCGGCCAGGCATTGTGCATTCTGCAATAAAAATCATGAATCAAGGGCTCATTTTGAATTAACCCTCCTCCCATTGTCTACAATCAACTATCACTCTACAAAATTTCTTTCATGTAATTCATGTTTGAAAGCCAAACACCTTCCTACAATACCTACTAAATTTCTAGTGCCAATATCAACTAAATTTTCCCTTTCTTTTGTTTTACCTTTTTTCTTGCAACTCAGGATTACAACAGGGTCAATAATGTAAAGAAAAGGAATGATAAAGGAGAATTATGATGGGAAGAAATGGCACTTGTAGTTAGTGTCACTTCAGACATGCAAGCCGTCCTTTCACTCAGATTTCAAATTTGCTCATTTTAAATTTTTTGACGTAGCCTAGGATAAATTGACACATGGGCAATATATTTGCATCTTTTTCTTTCCCCCCAATCTAAATTTGGACATGTGTCCACACATGCGAGATGGGAGTGGTGATTTGACAAGGAATAATGACATGTTATGTGAACGTCTATACTAACGTACAATGATTAAATGAATGCACTTAAAATATGATTAAAAGATAACAATTAATATGCACATACCTAAATGTGTGGAGGATTTGTTGCAAAGATTGTGGAGAAAGTATCGTTCACCTTTTTAGGAAATAAATTGAGCAATTAATGAAAATGGAGTGGAATGAGGTGAGGTGGAATGAAGTGATGGAAGAGAGAGAAAGGTGGTAATGGATGGGTGAATGGGAAGATGGGTGAAGAAATGGACTTCCACAAGAGTGAAAGTCTTTATTATGACAAGTGTGTACCTTAATTAGCCAGAAGGAGGGACACTAGGTCCACTTCCTTTGATTCCAGGAAGCTCAGGTGTTGAATGTTGGGTGAATTGTTGCAGGAACTCTTCTTTGGAAGTTGGCTTGTGATATAATCTGAGGTGATGACCATTGATAAGTAACTTGAATTTGATAGGGTCAATGGTAGTAAGTTGAAAAACTCCATTAGGAAAGACCTTAGTGACTTCATATGGTCCTAGCCACCTTGTTTGCAATTTTCCTACATTGTCTTGATATCTTGAGTCATAGAGCAGGGCCCAATCTCCTGGTTGGAATTTCTTTTCCTTGATAAATTTGTCATGCCACTTGATTCTCTGATTTTGTACTACCTCTATATGATGTAGGGCTGCTCTTTTTATCTCATCCAAAGCATTTAGCTGCATGATTCTTTCTCTTTGTGCCTCAAAAATATCCATCCCCAAATCTATTGCAGTCCTAAGAGTCTTATATTCAAATTCAATGGGCATCATGGATGTCTTTCCATACAACAACTCAAATGGAGGTAAGCATATAGTTGTTTTCTAGGTTGTCCTATAGGCCCAAACAACTTCTGGTAATATTTTTTCCCAATCCTTTCTATGAATAGCTACCATTTTGGTCAAAATGGCATCAATTTCTCTGTTGGTCACCTCAACTTGGCCATTAGCCTGGGGGTGATAAGGAGTAGACTTCTTATGCCTTATGTTGTACTTATTAACTAGTGCTACAACAAGGGTTGATGTGAATTGAACCCCTTGATCAGTCACTATTTCTCTTGGAACTCCATATCTTGTGAAAATCTCCTCATAAAGAATTTTTGCAAGCTTTTTATCTCTTGCATGCTTCATGGCCTTAACTTCTACCCATTTTGTCACATAATCAGTGCATACCAAGATATAAGACTTACCATTTGATGGAGGGTCAATGGGTCTGACAAAATCCAATCCCCACTTGTCAAAGGGAGTGATTACTACATGAGGGAAAAGTGACATCTCATCAGATATGGTTAGTCTTTCCATTCTTTGACATCTATCACATTTTTTGGTATACCTTCCTGTATCCTTGTGGAGTGTTGGCTAGTACTATCTTGTGTGCAAAATTTTCATTGTTGTCCTCTTGGCTGAAAAGTGTCCTCCACATGGTTCATTGTGGAATGCATGCAAAATGTCATATGTCTCATCTTCTCTCACACATCTCCTCATGACATGGTTTGGTCCAGTATAAAACAAACATCTAGCAATCCAAGAGAAAGGAAAATATTTTTCAATGAGTGTCCTTTTCTCTTTTGGAGAGAAGTGAGAAAGAACTCTACCTATGACCAAATAATTGTTTATGTCAGCATACCATGGTTTTTGTATACTGAGGGAGCATAGATGCTCATCAGGAAAAGAGTCATCTATGGTTTGATTGTCTTCTGATGTAGTCAGCCTTGAAAGAAAATATGCAACAACATTGGCCTTCACTAGCATATCCACAATGGTTATATCAAACTCCTGCATCAACAACAACCATATTGCCAACCTACCTATGATCAAAAGTTTATTCATGAGATATCTACTGGCTCCATGATCAGTGTGCACAAAGATTTAGTAACCCGTTATGTAATTTCTGAATTTTTTTAGTGCATAAATTACTGTCAACATTTCTTTCTCTGTCACTGTATAATTGAATTTAGCTCCTTGTAAATTTTTGTTGACAAAGTAAATGGAATTTTCAAAAACTCCTTTCTATCCTAAGACTGCTCCTATGGCATAATTTGATGCATCAATATGGATGTGGAAATTAAGTTCTCAATTAGGCCTTTTGAGTACAGGAGCATGAGTCAAAGCTTCCTTCAAGTCAAAAAATGCCTTGTCACAAGCTTCAATCCACTGGAATTCAACATCTTTAGTGAGAATATTATACAATGGTGCTACTACCTTGCTAAAATCCT
This sequence comes from Sequoia sempervirens, assembly GCA_007258455.2. Classification (NCBI taxonomy): domain Eukaryota; kingdom Viridiplantae; phylum Streptophyta; class Pinopsida; order Cupressales; family Cupressaceae; genus Sequoia; species Sequoia sempervirens. Next base: position 660,530,120 of record VDFB02270651.1, read on the forward strand.
TGATGAAATTCCTATAATATCGTGCATGATCCAAGAAAATCCTAACATCCTTGTGTTTTGTAGGTGTGGATAGATTTGTGATTACCTCAATCTTTGCAAGATCTACTTGAATTCCCTTGTGGGAGATGTGGTGGCCAAGAACTACACCTTCCTACATAATCATGAAGAACTTTTCACTATTTAAGGACAAGTTTTAGTCTTCACATCTCTACAAGACTCTCATGATATTTTCCAATTCTTGATTAAAATCAACACCATAAGTGGTAAAGTCATTCATATCAATTCCCATGCAATCATGAAAAATGTCTGAGAATATGCTAATGACTTACCTCTGAAAGGTTGCAGGTGCATTGCATAATCCAAATGGGAGTACCAAATAGGCATAGATACCCCATGGATAGGTAAATATGGTCTTCTCCTAGTCCTCTAGTGCAATTTGGATCTAGTTGTAGCCGCTGAATCCATCTAGAAAAGAAAAGTAGTGCTTGGATACATGTGTGTCCAAAACTTGATCAATGAAGGGTAAGGGAAAGTGATCCTTCTTGGTGGAAGCATTAAGTTCCATGTAATCAACACAAACTCATCATTTCCATCCTTTCTTTGGCATAATCACTAATGGAGACATCCAGTGACTATCTGAAATGGAGTAGATGAATCCTGCATCTAGTAATTTTGATAATTCCCCTTTTACAATTTCTCTTAGTGCAGGGTTAATTCTTTTTTGTGTTTGTCTTACTAGGGTGCAATCATCTCTGATGCAAATTATGTGTGTACAAATTTTAGGTTCAATCCCTTCATATCATGATAATCCCACGCAAATGCATGTTGATGGGTCTTTAATAAGTTTTCCAATAACAATTATTGTTCTTCACTTAATTTGTTGTTAACATTCAGATATTTTCATTTTGACACCTATACCTGTGTAGTTAACCCTATCATAGCTGCTTCATTAACAGATGGTACCTTTAGTTTATATGGAAGCAATGTATGGGACATACCTATTGCTATAGGAATTTTGTCTGTAGGAATAATGGCTATAGGAAGAGTGGTTGCAGGAAGAACGTTTGCAGGAACAGTGGTTGTAAGAAGAGCAGGAAAAAGTGTCTTGACTAGAGTAGCAGAATGAGAAGATGATGCTTCCTCCACTTCACAATGGTTCTAAATGATGTTAGCCAATAATTCATCCTCATCTTGGAGCTACATGAAAGAGCTTATTCCTAGCATCATAAGTTGTGCCACATAATTAACTTCCTCGGCCTCTTCACCAACATTTGGCCATATGAGATTATCTTCATCATGAGATGGTTGAGCAAGAGGATAGAAAACAAAAAAAATTGTGCTCTTCCCATCTGAAATGGTCGTGTCACCTGACCAACATCTAATGTATGCATCTACAGTTGCTAACCAGAGTTTTTCAAAAATAATGGGATACCCGCCTAGTGTAGCTTTAGGAGAAAGAATCATAAAGTCTATTGGGTATTCCCAAGAGTCTAAAACTACCACAAGATCATCCACTACACCACTAGGCTTAATATTAGATCTAGTAGCAAGCTGCAATATAGTAGGAGTAGATCTCATGCTTGCAATGTTTAGTTGTTGTAGGATGTCCTTGGTCATTACATTTATTGTTGCCCCTAAATCAATCAAAGCATTCTTAATTTGGATCTCGTTTATAACAACTGCTACCATAGGACTACCTGGGTCATTATACTTGGGGATAGTTACTTTTCACAGCATGATATTAGCTAGCTATCCAACCACATGAACTATAGTTGGGTCTTTCTTTTTCCTACCCAACTTCTTGAGGCATGCTTCCTTGATTGCCTTGCCATAAATTGGGACATCCTTTATGGTCTGAAATAGAGGTATCTAGACACATATATGCTTCAGCTAATCCAAGATGTCAAAAGTTGTATCCTCCTTCTCTTCCTTCTTCTTGGCAACTTCCAATCTCTGAGGAAATGGTGGTTCTTGTTCAATCTACTTGACTTGGACTGGTTTAGGATTTTTAGGCACACTTGGCTAAATGGGATCATTCAGAGGGTCCTCCTCCTCTTCCACAAGAAGCTCAATGATAATGGGCTTGGAAGGGGCTGGTAGAGTATTTCATGAATGTAAATGGATGTCACTTACACTCATAAAATATGTAGGGAATTGATTTTAATCAACAAAGTATGCAGGCTATTGTTGTGGTTTGTTATTTGGATTGGGTGTGGGATAAGTTGGTCATTGAGTAGGTTTAGGTGCATTTGAGCTTGGATTAGTAGGTGGAGGCATTATAGTAGGCTGTTGGGGTTGAGAAGGTGGTTGCATGTAACTGGTTCTCTGGGCAGGCCATTGTTGTCCTCCCCTCCATTGATTTGTTTGCTACTAATTTCCTAGAGGTGGTTGCCAATGCCCTTGAAATTGCTTCCAATTCCCTTGAGGTTGCTACCAATGGGGTGGAGAGTTTTGATTATTGGGCCAAGTATTTGGAGGGTTACTCCAAGGATGTGGTGGATATCCTCCATAGCTAGATGGATATGGAGGTTGCCATTGGTTACTAGATGAATAGAGATTAAAATATGGCCCAACATAAGATAGTGGATCCAGTGGCATACCTTGTATTGGAGCCCAAGGATTCCTTTGTGCAACATAGTAGAATTTGTCTTCTTCAATCTAGATTGGTTTTAACTCAAGTGGAATCTTCTTTCTTTCAAGATTAGCTACCATCTTGCATCTACAGTCCCTCTTCTTTTGTCTGCAGTGGGGGCAATACTCTGTCAACATTACCTTTGCCTCCTCTTTCTTCTTGGCCTAAAGTGTATCTAGCTGAGTAGCTAGATTATTTATAATCTCTTTCTTGAAGTCTTCCAGCAAATGAGTAATCTCCATTCTTGAAACTCCACCGATAGTTGACTTACCCATGGAAGATTGGTAAGCTCTCCCTATCTTTGATGTTGCCCTAGAGTAATTCTGGCATATTTTCTTGATATCCTCCCAAGCAACTTGGGAGATATCTCCTCCTCCCATGAGGTCCAAGGCATCAGTAGTGTAGCTATCATTGATTCCTCTCAGGAAAAGAAACTTTTTTGAGTCTTCATTGAGTGTATGGTGTGGATATTTTTGTAGGAAAAACAAAAACCTTCCAATATAATCTCTCAGGCTCTCATCTTCCTTTTGTTGCATCCTGAAAATGTCACCTCCTCTCATGTCACTGCCCCTGTAATATTCCTTGTATTTCTCAAGGAATTTTGTCTTCATGTCTTCCCAATTTTCCACAATATCTGTGCCTAGGCTCATGAACCATCTTAATGCAGCCTCTTTCAGAGTGGTCAGAAATAGCTTAAGCCTATGGGCATTAGTAGTATAATCATAACTCCTACAAAGTATGTCAAACTCAAACAAAAAGGTATTAGGATCTTCTGTGACAAGTCCATAAAACTTAGGGAGTGCTGAAGCAGGGATTTTCTTGATGTTGTCAACTTCATTCTAATGGCCAATGGGGAAAGGAAAAGCTGGTTGGTTAGGTCTATTCCTATTTGCATCACTGATGCCTGCTTGATGTAGTTCCAAAGAAAAGGGGTTCTCAAGCTGATTTTGGTCTTCACAGAAGACTTCAAAGCTAGTAAAGTCAGGGAATGCATCAACAAAGGGATGTGGATCTTCTTCTTCCTCTTCTCTTAGTAGGTTATGATATTCAACTAGTTGGAATGGATTAGGATTGTTAGGAAGGAATCTCCCATATGCATCCCTTCTCCTTCTTCTATGCATGTGGTATCACTCACTATCAGCTAGCTCACACAAAGAATTGGTAAATAATAAGGGGGGTCATTAATTCCTAAATGATGATATACTAAGAACAACTTCAATAAACACTACAACAAGAAAAGCTACCAATGAATCCAAATAACTTCCTAGTTTGACACCATCCTCGAAAACAACACCAAAAATGTTGGCCTCCTACAATGATTTAATAACTAAGCCTTTACAACCATGATTCAGAGATTGGACTTCTAACCTAAATAGCCATTTCAATCATCATGAAGGTGCATTGAACTTTTTAACCTATGGATGTGAACTTGAGATGGGTTAGCACAGTATGTGCACTAGGAACCCAAAGTAGCCATTTTCATTCTATAGCTAAACAACTCACAATACTGAAAGTAAATTGCTTAGAAGGGAATACCATAAATGTCAATCATCAATAATAAACTACATCAAACTAAAATGAATAGTAGGAATGAAAATTTGAGCAACAAATAGGGCACTACTCTATCTACTTTCACTATAGGTATAGTCACATAATGGAACTCTACTGGTTGCAGGAACAGTCAATGTTGGATTTCTAACAATTACTAAACAACAAGTAATACTAAACTAATAATAAACTAAGAGGATGGATTAATCACCAAGTGGGCCCCCATGGATAAGTATCCTCTGAAACTAATGAGAACTCAGATGCTTGAACTCATAACTATATTTTATTCACTGTAAATCATGAGTACAAAAGAGTAATGTATGTGTATTACTGAAAACTTGAGAGTGCAAGTACAATATCAAATTGTGCAACTCCTAAAGAAGGAGCATCAGATCTTTATTTATACTATCAACTAGACAGGGAAGTCAACTCCATGACTGGGAGGACACCATTTAGGGAAAACAATGAAAGTAGAGTGGCAGCAGTTACACGTTCATGGAATCTGGTCAGACATGCAGGTCCAAACATAGATTTAGCAGAATAGTAACCCCTGCATCTTCTCAATCATTAAATTCCACTACAAGGCAGTTACATTTGGTTGCATGAGGAATATTCTACCATTGACCTCCTTTCACCTTTTAGCAATTCCTTTATTGGACGTTACGGTGCATGCCCAACTAGAGGTGTCTTCCTCAACTTAGCATCCTCAAATTAAATCTACATGGTAATGTCAGTATGCACAATAATTGCATATCTATAACCACCTTAAGGAACATTTATTAACCACATAAAAAATTAATATAGATAATCCACATAATATGCCAATGTCATTAAAACTTACAGAAATAGGATTAAGCCCAATGTCTATGGTTTGAGGGAAACATTATGAAAATATCAACATTTAACATCAAAGTCCATGATAACTACCATCAAATAAACTATAGATTCTACCCAAAATTGGACTAAAAACTAGGCTCATCAAGTTTGATGCTAGGAGTCATGAAGGAATCTTTTTGGGTTATTCTACTAAAGGCAAGGCCTACCGGTGTTACAATAAGAGATTGAATAAAATGGTTGAAAGTGAAAATGTTAAGGTTGATGAAGACATTGATAGACCATCCAAAACCTATGGATATGATTCTAATGATTAGAATCACAGTACAAACAAAGGTTAGACCTCAAATCAAGTTTAGATCATTCCGGTGAATCAAGAAGATCAAGAGGAAGAAGAAACTAGTGAAAGAGCATAAGAGAGATCAGAAGAGCCTAAAATTCAAGAACGTTCTAAGACTCTAAGGTATATAAGATTGAATCATTCAAAAGATCAAATTATTTGTGATAAGAATAAAGGTGTCCAGACTAGAAGAATTACAGAAGAATATTGCTTGATTTCAAAGAAAACCTACTAGTGTGAATGAAGTATTCAAAGATGAACATTGGGTTGAAGTAATGAAAGAAGAGCTACAACAAATTGAGAAAAATGATACATGGATTCTTGTTCCTAGACCTAAGGATAAAAATGTAATTGGAACTAAATGGGTCTTTAGAAACATATTGAATGAGTAAGGTGAAGTGGTTAGAAACAAAGCAAGAATGGTTTGCAAGGGATATTCTCACATGGAAGGAAATGATTTTGAAGATACTTTTTCCCCTATTGCAAGAATTAAAGTTGTTAGACTATTTCTTGCTTATGTTGCTTACAAAGACTACAAGGTTTATCAGATGGATGTCAAGTCTACTTTTCAAAATGGAAAACTGGAAGAAGAGGTATATGTTGAGCAACCTGATGGATTTCAATTGACTAAGCAGGGAGATATGGTTTGTCGATTGAAGAAAGCACTGTATGGACTTAAGCAAGCCCCTAGAGCTTGGTATGATAGATTGGATAAATATTTGTTGAAGCTTGGATTTAACAAAGGTACTATTGATAGTAATTTGTATTTCAAAAATGATGATAAAGATTTGATTGTGGAAGTTTTTGTTGATAATATCATTTTTGGAGGAGATGATAGTTTGTGCATGAAGTTTTCCAATGAGATGCAGAGTGAGTTTGAGATGTCAATGATTGGAGAGATAAAATTCTTTTTGGGATTACAAATTAATTAGTTAGATAAAGGGATCTTTATATCTCAGTCCAAGTATGTGAAAGAATTGCTAAAGAAATTTGGTATGGAAGATTCAAAGTTAGTCAGTACACCTATGGTGACCGGATGCAATTTGACAACAGAAGATTATTCTCCAAAGGAAAATAAAAATAGATACATATCAATGATTGTTGATTTCTTTATTTGACTCAAAATAGGCCTAATATTATGAATTTTGGATGTATTGTTGCTATATTTCAAGCCGATCCTAAGGAATCTCATGTGACTGCTGTGAAGAGAATTTTTAGATACTTGAAAGGGACAATTGAGTTTGGTTTATGGTATGCTAAAGATGATGATCTTACCTTGAGTGCCTTTACTGATGCTGATTGGGAAGGAGATGTGGATGACAAAAAAAGTACTAGTGGTGGTGCATTTTTCTTGAGCAAGAAGCTATTCTCATGGTTGAGTAAAAAGAAAAATGTCATTTCTTTATCTACTATAGAGGCCGAATACATTGCTACTGCTAACAATTGTACTCAAGTATTATGAATGAAGTAGATGGGTAAGTGCACCAAGATGGTTCCCAAAAAAGGGGCTTAAGTGGCCACTTTTTTTTTTGAAATCAGGAAATACTGACCTTGGACATGAAATTGAGGATAGCTACACTCAAAAATTTTAGATGGAACAAAAACAAGGACCGTAGTGCTCCAAGTCTACTTTCTAAACTACTAATTTATTTTGAAAATGGTTGAGATTAAGGGGTTCAAAAGAGGGACACACAAAAATTGCTGTTTTTTCTGTCAGAAAAACATAACATAGCAACTCTTGTGTGACCCGAGCACGGTGGACTTTTTTATAGTATTTTTAAAACTCTCTGATTAGAAGTTAGATAATAGTTTGTAGTAAGGACTGGATATTTTCGATAATTTTTTAATGAATATTTGATTTTTTATTAATTTTCTAAGTGGGCACTTCCTAAAAAGCGAATTTTGGCCGTGCTCCCCCTAAATTTTTTTGAAACTAATAGATTTTTTTAAATTTTTTTTTTTTAAATTGTAGAATGAGTCTAGTTTCTAAAAATGTAATTTATTTCAAATTTTGATGAATGGTTAATTTATAGCGAAAAAAATACCAAACACTGCTTTTTGAAGAAAAATGGACATACAAACAAAAGAAATTATCGATGAAAGGCTTAACATTGTTAGAAAGTGAAAAAATTACATCGTTGGAAAGCTAATAAATAACCTAACATTACCCATGTGTTCGATTTTCTTGATATTGAACCAGATGCAATCTTGATGGTGAGCACGAACCCGATTATGTGAAAATTTGTTGAATTTGGAAAAAACACGTCTCTAGTCTTTGGGAATGCCTTCCAAGCCTTTGGGTTGGTATTCCAAGGCAAATACCAAAGAAAACTAAAAAGCGAATGTGTTATAACGCGAACACATTATTTGTTAGTTTGGCCACGAAAGTGCGACCATTTCAGTGCACTTACCCAGATGTTGAAGGATATAAAAGTTGTATATGATGAACCTATTGCTATATTATGTGATAATTCAAGTACCATTAACATTTCTAAGAATCTGGTGCTACAATAAAAAACCAAGTACATATCTATCAAGTTTCACTTTTTGAGAGAAAAGGTAAGTGAAAAGGAAGTCAAATTGGAGTATGTGCCTACTAAGGAGCAGATTGCATATATCTTTACAAAGTTGTTTCCTAAGGATACTTTTGAGTATCTCAGAGGGAAGTTAGGGATGATTAGCCCTTCTAATCAGAACTAAGGATGCATTGCATTGCATCAATCCATGCATTTCATAATCATATCTTGATTCAAATTGATGTTGTGGTGGCTGCTACTTAGGGGGAGTAGTCAAATGGTTTGAAAATTTAGATATGTGGTTTAGAGCTTAGAGATATTTGAAATTGATGTCAAAGGGGGGAGAATAGTAATGTGACAAAATGGTGATTATCTAGGGAAAAGAGCCTTGTGGGGAGAAGATTGTGTGAAAGAGTTGAGGAGAAAATGAGTCAGAACCTAAGCAAGAGTCAGTTGCGTTGATGGTGTTTTTCACATCATGTGTTTCCATCAATGCCAAAGGGGGAGATTGTTAGTTTTTGTGGTTGTGTTGTTGATATGTGGTTGTCATTGATGTGATCAACACTATTAGCATTAGTGCATTTGAAGTTGTATATGTCGAGGATATTGAGAAAATTGTAATGGAATGAGTTGCAAGTTGTTAGTGGTGAAGTGATGTTTTGTCTATCGGTGAGTTCTATATGTTGTTGATAAGAGGTTTTGGACTAAAGGGTTTCTTTTTGAGTATATCTATTTTATCTAGATTTATTTTTGGAGATCCACGTCAAGATTTAATCGAGTTATGAAGATTTTTATTTTGACAGTTTTTTTGTTACTTCAATTTGTGTTCTTGAATAAAGATTATGTGATTCTAATTAGTTCAATTGTTGTGGATGCTTCTCTGGTGATTAATGATGCTTGTGGATGTTTCTAGATCATGCTCTATCTGTGTTTCACATCTGCGTTGATCATTGTTCTTGCAATCAAATATTTTCTCTTGAGTGTTCATGTTTTTCATGTTCTTGGCCAACAAGGCGTTGAAGCGTGTTATGGATCTTTGAGGAGAAATTAATTGAAGTTTTTTTGTGTTGGAGATTCTAATTTGGGTCTTCACTATGTTGTGGCTGACCTTGGTTGATTTGCATTGAAAATTATCTATTGTTTTGGGCTGATAGTTTGTATTCATTTTATTATTTCTTTGTGGCTGACTTGTAGCAATGTAATTTCATGTTGCAGATATATAAGAGCAATTTTTTATTAGAATTGAAGTGTGCTCAAAAGTTTTCTTGTGTATGAGATGTGCAAATAATTTCCTAATCATTCAAAGGCAAAGCAGAGAGTGAAGAAGAGTGAAGAAGTGTTCATGTGCTTAACTAGAACTGTAATCAAGCATTAGCAGATGCTATTTTCTCAGTTCAAAATCTGGATGGTTGCAATCAGAATTTCTATGTAAGATAGTGTGTCTTCCTTTGTAATTGACCAATGATCTCTAGGAAGTGTGCTTGAATGCATGTGCATTCCCCATTTATTCTTCGTATACTTTTAACAGGGTATAATCTTGTGGATTGACCTCCACCATGGTTTTTCCCCTAATAGGGTTTCCACATAAAAAATATTGATGTTATGTGTGTTTCTGATGTGTTGTTGATTCATGCTTTCATTGATATTGATTAGATCTAAGAATAAGGATTAATAAGTTTAATAAGTTTGAAATTCGGTGACAACTTATTCACCCCCCTGTCAGTTGTCTTCCCTTGTGTTGCCAACAATATCATCCTAATGATTTATGCAAACTAAAGTAAACCAATATGAGACAATTTACCAGTCATCCATAATTGGAAAATTACTTCCACACAAAATATGATTCACATTTCTAGAATTGATGTTCTATAATTTTGATTTCTCCTGGGGTTGCTAATTATCTAATGTACCTTAGAAAAGGACCCAAAAAAACAAAAAAAGAAACAAAAAACCAAAAAAAAAAGAGGGAAAACTATTTACATATTTATAGCCATGACCAATGACTTGCACTAGGCTTGGAAATAAAATTTTAACAACTTCCCATTGACTGGCAATGGGACATCCTCTCTACTAAGGGTTTTAAGCCTATAGGTGCTATCACTGATAATTTTGGATACTTGGTAATGAAAAGTCCACAACTTGTCAAACTTACCATGCTCACCCTTCCCTTCATGGGATTTGTCCCAAGATAGGACCAGGTCAGATATTCTAAAATACTTCACTCTAGCCCTTTTGTCAAACTAGTGCTTAACTATGAACTGATGTTTAGCAAAATGGTCTATTTCCCTTGTATGTTTTTCATCCAAATGCATCAGTTGAAGTAACCAAGCCTTTATTTGGTCATCCAATTTGATGTATTCATGGGAAAATTTCCAAGAATGGATTCTCAAGTTTACATGCAATACAGGGTCAATTCTATAAACCAAATGATAAGGGGAATTCCCTAATGCAGACTTTATCCTAGTCTTGTCGACCCAAAGGAAAAATTTTAGAAAGGAATGCCATTCGCTAAGATTCTTCTCAATTAGCTTTCTAATTATATCCAGAAATTTCTTATTTGATGATGTTGCTAATCCATTTCCCTATGGGTAATAATTAGATGAAAATTTTAATGTTATACCTATACGAATTCCCAATTGGAAAATTTCAAAGAAGGAAAATCAAGGCCATTATCACATACCAAAGCATATGGTACTCCAAACCTAGTAATGATGCCTTATTTTAAAAATTTGATTACCACTTTTATGGTGCATTGCTTATTGTGGTAAGCTTCTATCCACTTGGTACAATAGTCAATAGCTATTAACACATACATGTGACTAGCGGATGATGGAAAATTAATCATTCCTATGAAATCAAATCCCCACTATGCAAAGGGACACATTTCCATCATGGGTTGCAATAGTTGTGCATTAAATATCCCTTTGTCTTCAGTATTTTGACATGTCTAAAAATGTTTCATGTGCTTGTACATATCTTTATATATGGTCAGCCAATAATTGTTGGCTCTTAGAATAAGGTGAGCAGTGGCTAATGGGGCTCCATGAGTTGTGCCAAACCTATCATGTATTTTTTTCAAAACGTCACCTACTTCTTTCTTGCTCAAGCATATTAATTAAAATTCCTCATGAATATTCTTAAAGATAAGACCCCCGTTAATCATATAACTATGGGCTTTAATTTTTAAGGCTCTCCTTTGATGCCTTTGCATATTATTTGGACAATTGTTACTGATTAGTTAATACCAAATGTATGAATATCAATCATCTTGATTTTTTGTATCTTAGGTATATTGTTTATTGGATATTTGAGGATCAATATCAATAATAGATCTAACCAATTCTTTTCCATGAACTAGCTTCATGGGTATAATTTCCAATTCAAATTCTTGTAGAATGGTGACCACTTATCTCTCTTCTCTCCAAGTTCACATTGCGTGAGAAACATCTTAACTATTGCATCAAGTAAAAGTACCTTAACTATGATTTTGAGGATGTAATGTCTAAATTTCCTCACTACCTTAACCAACACAAAGGCTTACTTTTCGATGTCCATATATCTTAATTCGACTTCCTTAAAAGGAGCACTAATGAATGCAATGAGCCTTTCTTCCTTATCCTCGCCCCTTTTTGTTAACATAGCTAGAGATGTGTGACCTAAAGCAAAATAATAAATGTAGAAAGGTTTAATGTACTTAGGACTGACCAACACTAGTGCTTCCATGATTACAACTTTAATATTTTCAAAGGTGGGCTTGGATTTATTCATCCATTCAATCTTAGCATCTTTATTCAACATATCATTAAGGGGTCTTACTATTTAAAAAAATATGGTAATGAACTTCCTAACACATTTGATCTTTCCAAAATAATACTTTAATGATTTCTTGCTCCCTAGAGGTTGCAACTTCATCAAGGCACTCACTTGATCAGGATCTATCAAAATACCTCTCTCATAAATGACATGCACAATTAATTTACCCTTAGTCACCCTAAAAATACATTTCTTTGGGTTCAATGACACTCCATATGTCTCACATTTATGCAATATAGCTCTAAGATCGCAAACATGATCTCCTCTATTTTTGGAGAACATAGTGAGATCATCCATGTATATTATATTGCATTTTCCATCCAGGTCTCTAAAAGCATAATCCATTTCTCTCAGAAATATGGATCCAAAATTTATCAACCCAAATGACATCCATATATAGGTGAAAGTCCCCCACTTTGTAGTGAAAGAAGTTTTCATCCTATCTTCTTTAGCAACCATCACCCAGTTATACCTCGAAAACCTATCTAAGAAAGACATCATTTGCTCCCCGTTAATGATTTGCAACACATCATCCAATGAAGGTAGATGATAATTATCCTTCTCAAATTCCTTATTGAGATTTAAACAATCTACACTTAACTGAATATCCCCACTCTTATTTCTAATAGGCACCAAGTTAGCTACCCATGTGGACTGTCTTATGGGAAAAGTAATTCTGGTTGATAGGAGCTTTTGTACTTTCAAAATCAAGGGCTTTAGAAGCACATTTACTGGGCATTGTTTTTTCCAAAAAATTTTTACATTGGGTTTCAATGAGATGGTGTGTGTTATGATGGAGGTATCATATATATTCAAGTCCTCATAAGTCCATGCTATTACTTTCCAATAATCTCTAAGTGCTTGAGAAATGTTCCTTCATTCATCTCCATTGCCTAATTTAACTATGAGAACATTTTTAGGATCCTCCTCAATGTTCAAGTTGTACAAATCAAATTTTCCTCCATTAGTCTTAGGAAGATCTTTCTACCAAATTATATAATCTAAATCATACAACCTTTCTAATTCAATAATCCCTTTTGGAATGTTATTATCTTTCAATTGGGCTAAGTCATCATCATAGGGTTTATAATTAGGGTGATCCACCTCTTCAATTATTTGAGCTTTGAAAATACCTGAATTAGTAATGAACTCCAAAACATGCCTATCATCTTCAAATACATGCAAATTAGTGACATTCATAATTGAAGGCAACAATGCCAATTCAATAGTAAAACTTTTCAAGTCTGAAATGTTTAATGGCTCCAAGGTTCTAGCAGCCATAGATAGTAAATTTTATTTTAGGTTAAACTTCCATGGAATGTGATGGAACCTTCAAATTTGCAAAATTTGAAGTGCCCATGATGAAAAAACTTGATCTCCACTCTCAGAAATGCACTAAAAAAATCTGCCCCAGTGACCTACTTTGGAGGGTCATAATTCAAAGACAATTAATTTTAATTCCAAACCTCTTGGGGAGCATATTCATTTGACATATGTTTACATGTATGTCTAATTTCAGCTTCCCATGATAAGTTTTGACAAGGTTTTGAAGAGAAAAGTTGGAGGGTTCTAGGACTATTTTGTTGTTTGCAAACTCTCAGGCCTGTGAGGTGGCCTCTTGTTTAGTCTAATATTTCACAACTGGATGATCATCATGACAAATAGATTGATGATATGCATTCACCTCATATTCATATTCTCCCTGGTCTGGTTTCAAAGTCTCAGGATCAAGTTTGATATTTTTACTAGGTCAAAAGAAAATGCAGTTTGTTTTGTTTTTACTACATTTCTTGAATGTTTAAAGGTAGTCAACTTTGACACCTAATATCTTGTGAAGAATGTGGATTGAATGAAATACCTCTTGCACATGTACTCTATGGACCTAAATGATCTAGTGTTTCTAGTGGTAGGTTCCCATGAGGTGATTTGATATTTTTTGAGGTGGTGACTTGGTGAGACCTAATTGGTTTTGAACATGTGTAGTTGTGGAAAAGCTTGAGTGAGCCACTTTGGAATTGAATATATTGCACCTCAAAATCTATTTTTCTGAGTGGTTTGTTGCATTGCATTCTTGGGTCAAATTTCTACGTTCCTATGCATTTTCATGGCTCAATGAGCTGTTTGACTAGTTTTTCAAGGTGATTCTAGAGGTCACTGGGCTAGTTTTAATCACTATGCAATTTTGCTAGAAAGAAAATTTTAATGACAACCCACTTCAAATTTTCATTCCAGATGCATATAGAGGAAAAATCAGATCAATTGAGGATAAAACTTGTTTCAAAATGATTTTTTTTTAGTTGGGCCCACAAGGGGACCCAACATGTGCCACACAACTCAAGGAAAGCCCCTAACTTATAAAAGGATAGTCTTAGTGACTGTAATGAAGATCGTAGATGGCACTCATTTTCACAATGCCCAAATGGAAATATCTATATGAAACCTTTTGGTAACTTTGACAAAGGACAATGCCACTTAGTTTTTCCCAGGACAAATATGATAAAATGTGAAGTTAAAACTATTTTCTTTTGATAACTTGATTGATGAGGGACATAAGCCCTCACTAATTATTTATACAACCTTTGTGAGTGCTCTGTTTTGTCATTTCCTATAAGGAATGTGAAGGTTGAAACCATCATTAGTTAGATGCACAAATAGAATGTGGTGGTGTTTCACTTGCGTCACCATGGGATAAAGTTACAACACTAATTAATCTTGCTAAGTTGTTGGAATAGTTACATAATATTGAGAAAGAAAATCTTTTACATAGGATAATTTTGTTAAGGTTCCCTAATTTTGTGGATGCGCTTGAAGTGGATAAGAGGCTCATCAAATATTTTATTGGATGATCGGCAACAACAAACATAAAATCAATGAATGGTTTAAAGCAATGGAAACATTTGAAAGCAATCATGGCACAACGCATGAAGATGAAGGAATTGTTACAAAAAATGAAAACACACCCTATAGTGATGAAGATAAATATGGTGATAGACCCATGGAAGAAAGATATGTAGAGGCCACCAAAGATATAATTATCCACATACATCTATGGTCCAATTTGAAGTTTTTGGTGAGTTGCTACAATTTGCACATGATCCAAATTCCAAGCATTTTGGTGAAAATAGTCAAATTGAATATATCAAGTATTTGACAAGTGCAATGATGGGTATCATGGAACAAAAAAAAGTTTGTGAGCATGTTCCAAGAAACCTCATAACTATAAAAAATAGAGAACATAGAAATGGTTCAAGGTCACAATATAAGAATCATTTTGGTTGTAAATTTCCATGGTTCATCTTCTTTCTGGGTTTATGTAAGTACTCATGGGAAGGATGATCATAATTTAGATTAAAGTATTCAAGAACATTCTGTTGATTGAAGTTACAAAGAGGCAGTTGAATATCTAAGAAAATATAAGCTAGGAAAGTATCCATTACAGTTCATTTGTAACGAAAATGAAATGAAGATTTTCCATGGAGAACATGTGTAGAATGTGAATGATGATACAAAAACTAAAAATTTTGAGCTTAATGATGATCCTAACAACATAATTATAAGCTAGATAGAGTGTGAAGATGGTCATATTTTAGAATTATCAGCTCCTTCAAAATTGCATGAAAATTTGTCATCTAGTGGTCAAATTAAAATTCAGGGCTGCTAATTGAATTGCATACAAATTTGGGAATCTAAACATAGAAATTGTGGTAGAAAGCATCTTTGTTCGATGCCTAACATATGGATAAATTTGTCTCAATGTTTACTGTGATTAAGTGCAGTTTGCACATACAATGAAAATGTATCAAAATTGTTAGCAAAAATTCTATTTTGGCACTGAGGCCCAAGCTATCAATTTTGTTGTTCAAACACATTATGATGTAAAATAGTGGCAAGATTATAGGAGAACATTATTAAGTGCAGATTTTGGTGCCCCTAGATTGCATATTACATTTTGAGAATTTATTTCTATGAAGTTTCATCAAGCATCATTAGAATCAATCATTTCCTTATGTGTTTAGCCAATGTTTGTTGTAGCAAGCTTGCATGCATTGTCTCGATGGAAAAGGGGTTTAGTCGCATTTTAGAGAGAGGAGTTGGAGAGTAAATCCAGAGAGTAGGTTTGGCCTCTAAAGAAGAAGAGATAAGATTCTCTTGTAGGGAGTGGCCAAGCACAAAGAAATGTGCAGAAATTAGTTGTGAATAGAGGTGCAGGGTGGAGAAAAATAGGAGTGTTTGTTGTCGCAAGCAAGGGTTTGATCACCTCAGAGGAAGTAAGATCATTAAAATTACAGAGTCAAAAAGCATGGACATAAAGAAAATCCAATGAAAGTGATGTGATGTATTAATAACAAAGAAAATATTTAATGAAGTTAGTGCAGATGGAGCTCGATCAAATGGTTAGGTGGAATGTAGCAAACAATATGAAACTAGGGAAAAGTTTGTGCCACCATGACCATTATGATATTGCAAAGCACAGGAATTAGGGCAAGCCAGGAGATCAACAGATAGTAGAGAAAGGAAGATCATGGACACATCCTCACCCTTGCCCGCTAGCCTGCAAGAGCCAGTGCTGACATCAGGATGAGGGCGCGGGGAAGTAGGGAGGTGAAGGTTTGCCCACCAGCCTACCAAATTAAAATATAGTTTTATAAAAGGTTGCGGTTGTGTGGGGTGTTGAGAAGGAAGGCCATGGTGGGGCCAAATAAATATTTTAAATTTTTGAAAATTTAATTTTTTTCCCAATGATAAAATATTTAAAAGCCTTCATTTCACTATTTAAAAGGTAGAATTTAAATATCGGTGAAAAGTATAAAAAAGCACAGGTAAGTTTTTAAAGTTTACCTTTAAAAAGATTAAAGTGGTCTAGTAATTTTTTTATGGCAAAGATTTTAAATGTTGCTCACCAAATATTTAAAAGGGGGATGAGTGAAATTTGTGTGCAACACAATGAAAATTAAAAGGTTAAATGGCTCTGTTATAAAAAGTAAGAAACCTCTATTTGCATGGAAGTAAAATGTAAAGTGTAGCTAGGAAATGTGAGTAGAGGAATAAAAGAGATTTCATGAGAAAGAAAACAAAATTAGTTTTTCACGCTGCAATGTAAAAATGGAGGAGGAATACATTTTTAAATTTTGGGAAAAATAAAAGGGTGAAGGTTTTCATGGTCATGTTAATTTTTCAGAATGAAGGGCTTTGATGGTGGCAAAGATATTTTCAACAACAAGGCATGGATGAATGATGGCTCATCATGATGGGAATAATTTTCTATTTGAGGGAAAGTGAATACAAGATGCATGAACCAACGTACATGTTGAATATTTTTCAAGTGCTAGAGGCAGTTGTTGATCAATGAAGCTGAGTATTCCAAGTGTCTTCCATAGATTGATTTTAAGTTGCTTCTTCTTCTTCTTATTCTCATTCTTTCTCATTTTTACAAGGTTTTAAAATTCTGGATTAGGAAGTAAGGTAGAATAGTGTTGAATCTAAGTCATAAACTAAGTATGTAAATTGTAATAGTTGGGTATTATGAGCAAATGTTAGCCAATTTTTATAGAAATATATCACTATCATGAATTTATCTCTAGATTTGTAAGCTTTTAATCATATGAATTCAATATATCAAGGATGTTTGAATTTGTCATTGTAGCTTTCCTATGATTGTGTTGTTTGGCCATGGTTCTCTTTCAAGGAAAGAGTTAAATTGCTTTGATCAGATAACTGTGATTTAGAGTACACAAGTGAGATTGATAAGTAGAATTTTATGCAAAATATGAGTGGATTTGTTAATGTAAGGCATTAACATATTTTAAATCCATTGGTTGAACCTATTTTGCTGATAGAATATCTATTGAAAATTTATATTTGACTCTGTGGCCCATGATTAGGCACTAATTTATCACAAAGCCTAAGACATTTTCAGAAATAATTCATATAATTTTTAATCTCAATGAATCTTTGGATTTTTTTTTAAGTTATATATGTTCCTTGTATCTTCATGGTATTTTAAAGAGTATAGAGGCTGAATTTGAGAGAATTGTATTTGTTAGCCCTCTATGTGTTTGAGATGAAGATATCTAAGTTATCTATTCGTAGCAATGTTCAATGAAAATGGGATTATGCTTGAACCTGGTAGAATATAAAATACCCATCACTTTGAGAAATATCCACTTTCAGAGGTCTTTAGTTTTTTGTTTGGCATAAGTTTGTCATACATTTAGGCCTACACTTAGGAACACCCTCCCAAGTCTTGTGGAGCTCAAAGTACAGAAGGATTTCATGGCCTTGTTCATTGTCTTTTATTGTCTTCAATTCATTGATAGTGCATATTCCTTGTCCAAAATATTTAATTATGTAGTTTAGGCATTGTGTTTCTCCTTAGGATTGAAGGTTGCAAGAAAAACCACCAATAGATTGGTGACTCTACTTGGGAGAACTTTGAAATTTGGTTGTAGACTGTCTTGTCAAAGAGTCATTAAAATCTTGAAATATTATTTGTAACCTGAGGTTGGAAATTGTGGAGTCTTATTTTCCCATTTGAGTCACAAACAAATTGGTGACTCCGTTGGGGAGTCAGTTGAAAAGAGTCAATTAGTTTGTTGATCTATAGTTTTGGGTCAGATGATCCAAGGACCTGCATACTTGAAGGATATTGCTGCAACATTTTTGGTGTATTCTTGAAGTTTGATGCTCTACTGGTGGAGAGAACTCATAAATACCTAGATCTTGGAAGAAGCTTTCTACTGCTTGAAGAGCTTTTCCTCTTGCAAAGAGGTGGTGACTCTACATAACATTTTACATCATCAGAAGAGTTGGTTGCAATAGTTCTTATGTATTTTTCTATTGCAATATTTATGTATGAAGGTTTTCAACAAAGGTTCTAGTTAATAATGTCCCTTATTCATTATTTTGAGATACTAGTAGAAAAGGGAAATGAGAAAGTAGGATATTCTAAAAAGGATATTGAGAAGAAACTAGTTGTAGAGGGAATAAATTTTATTTGCAAATATGTATTTTTGTCCTATTCCTCCCTCTACAAGTTGTAATATCATGCCTAGAATGCAATCATGTCCTCAAAGGAAGGTGTTCACTAGTGAAAGATACAGCCCTTTAGATTTTTGTAAAATCCAAGGTTACCCACATTCTGTCCCAAGAAGAATGAATGAATGTTTTCCTAAGTTTAGAGAAGGTTTTGAAGAGTCAACATTAAGACATGTACATGGCTTTCTTCATGTGATAAAAGATTGTCAAATAGTAGAAGAGGATGCTATCATAAAGTTTTTTGTAATAACTTTATAAGATAATTTTGAATGTTGGTTTTCTTGTTTACCAATGCATTCCATAGATTCATGGCATGAGCGCAAAATGTATTTCATGGACTATTTTGAAGAAGAATCAATAGAAAATGAATGCCTATTTAAGGATAGAAATCTACATACCCAAGAAGAATTTGAAGAGAAATTTGAAAACAAAGTTGAATCCATATCATTTAGTAATGAGAGTTTTGTTTCTGAACAACCCATGGAGAAAATGTATGCAAAATAAAGTTGCAGCCATAATGGTACAAGACATGATGAGCTAAATGAAACATGTGAAGTCATGCCTTCTCTTGATTTTGAAGACACAAAAGTGGAGCGTCAATTTTTTGTATCAAAATAAGAATGCAATGATGTAGATGATACTGAAAATATTTTCACATCAATGGATTATGGAAGCATAGTTGAAGGGTATGTTGATTCTAAAGTTTCATCTCTCTATGATGATAACAATAGTATCATTGATGTGATTATGAAATCAACTGAGTATTCTTATCTAGATGATCAAGATGATTGTGAGTCTATTTGCAACCCTCATGACAGTGTTTCCTCTCATAAGGAGGAGGTAGAATTGATTTCCTTAAGTAAAGAGTATTCCAATGAAGATGGTGACAATACTTGTAAAGGCTCAAAAGAACAAGATGATGGATATGACCTGAGTATCTTATTTGAAGAACAAATGTGTGATCAACAGTATTATGATACAAATGATCAAGTGTGCAATAAATTTTAGTTGGAGAGATCATCCACAAGTAGTTACAATGAAGAAAAAAATAATGGTTTTTAGTGTGACAATGAAGAATGTGACCTTGTTGATTGTTTTAGTAGAATGAACGAAGAAAAGATATGCATGTAAGAGATTTATTGAATGAATTCATTCAAGTAGCTAATTTTCCAGAGCATGTGTGTAGTGGTGATGAAAATGGTGAACAAGGAACTATTTTCTTGTTTGATTCTTCACTTTCTTCCACTCCTTTTTCTGATTTTTAAGATTTAATGGACCGTTTTCATGAGGATAGCATAGATGAATTTATACATGAAATTGAAAATGAGAACAAAAATGCTAATACAACTAATGAAAGTTTTTGCGATGAGTTTGCACTTGAAGAATGTGATTGTGTCAATCACATGGATGCATATGAGGATCTTTTTTCTGGATCTGCAACTCATAGTCCTCATGAACAGTATGCTTCAAATTTCTATGTTGGTGCAATAATAGGTAATGCTAAGTGTGATACTCCTAGCAATAGTGGATGTGTTTTGAACACTCACTATGATGAATTTGTTACAAAAAAAATTCTAAGCCATATGAACCTGCACTTGAAGTTTCTTCTTGTGATAACATATTAATTGCTGACAATCTTGTCTATGAGCTTGAAGTAGGAAACACTTTTTGGGATATTAATGCATTCTTTGAATGATATGAATTGTATGTGGATAATGGACATGTGAATGTTGATAAGTTTTATTTTTAGAACATTGAGGAATGTGGTAATGTGATGGAGCAGTGTTGTTGGGATGATTACAAAATCACCTATGATGCAATTCAGTTGAAGGAGATACAAATGTGTGAGCATTTTTTGTTTACCATGAAAGAGAATTGCACATTGTTTTTGAGGCATGATATCTTTTCTAACCTTCATAATCATGAGGGTGTTGGTAAAAGTGATAAGACTGTGTCTTCATATACTCTTGACCATTGTCCTCATATTTTGTCACTTGCCAGAGAATCAGAGAATGAAATGAGTGGCAGTGATGTGACCTATGTGATTTGGATGCCATGTGAAAATAGAGCTAGACAAGGAACAAGTTCTCACATGTTCAAAGGTAGCTTGACAGTTTTTTTTTGCAAAAATGAAGTCACTCATGTTGTTGTGTTGTGATAGAGGAAAGTATGGATTAAAGGGGATCACCTCCTTTAACAAATTGGTGTTTGACAGAGGTCACAATTTGCTTCCCTTTTTGATTTGGTGCCTTGGGACCACCAAATGAGGTTAAAATATTGAAATTAAAAGAATGTCACCCAATGGTTTTGACACTTGGTTTTCTCTTCTAGAATATTCTAAGATCTCACTCTGTTCACTGAGGAACAAACATCCCCAGAAAGAGCCACTGATGGCACCTTCAAATTTGCAAAATTTGAAGTTCCCATGATGAAAAAACTTGATCTACACACTCAGAAATGCACTTGAAAAACCTACCACAGTGACCTACTTTGGTTGGTCATAATTTAGAGGCAGTTCATTTTCATGCCAAACCCCTTGGTGAGAATATTCATTTGACATATGTGTACATGCATGTCTAATTTTAGCTTTCTGTCATAAGTTTTGACAAGGTTTTAAAGAGAAAAGTTGCAGGGTTTTGGGACTATCTTGTTGTTTGGAAACTCTCAAGTTTGCGAAGTGGCCTCCTATTCAATCTGATATTTCACAACTGGATGATCGTCATGACAAATGGATTGATGCCCTGCATTCCCCTCATATTCATATGCTTTTTGGTTTGGTTTCAGAGTCTCGGGATCAAGTTTGATATTTTTACTAGGTCAAAAGCAAATGCAGTTTGTTATGATTTTACATCTGCATTTCTTGAATGTTTTAAGGTGGTCAAATTTGACCCCTAATATCTTGTGAAGAATGTGGATTGAATGAAATCCCTCTTGCACACATACTCTATGGACCTAAATGATCCATTGTTTCTAGTGGCAATTTCCTAGGAGGTGATTTGATATTTTTCAAGGTGGTTACTTGGTGAGCCCTAATCGGTTTTGAATAGGTACAGTTGCAATAAAGCCTGAGTGAGCCACTTTGGCATTGAATATCTTGCACCTCAAAAAAATATTGCTGAGTCATTTTTTGCACTACATTCTTGGGTCAAATTTCTTCATGCATGTGCATTTTCATGGCTCCAAGAGGTTTTCTAACTAGTTTTTCAAGGTGATTCCAGAGGCCATTGGGCAGGTTTTGATCACTATGCAATTTTGCTACAAAGCAAATTTTAATGACAACCCACTTCAATTTTTCATACTAGATGCATACAGAGGAAACCTTAGATCAATTGAGGATAAAAATTGTTTCAAAATGAAAAAAAAATTAGTCAGGCCCACAAGGGAACTTGACATGTGTCACACAACTCAAGGAAATCCCCTGACCTGTAAAAGGATAGTCTTAGTGCCCTTAATGAAGATTGCAGATGACACTCATTTTCATAATTCCCAATTTGAAATATATGTATGCAAAATTTTGGTAACTCTAACAGAAGACAATGCCAGTTAATTTTACCTAGGAAAAATATGACAACATCTGAAGAAGTAAAACTATTTTCTTTTGATAACTTGATTGATGAGGGACATAAGCCCTCACTAATTATTTATAAAACCTTTGTGAATGCTCTATTTTTTCATTTCCTATAAGGAATGTGAAGGTTGAAAACCATCATTGGTTAGATGCACAAATAGAAGGTGGTGGTGTTTCACTTGATTCGCCATGAGATAAAGTCACAACACTAACTAATCTTGCTAAGTTGTTGGAACAGTTACATAATATTGAGAAAAAAATATTTTACACAAGATAATTTTATTGAGGTTCCCTAATTTTGTGGATGCACTTGAAGTGGTAAGAGGCACATTAAATGTTTTATTGGATGATCAACAATAGGGAACATAAAACCAATGAATGGTTTCAAGCAATGGAAACATTTGAAAGCAGTCATGGCATAATACATGAAGATGAAGGAATTATTACAAAAAATGAAAACACACCCTGCAATGATGAATATCAAGATGGTAATAGACTCATGGAAGAAAGATATGTATAGGCTATCAAAGATATAATTCTCCACATACATCTATGGTCCAATTTGAAATTTTCTACGAGTTGCAACAATTTGCACATGATCTAAATTCCAAGCGTTTTGGGGACAATAGTTAGATTGCATATATCAAGTATTTGAAAAGTGCAATGATGGGTATCATGGAACATAAAATAGGTTATGAACATGTTCCAAGAAACCTCACAACTATCAAATCAAAGAACATAGAAATGGTTCAAGGTCACAATATAAGAATCTTTTTTGTTGTAAATTTCCTTGTTTCATCTTTCTTCTAGGTTTATGTAAGTTCTTATGGGAAGAATGATCTTGATTTCGATAAAATTCTCCAAGAACATTTTTTTTATTCAAGTTACAAATAGGTAGTTGAATATCTTAGAAAATATAAGCTGGGAAAGTATCCATTGCAGTTCAAGTGTAATGAAAATGAAATGAAGCTTTGCCATGTAGAACATGTGTAGAATTTGAATGATGATGCAAAAAATAAAAATTTCAAGCATAATGATGATCCTACCAACATAATTATAATTTGCATATAGTGTGAAGATAGTCCTATTTTAGAATTATCATGTGCTTTAGAACTGCATGAAAAATTTTCATCTAGTGGTCAAATTGATATTTAGGGCTGCTAATTGAATTGCCTACAAATTTGGGAATCTAAACATAGAAACTGTAGCAAAAAGCATGTTTGTTCGATGCCTAATATATGGATAAATTTGGCTCGATGTTTATTGTGAAGAAGGGCAGTTTGCACATATAGTGAAAATGTATCAAAAATGTTAGCAAAACTTCTATTTTAGCACTAAGGCCCGAGCTATCAAATTTGTTGTTCAAACACATTATGATGCAGAACAATGACAAGATTGTAGGAGAACATTATTAAGTGCAGATTTGGGTGCCCTCATATCACATATTACATTTTATGAATGTATTGCTATGAAGTTTCATCAAGCATCATTGGAATCAATGGATGCCTTGTGTGTTTAGCCATTGTTAGTTGTAGCAAGCTTACATGTATTGTCTCAATGGATAAGGGATTCAGTCACTTTCTAGAGAGAGGAGTTGGAGAGTAAATCTAGATAGAAGGTTTAGCCTCTAAAGAAGAGACACGAGTTTCTTGTGGGGAGTTACCAAGCACAAAGAAATTTGTAGAAATTAGTTGTGAGTAGAGGTGCAGAGTGGATAAAACCAGGAGTGTTTGTTGTGGCAAGCAAGGGTTCGGTCACCTCAGAGGAGGTAAGATCATTAAAATTGCAGAGTCAACAAGCAAGGATAGAAAGAACATCCAATAAAATTGTTGTACTATTCTAATAACAAATAAAATACTTAATGAAGTAAGTGCAGATAGAGCTCGATCAAATGGTCGAGAGGAATGTAGCAAAAAGTATGAAACTAGGGAAAATGTTGTGCCACCATGACCATTGTGATATTGCAGAGCACAAGAATTAGGGCAAGCTAGGAAATCAATGGATAATAGAGAAAGGAAGATCGTGGACACATCCTCGCCCTTGCCCACTAGCCCGCAAGAGCTAGTGCTGACATCAACATGAGGGCACGGGGAAGCGGGGAGGTGAAGGTTTCCTCACTAGCCCGCCAAATTAAAATATTGTTTTATAAAAGGTTGTGGGTGCGTGGGGTTTTGAGAAGGAAGGCCATGGTGGGCCCAAATAAATATTTTAAATTTTTGAAATTTTAAAATGTTTTCCAATGGTAAAATATTTAAAAGCCTCCATTTCACTATTTAAAAGGGAAACTTTAAATATAGGTGAAAAGTATAAAAAATCACAGGTAAGTTTTTTAAGTTGCCCGATAAAAAGATTAAAGTGTTCCAATAAATTTTTTTATGGCAAAGCTTTTAAATGTTGCTCGCCAAATATTTAAAAGGGGGATGGGTAAAATTTGTGTGCAACACAGTGAAAATTAAAATGTTAAATGGCTCTGTTATAAAAGTAAGAAAAATCTATTTGTTGGGAAGTAAAATGTAAAGTGTAGTCAGGAAATGTGAGCAGAGGAATAAAAGGGCTTTCATGAGAAAGAAAACAAAATTAGTTTTTCATGCTATAAGGTAAAAATGGAGGAGGAATAAATTTTCCACTTAAGGGTAAAACAAAAGGGTGAAGGTTTTCAAGGTCATGTTAATTTTCAAAATGAAGGGCTTTTACGATGGAAAAGATATTTTGAATAGCAAGGCATGGATGGATGATGGCTCATCATGATGGGAATAATTTTCTATTTAAGGGAAAGTAAATGCAAGATGCATGAACCAAAGTGCATGTTAAATATTTTTTAAGTGTTGGAGGTAGTTGTTGATCAATAGAGCTGAGTATGCCAGGTGTCTTCCACATTGATTTTAGGGCTTCTTCTTCTTCTTATTCTCATTCTTTCTCATTTTTATAGGGTTCCAAAATTATGGATTAGGAAGTAAGGTAGAATAGTGTTGAATCTGAGTCATTAACTAAGTATGTAAATTGTAATAGCTTGGTTTTATGAGAAAATGTTAGCCAATTTACATAAATATATTACTATCATGAAGTTGTCTACAAATTTGTAAGCTTTTAATCATATGAATTCAAGATATCAAGGATGTTTGAATTTTTCATTGCAACTTTCCTGTGATTGTGTTGTTTGGCCATGGTTCTCTTTTAAGTAAAGAGTTAAATTGCTTTGATCAGATAACTGTGATTTAGAGTGCACAAGTGGGAGTGATATGTAGAATTTATTACAAATATGAGTGGATTTGTTTTTGATAATATAAGCAACATTTACAAGGTGTTTTACCGTTTAAACGATGAGCCCAAAGGGCCAAAAAGGAGCAAAAAAATTAAATGTCCAGAAATTTTATAGTAACAACATACGAGAGACACAAACACAACCTAGAAATATTAGAGAGACAACACAACACAGACCCAACCCCTAATTGTCTACACCCTCCCATTTTTTGACCAAGATGTTTAACACATCTTCCCCAATCTAGTTGGGGCCTTCATCCATGGTGTTCTTGTTTATTTCCTCCTTGACCACATCTGAGAGAGTGAGAGTTGACCTGTGAATCATTTTGAAAGTGAACTGAACCAAGTAGTTAAATTTATTATTCATCTTACCAGACTGCTCCTGCAGCACACCAAACTCATCCACCTTGCCATCCTTGTTTTGGATCTCCACATCAACACCAACCCTAGAATCTGAGGGCTTGGTAGAGTCCTTACAAAGGATTTGGTTCAAATCAAAGAAGTGAATAGGGTCTTCTATGTGACCTTTATCCTTCCACTTCTCAGTAGCTTTGGTGCCTTCAATTCTATCACTAGTATGAATCAAGTCACTACAGATACCATCAACAAGGGTCTCTTTCTTGTGTTTTACCAACCTATGGGATCTTCTTACACTTGTCTATTCCATCCCCATATCAAAGCTAGCACCGACCATAGTGTCTCCCTTAGAATATTTTTCCTCGACACATTTTCCTTCCTCAGAGACCAGAAGAACCCTTAGAAGTTGAGGCACATTTCTCCCTTTCTTTTTAGTTGCAAGTTTGCTGATCTTCTTGTGTTTCAGTTCACAAAGCCCAACTGCAGCACTTGACTGGGCCAACCCAACCTCATTTTTCTTTTTCTTTAGGGGAGAAGTGGCTAGAGTCTCAATACTAGGATCATCCCCAAGGATGGTGGATTTCCTATTTGAACCCTCTGAAATAGCAGGGGATGGGTTATCAAGGTTAAATTTTAGAGGTTCCAACTCTTCAACGCGCATAGCTAAGATGGGTTTGGGAGGGACCAGAGCTGAATGGAATTGGTAGAGCCTATGGATTAAGCCTTGGTGCAATGGTAAAGGAGGTAGAGAATCAGGGTTAAGAGTGGCAATTTCCTTGAATTATTTGATGGAACTTTTCAAAGAACAAAGCAAGAAGAATGGGAAGCTAAGTAAAATCTATTGCCTTAAGTGATTTAATAGTGGTAAGTGGTAGAAATAAAATACCTTGAATCTACCCTTGAGGGTAACATATTTCATGATGGCAAGGAATAACTTATCCTAGGGCTTAGGCAATGCTTCACGGTTGAAACCTGACTACTTTTTCACTGGCTTCTCATTTCCTTTAAAGAACACATTCAAACTCACCAAGTCCTACATTTTGGTGTGTTTTTTGTACTTCATTCCCTCACATGAAAGGCCAATAGCCTTACCAATCACCTCTTCATCAACATCAAAAGTTATGCCACCCATGGTGACCCACCTATCCTTCCAAAAACTAGCAAACCGGGCTAACAACACCTCATCATGGACCAAATGATTTTCCATAAGCTGCACTAGCCCACCTTCTAAATATATATGCCAAGCTAGAGGGTCCTGGCGAAACTCCTTGCAATTTTTTGGCTTAGTTCTAACTATGTGAACCCCAATCCAAATACTTGCAAAACAATGAGAACAAGCACATTAAGTTAGAGATTGCAAGGAAGAACAAGGATCCCCCATGAAATCCATTTAAAAAACTCAAATTAGGAAAATAAACAACGAAGAACATAATGAAATTAGCAAAACAGATTGAATCCTAATTTAAATTTGCAAACTTATGATCCCATGGGGGAATTGGTGCCTGTTTGATGTGAAAATTGGCTCTTTCCCAATTCCTATGATGCAAGATTGATATGTGTTGATGATTATTGATGAATGATCCACTTTTTTGATGAAGATTGAGTGCTCCAAGCCAAAAACCTACATAATCTAGCTATGATTCAATGATATTTGATGGAAATGGCTAAATATTTTAGCATAATAACTTTGCATAGTTTGTAGATGACAAAATGAGGATATGAGCTCTTTATTTATAGAATGCCAAGATGGATGAATCTCCAAATTTGAGCAATGTGGGACTAACATTCATCCAATGGAAAGATGCCACTTATCAAACTATGAGTGGATGGAGGATGTGCAAGTTTTGAGGATTGTGCCAATAAATGCATATTTTTGAATTTTAAATTTGTTGAAATAACTTGCAAGAGGGAAAGGAAAATGCAGTAAATGCCACTTGGCTCAAGGAAAAGGACATGTAAGATGGAGTAAATTCCTTGTTGGATGTACATGTCCCACTTGGAATTTTTGAATTCAAACTTGGAGAATATTCCAAAAGATGCCTTGTGAGGAAAATAGAGATTTAATAAATGAATTAAATCTATTTTCATGTGCAACTTGCAAAATCTAGAGGATGGGACATGACAAGAGATTAAATTAATCAAGGGTTAATTAATTTAATGAGGGATTAGATGATGTGACCTATTGGACTCAAATTTATGGATTTATTTAAATCAAATAAGAGAGGAATATGATAAGAGAATAATTAAATAAATATTTTGATTTATTTAATTAAAAGAGATGGTGTTAGATCATATTAAATAAGGTTTTGATTTATTTAATTTAATAGATAGACTTTAGAGATTTAATGAAATAAAATTAATTATTTAATTAAATAGGGATAATTAGATCAGATGATTGATTTAATTAATAAAAGAGAGTGACTTAATTAGATAAAATGATTTATTTAATTGAGGAATATTGATGAATTTAATCAGATAGGGGAATTTGATTAAATGGTTAGACTGAGGGATGATTTAAGATGAAATAATGTTAGTAGGTGGGATTAGATGCACAATGTCAATTGGTATATTTTATGTGTCTACATTATGCCCCTCTTTGAAGTAATGCACATGTTGTGTTGGTTCAAAGAATAAACGATCTTGATCGAAGCCAAAAAATTTCATTATTCAAAAATATTGCCCCACTACCACCCAGTGAGAGAAAACATGCCATTATATTTCCCCCTCGAGAGATTGGACGAAAATTTCAATTTTTGGGTGATCTTGCGAAAAAAGAGGACAAAGTGTCCGACAGGTCCGAAAAAGGCTCCAGGAGGCCAAAAACATGTCCAAACGCAATAAAAATATGTAAAATAGGCCTCAACTAGACAAAAATAGCTTCAATGGTCTAAAACCCTGGCATGACAGTTAATTAGGGTGAAAAAACCTGAATTTTCAAGCTTAAAAGGGGCCCAAGGGGTCACTTTCAAGTCATTTTCACACACTTCCATTTGCAACCTTGAGATTTGAGCTCTGACCTATGACAATATGGTGCAACCACAACTTCCCCTGCACATTTTTGATCGAGTTCGGATGTACTAGTGGCCACTTGGCATCGGGGCACCGGTAAGTGTCCCTTACTTGAGCTTCATTTTTCACTTCTAGCCTTCATTTAATGCTTTTAAAGTCGGTCTTTCTACAGTGGCACTATATAGCACCGCTCAAAAATCAAACTACGTCGCTCGGTGTCAAATAGTGTCGCGGCGGTGCAGTTTAAAGTTTGAAAATAGACTCCAAACTGCAATGCTGAGCTCAAGGCTGGCAGGGTGGTTTGGAAATTGCGACGCAGTGGTCCTGCATTTGCTCAAAGTGTGCCACTGGAAGGAAAACCAGTGCACCGCGGTGGTGCCATTTTGGTCTTTTATGCCCTAGCATTAGAGTTTGAGTAGAAATCAAACTGCGATGCCTTCACGGATTGCACTGCTAGAGAGGTTTTTCAAACACCTGATGAATAATTTTTCAAAAATTTTAACATGGTGACCTTCCTTGATGCAAGACGCGGTGAGGGAGCTCTACTCTCGAGAGCACAGGTCGTGGGACTTGTTTGGCTATTTACGGGCCCTGAGCGATAGGGATCAAGATCGACTCCAGGTTGCAAGGTTATGGTATATCGCTTACACAACGCCCATTCACACTCACTTAGGGATGCTGTCAGTGCTAGCTAAGAGATGGCATAATGAGACCTCTTTGTTCCATCTTCCCACTAGTGAGGCCACCATCACCTTAGAGGATGTTTGGCATATTTTGAGATTGTCGATTCATGGTCGATGAGTGATTTTTGACATGGACAAGGGGTGCGATACTTTCCATAAAGGACATCATTTTTTGTGAGGGGCCAATTGAGCTTGAGCAACATAGGATCCTGGCACTTTCCTTTTGCCTAGTTGTTGCAATGGTCATTTTGGGTCTCATTTCCCCTGACAGACGAGGCCGATACTTCAGTCCTAGTTGGGGATATTGCTAGGAACGCATGGTTCATGATAGGCTGATCTGTTTTGCTTGGGGGCCGATGCTTCTAGCTTCTTTATATAGAGATCTGCACAAGTACATGTACATGGATGAAAAATCACTCAAAGCAAGGGTGACCCTTCTTCACATTTGGGCATGGGAGCACATTGTTGTGCTTCGGTCATAGATTGTTTTAGTTCCAATGGGGACTGACAATCCCCTCTTGTGGCGTTACAGAGGTAGTGTATCCTTCACACACATAGGTGAGCACGGGATCCCCTACTGGAGGAGGGTCCTCGATGAGATGCAGGTGTTCACATGGCGACCATACCTTGGTTGGCCTGGATGGGCCGATGATGCAGAGCAGTTGTTCTATGCCTGCTAGGACTGCTATATGCAGGGGTGGGAGCACACGATGATTGAGAGGTACTTGTCCGGGCACGTGCAACATCAGTTTGGTGAGCCCCAGGATCGCCCTAATTATGACTATGTATCTATCTTTTCCTACACCATGACATAGGTTTCATGGGGGTGGTATATTCCTGCCTTAGAGGCAGTTGACAATTTCAGACAATTAGCAGCTCGGCTGTGGGCTTATGATCAGGGGCCTATAGATCCAAGCATGACACATGCATACAGGGATTGGTTTCAGCCTCTCCTACAATTGACTATTCCAAGAGAAATCCCATATCATCAGAGAGTGAGAGGTAGATGGGGAGGATGACGATAGAGGGCTGATGTACGATAGGACCAGCCAGTTGGTCCACCAGTTCAGCTAGGGCAGGGAGATGTACCGATGCCAAATCACCAACAGGTGCCACCAAGTGTACAACCACGGGTTGGGGATCAGCTACACACTTAGGTCTAGACCATGATAGCCAAGAGAGATCAGGCTAGGGCTGAGAGAGCACAGCTCAGGGCCGAGAGGGATCAAGCCATCCAGCAGAGACAGGCTATAGAGTTATAGGCGGCCACAGAGCTAGGCCAGAGACAATAGTTGGAGAGTTTGGTAGCCTTCTCTTCCCAGGGTACAGTGTCTATTCGGTCCTACAGGGATGTTTTCTGAGAGTCCGAGTACTACCAAAGGCATTATCATGAGGTCGTACCTAGACGAGGATGGGTCCTAGAGTACTCACAACAAACTAGCTACAAACCAGTAGAGGGTCACAGTGACAGGGGTGAGGGCAACATACATGGGGATAGACCTTTATCGCAATGATACAATACTTTTTGTGCCTTATGGGCTCCTTTTTGATATCCCGATGGGACTTTTGTACTGATTGACATACATGTATGGTGATCCAATTTATTTGTACTATGATAGTTACATTATTGATGATATATATATTAGCCGATGATGATTTTGATGTGATGCAATGTGTACCATTTATTTATGCATGTATGGATGATTTATTTCTATATTTTGTGCAATGATGTTATCTGATACATTTATTTCCGATGATATTATGCAATGATTATGACTAACAGATCTATATTATGTTAACCTATGATATGCAAATGTATTTATGTGATGTGCAATGATGTTGTCTATATGATGATCTATTTTATGTTGATGCAAATGGTGATGAGATATGTGATATGATATGTAATATGCAAAATGATATGGGAATGATCTATGGTGTATGCGTGAAATGATATGTGAATCCCGTTTATATATGAAATGATTATGGATGGATGTACGATTTGTATGTAATGAATTTTGTATGTTTATGCTTACATGGAATGATTTATGCAATGAATGATTTATGATGCTATTTATGAGATGGCATGGACGATTAGTGGACAATATAATGCACTATAGATGTGATGGTCGTATTTTATATAATATGATGCAAATGGGATGGTTTTTTAAGATGCTTAGAATAACAAATTTTATTATCCTAAACCTACTAAATGATAATGTATGTATGTGATGCATTTTAATGTGATGTAATGATATGTCTATGCAAAGTGGTATGATGATGTGTAATGTAACATGAACGTTATGTGTGAGATGATGTTATGATGTTATGCAAGTATGCATGCAAATGAATTATTTATAATGCTTATATACCTATTGTGTATGATTATGCATTATGTGATAATGGTGAAATGGTTATGAAATGTTTATGCAAATGAATGTTATGTGATGATTTATGTGATAAATGCAATGTGATGCCATGCAATGGATGCAATGCAATGTAAAAATGGATGCAATGTAATAAAATGAATGTGCTTATCTATGAAGACTGCTTATAATGCCATATTTATATGATAATGGAAATGCAATGCATATGTTTCCTATGATATGTTTATGCAATATGCCAATGATTTTTGGATACAGGATCAATGATGATGATGATGGTGATGGCAATGATCAAGTGTCATAGTACTTTTTTAGTGTGGTGAGCAAGAAGAGAAGAAGTAATTTCAACAAGACACAAGATGATAAAAATGCAAATGATGATGATGATGATTTCTTACTGAGGAATTAGGATTTTCAAAGGGCCAATTTCCTTATGTTTGATAACACAAGTGGTACGATGCATCAAGGTATAGAAAACCAGGATGGCATTGTACCTAGTGTGATGGACTTTGACTTGACAAGCAGATAGGAGTATCCTTGTTCACACCTGACATACGAAAACCTTGCTAGGATGCATTTTAGAAGTTTCAAACACCTTGAACCAAAACATGGAAAGGTAAACCTATCAATGCAATAGTAAACAATTTTCCCAAAACCTCCTCCATACATACCTAACAAAGCAAGTATTTGCTAAGGTTATATTACAAGAACATCCAACAAGCATAGCAGACAAAAGATAATGATTGTTGCCCCAGTCCTATTTCTCTAAATCCTTTTGTTTGGATATCATCGAGAAGTCCTTGGAATGAGTGCAATAAGATAGTTCAAAAGGATAAAGACCAAGTAAACAAACAAACTGATGTTCTTCAATACCGCTAACCAAAAGAGGATGTGTTTTTTAAGGATAAGAACCGAAACTATTGCCAAAAGATAATGCCCATTGTAGGAAGGATTCATCCTAGGACATGTTAGTGGATGGCAGCATGCCATTTCATTTATCCAAAGTGTTCTAAAAGATGATTGATATGGGACCAATTGGATGATGAGTTATTGACACGAAGAAATGATCAACTTTTTTACGTACTGACTTAGACCTAAGACTTAACATTTTGAGTTTTCATTTTTCACCTGCTAGACTTGTTTCTGATTATCTTACCAAAGATTGAGGATAACGATCGTCTATTATGAGTGATGTTATTGCAAGTGCAAGTGAGATGTGATGGATGGATATTTTCCAATATTTGGATGTTTTTGATCTTTTTGAGATGTTTTGAGACTGTTTTTGGTATTTTTTGAGATTTTGCAAATGTTTTGATTTTTTAATTTTCTGAATGTTTTGGGGTTTTCCAAGATTTTGACCAAGAGACTAACCTAAATCCCTATCCTAGGAGCCTCAGGGGCTCATCAATAGATTAGCCTTTCCTACATTATACATGCAGAGACCATGTAGTTCGACTGATAAGTTGACCAATTTACAAATGATGATATACATGATGAGATGTCAGTTTATTATGACGAACTCCTATAGGACTGACCTAAATGTCTCGAGGGATGATCAAAGATTAAAATTTCCTACATTCAAGCTCAAAGATGATGTAGTTCAACAAGACGACCTTGTTTTGGGATTTCGATGATTTTTTGATGTTTTCTGATTTGAGGATTTGAGGATTTTAAGAATATACACAAATTTGATCCAATGAGAACATGCCCCAAGCATGATGCAATAGAATACTCTGATAAAGGAAGGACAAGCTAACCTTGAGGATGGGCCGAGTAGTACTAGGAGGGATCATGATACGAAAACAGGACGAAGTTATGGTGCAGATGCGGGTGGATGAGTGATGGATGTAGATCCGAATGCGATGGATGATGGAAGCACAATGGATGGATGATGCAAAACAAACCATAAAGATCCTAGTGGAGGAAAGTGCTTATTTACACAAGGTTCCTGTTTTCTAGGTTTTCACCAAGGTACTTGCCCAAAGTGCCACCGAAGTGGTTTTCACTAGAGGATGATTTTTCTCTTTATTATTTTCAATCCTTTTTCTGATTTTTTGGATTTTTTTCTTTTTTGATTTTTTTGTTGTCACCAAGACACCTTTTTGCTAGGTTTTTTTCCAAGATAACCATTTTTTTAGGACATTTTCTAATTTTTTGGATTTTTGGTTCTATACCTTGAAAGATTTAGGCATAAACCTTTTTGAGGTGAGAGGTATTCATGGGCTCTTGTAGAGGTTCCCCTTCAGGTGTTGATAACTGATATGCCCCTAACTTGTAACTTGTGATAACGAATGGTCCTAACCAATTAGGTTCAAATTTTCCTTTGCTGCTTGGGTTTGGGAATTCTTCTAATTCTCTTTTAATACCAGTTCTTCGACTTGGAATGTCCTGCTTCTGATTTTCTTATTGTAGCTTCGTTTGAGTCTATTCTAATAAACTTGCAAATGATTCAAAGCATCTATACGTCACTCATCTAGTAGCTCCATCTCATTCTATCTTGACACTCAGTACTCTTCATCTGTGATAAGGTTTTGCAATGATATCTTGAGTGATAGGATCTTGATCTCAATAGGAAGTATTGCTTCTGATCCGTAGACTAGGGAGAAAGGGGTGGTGCCAGTGGGTGTACAGATGCTGGTACGATAGGCCCAAAGGGCAGGATTAAGCTACAAATTCCAATCATGACCTGCATCATTAACTATTTTCTTGAGGATTTTCATAATAGTTTTGTTTGTATCGTCTACTTGGCCATTGCCTTGGGGATAGTATGGGGTGGAGAAGCGATGTTGGATTTTTAATTTTTGGCATAAGTCACAAACCTCCTGATTCTTGAATGGTGTCCCATTATTTGAGATAATGGATTGTGGAACACCATATCGGAAAATGAGATAGTTTAGGATGAACTTCAAAATCTACTTCCTAGTTATATACATCATGGGTATGTCTTCCACCCACTTAGTAAAGTACTTCATTGCGGTTATGATGAATTTGTGGCCCTTAGATGAAGTGGGTGTGATTTTTCCAATGAGATCAAGTCCCCACTGTGAAAAGGGCCATGGTGTGATGATAGAATGAAACTCTTGAGCTGGAGCATGGATGATGTCCCCATGCTGCTGACATTGAAGACACTTTATAGCATAATCATGTGCTTCTCTTTCCATTGTGGGCCAATAATACCCCATCCTCAATAGTTTCTTGCCTATGGTCATTCCACTCGAGTGTGAACCACATATACCATTATGTACTTTAGTTAGAGCGGTTAATGCCTTCTTAATTTTTAAGCAGGGAAGTAGGGTTCCTTCTATCCTCCTACGATATAGGGTATCTCCTAGGATGACAAATCTATATGCCTTTTTAACAAAAGTTCATTTTAGGTTTGAGGGTAGGTCAGCGGGTATGACTCCTATTCGAAGGTATG
Source organism: Sequoia sempervirens (assembly GCA_007258455.2). Classification (NCBI taxonomy): domain Eukaryota; kingdom Viridiplantae; phylum Streptophyta; class Pinopsida; order Cupressales; family Cupressaceae; genus Sequoia; species Sequoia sempervirens. Next base: position 660,565,515 of record VDFB02270651.1, read on the forward strand.
TGTAAATTCCATGATACCAAGGATCGTCAGGACCAACGATTTCACACACATATTCTGATTCTGGTACCTTGAATGCAAGCACGAGAAGTTTCTCAATTAGGAATTCATATTTTGGCACATTGTGGGGGATGTCGAGCAAGGATCCAATTGTTGCCATGGTGTCTGTTGCTCTGTTGTTGGTTCTAGGAATCTACTCAAATGTTATTTCAATGAAGGATTCTTTAAGAGTCACCACCAATTTATTGTATGGAGTGAGCTTGTCATCCTTGGTCTGGTATTCATCATTCACTTGATTTATTATCAATTGGGAGTCTATGTATACTTTCAGAGCTATAATGTTCCATTGCACTACTATTTTGAGACCTATGGTTAAAGCCTCATATTCTGCAATGTTATTGGTGCAGGGAAATGCTAGTTTGTAGGACCTTGGTATTCAATACCCTTGTAGGGTGATGAAGAATATGCTAACTCCTGATCCATGATGTGTGTATGAGCCATCGAAGTACAATTTCCAATGGTCAGCTACGTTGAGATTGAAAATAGATTCATCTGGAAACTCTGAGACGAGAGGGTTCTCTGAAGAGATTGGTGCTTCTGCAAGTTGATCTGCAATGACTTGGCCTTTGATTACTTTCTACTCCACATATTCAATGTCGTATTCTAATAGTCTCATCATCCATTTGGCTATTCTTCCTGTGAGCATTGCCTTTAATAGTAGATACTTGAGAGGGTCAATTTTGGCAATGAGTTTTATTTTATGTGCCAACATGTAATGTCTAAATTTATGTGATGCAAACACTACTGGGAGGCATGCTTTCTTGATGAATGAATAGTTTAGCTCATGACCAACCATTGTTCTGTTGATGTCATAGATAGCCCTTTTGTTCCATTTTTGTTATGCTAAGCTAAGAGAGCTCCAAGGGCTGCTACTATTCCTGACACGTATATAATCAATGGTTTTCTTGGGATTGGTGACATTAAGATTGGTGGTGTCAGTAGATATTCTTTGATTTTTTTGAGTGCCTCTTCACACTTGGTATCCCATTTGTACACTACTCCCTTGTGGAGTAGGAGAGAGTATGGGTTTTGTTTTTCTGCCAACTGTGCTATGAATCTTTGAATGGATTGAAGCCTACCTTGGAGACCTCTCAATTGCTTTAATGTTTTTGGTGCCTCCATTTCGAGGATTGCTTTTACCTTTGTTGGATCTATCTCGATACCTTGCATTGACACTATATATCCTAGCAATTTTCCTAATTGTACATAGAAGACACACTTCTTTGGGTTTAATTTGACCTTGTACTCTTCCAGTCTATCAAAGATGGCACTTAGGACTGCTATTTGATCTTTTCTCTTTCTGGATTTAGCTAGAATGTCATCAACATAATCTTCAACCATCTTATGAATCATGTCGTGGAATATCAATGTCATGGCCCTTTGATATGTTGCTCCTACGTTCTTTAAGCCGAATGACATCATGTTCCAACAGTATGCCCCCATGGACATGAAGTGAAATCTGTTTTATGTTGGTCCTCTTTAGCTATCATAATCTAATTGTGCCCTGAGAATTCATCCATTAGTGACAACATCTCATGTCTAGCTATCATGTCTAATATCATCTCAATGTTTGGAAGCACGAATTCATCTTTTGGACATACCTTATTCAAGTCTCTGAAGTTTGTGTAGATTTTGAAGTTCCCATTAGGTTTTGAAATAGGTACCAGGTTTGACACCCATTTTGGATAATCTATCAGTTAGATGAATCCAACATCTAATAGCTTTTTTAGCTCCATTTTGACTAATAAGGCGATTTGAGGGTGCATTTTTTGAAGCTTTTGTTTAACAGGCTTTGCTTCTGGATATACTACTAAGTGGTGAACCACAGTCTTTCGATCAGTTCCTAGCATGTCAGCATAACTCCATGTGAAGTTTACTTGTCTTTCTCTTAGGAAGGCTGCTAGGAGCTCTTGCTCTTTTGATAGTAGTGATTCTGCATAGAATATGATGTTCGGGGTTGCCTCTGTTCCTAGGTTGACCAGATTACATTGTTCTGCCAAGATTGCTGATTTTTCTTGATGAATAATTGTCGAAGGAAGATTTAATCCCCCATCCTCAGGTGCCTTGGAGAGGTTTTCACAGTTGGATGTGTCCTTTCTTTTTACTTTTTTCTGGTTAGAGAGTGCCACAGTGTGGTTTTCACTCAAGGACTTGGATATTATTCTTAATTTTTCACTTTTGTGACAAAGGGATTCAATCATTTCCCCGTAATAGGCATGTGTATCTCACTCAATTATGAATCCTTCATATGATCCCCATCTGGAATGTTATCCCCTAGTCCCATGAATTCTAAGAGCGCCTCATCATTTTTGAATGTATCAAGAACTGGTGGTCCTTGTTGGTCGTAGTCAATGAGTTGGGGAAATACTAGGTGGATCTCATGATTTTGGTGGTCTGATTCAAAAGATAGGGTGCTAATCATGCAAAGAGTGGTATCCTCAAATAGCCTAGGTAAGTTGGTAGTGGTATCCTCATCATCACTACTACTACAAACGTCGGTTATATCAAATGTAAAGTTATCTATGACTCTACCTATAGATACTGGTAAGCGTAGTTCTGTTGGGGTTAGTTGAGGAGGATTATTAACTATTCTAACTGGTAAACTTCAGCCATGTATGGTTATACTCAGAGGGGTACATCCAAGGCCAAGATTTGTTATCGGTTGCATCTCTAGCATGATAGGTATTATATTCCCATTGTCATTTTGTCCAAGTCTTTGATTTCTATCATAGTCCATTGTGAGCATCATTTGCAAATCCTTCTGTCATCCAATGGTAAATCAGCTACTAGTCTTTTATCTTGGTATATCATATGAGATGGATCTGCCTCAATAACTTCTCATCCAAGATCCCCCCAACTTGTAAAGGTGGGATAGTTTTCAGGAGATGTTTGGGATGTGGAGCCTTCATTTATTTGTGGACGTTCCCGTGATCTAGGAGATTGTGGTAACTCTCCTACCACAAAAGAATTATTAGGGAGCTTGTAGTTTCTACAACCGTTATCTTGGATGATGACCTTAATGTTAGAGATGGTGGGGATGGTGGTAGTGGTAGGTGTCTTTGTCGCAGAAGTGGATGCGAGAGTGGCGGGATCGATGTATGGTGTGGATGGACCCTCATCATTTTTTGGTACTTGGGGGATTTTATAGTACTTTGCTTCAAGGATTTTGCAATAGGAGAAGGGTTTGGGATCTCCATAGACGATGACTTCTTGTCCCTCATGTGTAATTTCACACATTGATGGAAATTCGATGCTATTACCTTCATTGCATGGATCCATGGGCATCCTAGGAGGATGTTATATGGAAATTTGAGGTCCAAGACTTGACAAGTGGTTTCCATGATGGTGGGACCTACTTGAATAGGGAGTTTGATCGTGCCCTGAGACACTCTTTCTTGATCATCATATGCTCTTATTGTTATACCCTTTCCTTTGTTGATAGAATCTTCTAATATTTTCAATTGCTTGATGAGGTTGAGAGAACATATATTCAAGCCCATACCTCCATCCACCAAGACCCTTTTGACTTTTCTCTTATGTACTATGGCTTCCAAGTGAAGTGTATGGTTGTGAGATACTTGAGCGGGGAAATCCTAGTTGGAGAATGTGAGAGATTTGGTGTAATGATATTTCCGACCATAGCTTGGAATTGTTCCGCATCAAGATCTATGGGCACAGTGGATGAAGCCAGTGCTTCCTCAAGAATTTTTTTTGAGCTGATGATATTTTTAGCAACTCCATGATGAAGATTTGCGCTGGTGTTCTCTTGAGTTGATCTAGGACATTGTAGCCATTAGGGATGGATCTAGATGCAGGAAATCTATTTGGTTGGGATGATCCTGTGATGGTAACTTTTCTGCCTCTTGTGGTGAATCCACAATCTTTGGCATGGGTGCCTTTGATGGTGATGACCATGCAGTTTTCATCTAGGGAGGCGACGACTATTTCATACACATGATTTACATTTGAGTGGGTGCCTTTCCCCTTATCTTTGTTATTGTTATTCCCTTATTGCCATGATTAGGCATCGGATTCGTGTATATCTTAAGATCTTGGTTTCTTGTTGGTTGTTCCACGCTTATAATTCTTTTATCGATGAGATCTTGAATTATGTTTTTTATCTCATGCAATTTTTTGTGGTATGGCCTTTGATTTTATGGAATTCACAGAGTTGATTCTCATTATACCAAGGAGGTTTCACGTTTGGTTCTTGGTAATTTTCAAAGGTAGGAGCCTTGATGAGTTTTTTGTCTATCAACTTCTTCATTATGTCTTCAAGTGGTTCCCCCAAAGTGGTGTATTTTCACTTGGGATAACTCTTGTTGCATTGGGGTGGTCCTCTTTGATCATTGAGATTACTGATTGTCAGATTGTTGTGTGGTTGTTGTATTGCATGATGATTGTTTTGGTGTTGGATTTGGATTTGTGGTGCGGGTGTATTTTGGCAAGGGGCACTAATGACCACCTTGGCATTGATGACACCATCATTAGTAACTTTTTTGTTTCTTTCCAACGTGTGAGGTTTATCATTATAATTGGAGGGTGGGTGGTTGTTTTGTTGTTTGGGGTATGAAGTTGATCCTGTGGGTTGAGTCATGAGGGCTTATTCGATGTTGAGTGCCTTGGAGATCAACTAATCATATGTGGTGATCCCTAGAACCTCGAGATGGAATGCCAAGAGGCCATCAAGGTTGGCTATGATGGTGCAAACTTGTTGTTCTTCGGGAATGGTCCACTTGCTCTGATTGGCCTTGGATCACCATCATTGTAGAAATGAGGTGAATGATTCACCCTTTCCTTGTTTCAAAGCTGAGAGTTCCTCTAGACTAACATCCATGGCAATGTTGCATGCATAGTTTTTTATGAATGCGTCTATAATTTCTTGGAATGTCCTAATGCCTGAAGGTAGGTGAGAGAACCATTCCATAGTGTGGCCTGCCAAACTCCTAGGAAATAGTCACATCAAATAAGTATCATCGTATGTGACTTCCATGCAATGAACTTAGAATTCCCTGATGTGATCTTTAGGGTTTCCTATCCCACAATATTTTTCAAACTTGGGCATTTCAAATCCCTTGGGGAATGGTTTCATCACTAGGCTCCTATCAAAAGGATAGGGGCATAAGTTGCTTGGTGTTTTTGTTGTTCGCCCTAATTGAAGATCAAGCACTTGTTGCGAGAGCAACTTGATTTGTGTCGTTACATAATTTTGCAGATTAGGGGATGGGATGAAGATGTTTTGGGGTGTTTCGATTATGGGTTGGATGGGTGGGTTGTTTGATGTGTTGTTCAATGGTATCTATATGTTCTGCCGAGCTAAGTAGGCTTCCACCCATTGTTGTATGAACAACACCTGTTGTTGATCTTGTTGTTGTGCTAAGATTTGTGCTTGCTATTGTGCTTGTTATTGTGCTTACTGTTGTTCCAACAATGCTTGTTGTTGTGCCTATTGATGTTCCAACAACACTTGTTGTTGGGCTGCTTCTTGCTGCTATTGATATTGCTTTATTGCTTGCTGATATGCTTGCATTTGTGTTGCTTGTTTTTATGCAAGAAGTTGTGCCTGTGCTTGTGCATGTTGTACTTGATATTGGGTGTTTGCCTAAACTTGAGCTTATGCTTGCACTGCTTGTGCTTGGACTTGTGCTTATGCTGCTTGTTTTTGTAATAGAATTTTTGCTTGAGTAACCTTTTGTGCTTGCAATGCGTCTTGGGCTGCTTAAGTAGCTTGTGCAGCTTGAGAAACTTGTTGTTGTTGTTGTTGTTGCAATAGCGCTTGGGCTTGTATACCCTATTGCGCTTGTAATGTGGCTTGGGTTGCTTGGGAAGCTTGCACAACTTGAGTGGCTTGTTGAGCAGCTAGTTGTATGGCTTTTTGTTTTTTCACTTGTTGGAATCCCCTTTGAAAAGTAGCTTGCAATGTCATGTTGTATTGGCTAGATGTGGTGGAAGTTGGTAGTGGTGGGGGTGGTGGTGGATTCAGAATGGTGTTTGTGAAGGTGGTGAGTGGTGATGTCGTGTTGGTAGTTAAAGTGGTGGATGGTGTTGTCATGTTGGTGGTTGGTCCTTGAGAAACCATGCTTTGAGATGTTAAGGGGGTGGTTGATGATGTTCCTATTGTTTGTGTCATTGTCATCTATTGTTGTGATATCAATGATGAGTTTTGCGTGATGTTTTGATTGATGTTTGGGATGTTGTTTTGATTGATACTTGGTAAAGGTGGGAGCCCCAAACCAAGGAGTGGTATGGATGATGATGGAAATGGTGGAAGAGGTGGAAATGTGAGGGGTGTGAGTTCTTGAGAAAATGTTGTGGTGTCGAAAATACCCCCTAGTCCGAACATGTCTCCCTCTTCTTGCGGATTTGTGAGGAGAGGATTTTGAGGTGTTGCATGGAAGGTTGATGATGATGGATCATGATGGAAAGTGAGAGGAACATACTTGTGTAATGGATTTTGGGGTATTTTTTGTTCCAAGATGGTATTTGCATCCATGTCTTGATTGTTAACAAGGGGGTGTGATTGAATAGCATTAAGAAATGCATTCCCTTTATTAACATTGGGTTGGGTTGGAGCAAACGATGTTGTGATTTGCAGAATGTTTTGGGTGATGTTTTGGGATGGGGGTGTAGATGAGATGGGGATGGTGGATGAGATTGGTGGTAAATATGTCTCCACTATGGTACTCATGTCGAAATACAAAGGTAATTTGGCCCCTTGTTTTGCTAGTTCAAGCATGTATAGCGAAGGGTTAAGCCTCATCATGATATTGACGATCTTATGGTTTTCTAGATTTTGAAGCATTTCAGTTATTTCGTCATGAGACATCCCAAAGGTAAGGTCTTCTTCCCGATTTCCTTATTGTGGGTTTTGCAATGATGATATGGTCAAAGGATTGCTTGATTCGACAAGATTCATTTTTGCATTTATTTCTTTGTCGGCTTCCATGCTCTTCTTGTATTGAGATCTAGTTTGAACCATAAAACAAGGATCAATTTTCAAGAATGGGAGATGAATTCCTTGGATTGATATTTACTTTATGCACAAAAGAGAAGTTTTTTAAGATATCTTAAGGATCAAAGGGTGATATGGTGATGATGCAATGGATGGATGATGTGGATGTTTTGATCTTTTGATAAAATCTTGAGGGGGATGATAGGCTTTTGGGACTTTCAAATATGTTTTAGATTTTTATTTTTTTGATTTGATTTTCTCTTGGGATCATCCTTGATTGATTGATTTTGGTTTGATTTTGAACAAATAGACCTTAAGATGTTGGATGATTATCTAAAGGGTATATTTTCTCAAGGGATGATAATTTGAATATGTGTAGGGAGAAGGATGCATCTACCCACAACTATTCAAACAAGATGATAGTTTAACTAAGCATATGAAGAAGGATGCATCTACATATACCTAGCTAAACAAGATGGTTTGATAACTTTGACTAAGCATATGCAAAAGGATGCATCTACACATACCTAGCCAAAGATGATTTTGATAAAGTTTTCAAGGATTCGATGATTTTTTTATTTTTTCCAAAAAAGCCTAGCATTAAGGATGATTTCAAGATTTTTCCAAAATATGATGGTGAGATGATTTTTGTTTTGATGTTTGAAGGTTGGGTGAAAAATATTTTGATTTCCTTTGATCCTAAGATGAACCTAAAAAAGACACTTTGTTTGCCTAGACCTAGGTATTGAAGAACATGCAATGTTTCTATAGTGATTCAATTTGTGCATACATTTTTGGATTTTCAACCAATGACTTTTGCTTTGGGATTTGGACTTCTTGGAGTTTCAACACATATGAGAGTTAATTTTGTTTAGCTTTGCTTAACGAATTTATTTTACCACAAACACTTTCTTTGATTAAGTTTCTCAAGCTAAGATGTCCAATGTCTTAATTTCTTCAAATCCCACAAAATATGTTATGTGGAAATTCGATGAACTCAAGGCAAGGGTTACCTATCATTTACCTTTAGTAGACAAATTGAGATGTAATACAAATTTTTAGAAACCTCTAATGATGTGAATCCCAAGGGCAAGAAATAACATATGGATTGGGTCAATTGTATTTGTCTCCTAGAAGGGTTTGAAATTTTGATGAAGATTTTAAGTGTTTGTTTTCAAAATGTTTTCATACAAGAAAAGCATTTTGAAACCATGAATAAGTACAACCATATGGATGTGTAAGACAATATTTGTTGGATTCCCACTTGGATAAGTCTAGCTATGCTTATCTTTAGTGAATGGTTAGATGCTTGACCCCACTAGCTCCCCTCCACGGCTCATTAACATCAATCGAGGCAGCCAAGCATCAAAACCCATGAAACTCCCATGGCATGCTTTCCATTTCTACTAAAAGACCGTAAAAGTGTGGGGTGGCTTCAGAATGACCGTTCTTGCACCAACAAATAGATCAAAGGATTTTGGCAATTCTAGAACATGGGTTTTAATAAGGACTTTCCGTTCATGGAGATTGACCCATACGGTGAGAGTCCCCTTTCGGATCCATCTCATCGGAATCAACCACATGATATTGGTGTTTCTTCCAATACCCACATTTATATCCTGGTTGGAAATACTCTTGGCTTTAGAGTGTTACCAGTTGAGTCATTCCCATGGGTGAGTACTTTTCCCCCAAGGTAGGCCCTCTAGGATAAACAAAAGTGAGCAAAGATAGTATTCATAACTTGATCAATCTTTGTTGGCAACAAAGAGAGAGAATGTACACAAATAATTCCCCACTCACACTCGCACAAGATTTTGTTCAATTTTAAACCCAAAATGAAGTGTGGAGGTGATTGATTTATCTCAACCTAAAATCACGAAAAAGGCCTTTTGATTCTCAAGATTGCTATAAAGCGCAAGAGAAGTGCACATGTCCTTTTTCAATGAGGTTAGTTCAAGTAAGCCTTCACAAAAGAAAATAGCACATGTTCATTTTAGATCCCCAAAGCAATTGTGAGTTCTTTTTAAAGTACCAAAGGACAAATGATAGACATTTTGTTCAATTTTTAACCAAAGAAACAAACTCTAGTAAGTTATAGTCCTAATGTCCGTTTTATCCCTTGCAAGAAAAATTTGAAAAGGTTCTTTTCAAAGCCCAAATGAAACTAGTGTAATAAGAAAGAAGTGATAACAATTTCTTAAAAGTGTTAAACAAACACTAAAGCATTTAAAAACACTTTGATCTTGCCAAATATCATCCTCATGCTTCTCCTTCTTTTGTTTTCGATTCCAACCTACAAGAGAGAAACCAGTCAAATTCTGCAAAATACAGATTAAAAAGAAGAAAATAGAAGATAAACTCATTAATGACCAAAAGCACATGCTAAAATTAAATTTCCACTTTTTACTCCCTGCTAGCGGCGCAACCTGTGACTACATCAGAGTTTGATTTCTCAGCGGTGCTCTATGACACTGCTTACCAGTCAGCATTGCTCTGTGTCAGGGACAGTGAGCTCAACTATGTTTCCCTTTTGCTCAGTGTCGCTATTTGATTTTTTTTTAAATTCCTACGAGTTAGATTGGTCAAGCAGCGCAGTTATAAATTCAAATCTTTGGGTGGGAAGAATCCAGCATCACAGTTTGGGTTTCTAGCTATGCTATATGGTGACGTTGAAGAGTCAACGGTGCTAAAATAGAGATGCTGAGCTCTTAGCGTGGGAATTTTTCTATGTATAAGAAAAAACGTAGAATTTTGTGAGAAAAGTGATAAAGAATGAGATTTTTCCCTCCTTCTAGTGCCAAATGTGTGAACCCCAATCCAAATACCTACAAAACAATGAGAACAAACACATTAAGTTAGAGATTGCAAGCAAGAACAAGGATTCCCCATGAAATCCATTTAAAAAACTCAAATTAGGAAAATAAACAATGAAGAACACAATGAAAATAGATTGAATCCTAATTTAAATTTGCAAACTTATGACCCCATGGGGGAATTGGTGCCAATTTGATGTGAAAATTGGCCCTTTCCCAATTCCTATGATGCAAGATTGATATGTGTTGATGATTATTGATGAATGATCCACTTTCTTGATGAAGATTGAGTTCTCCAAGCTAAAAACCTACATAACCTAGCTATGATTCAATGATATTTGATGGAAATGGCTAAATATTTTAGCATAATAACTTTGCATAATTTGTGGATGATAAAATGAGGATATGAGCTCTTTATTTATAGAATGCCAAGATGGATGAATCTCCAAATTTGAGCAATGTGGGACTAACATTCATCCAATGGAAAGATGCCACTTGTCAAACTATGAGTGGATGGAGGATGTGCAAGTTTTGAGGATTGTGCCAATAAATGCATATTTTTGAATTTCAAATTTGTTGAAATAACTTGCAAGAGGGAAGGGAAAATGCAACAAATGCCACTTGGCTCAAGGCAAAGGAAATGTAAGATGGAGTAAATTCCTTGTTGGATGTACATGTCCACTTGGAATTTTTGAATTCAAATTTGGAGAATATTCCAAAAGATGCCTTGTGAGGAAAATAGAGATTTACTAAATGAATTAAATCTATTTTCATGTGCAACTTGCAAAATCTAGCCGATGGGACATGACAAGAGATTAAATTAATCAAGGGTTAATTAATTTAATGAGGGATTAGATGAATTGACCTATTTGACTCAAATTTATGGATTTATTTAAATCAAATAAGAGAGGAATATGATAAGAGAATAATTAAATAAATATTTTGATTTATTTAATTAAAAGAGATGGTGTTAGATCAAATTAAATAAGGTTTTGATTTATTTAATTTAATAGATATACTTGAGAGATTTAATGAAATAAAATTAATTATTTAATTAAATAGGGATAATTAGATCAGATGATTGATTTAATTAACAAAAGAGAGTGACTTAATTAGATAAAATGATTTATTTAATTAAGAGAGGAATATTGATGAATTTAATCAGATAGGGGAATTTGATTAAATGGTTAGACCGAGGGATGATTCAGGATGAAATGATGTTAGTAGGTGGGATTAGATGCACAATGTCAATTGGTATATTTTACGTGTCTACACTAACTCTATCTCTTCCCTTTGTGACCCACAACATATAGTAGCTAAAAGAACATAGCTTGAGAATAGAATGATTACCGGAGAGAATACCATTGCAAAAAAATTTACAATGCCAGCTAGGAATAAAAGGTGTTATAAAGGCAAGGTGACCTTTACACACTTCGATATTCAAATCCAATGACAACTGCCATGTTGTCCCATAATCATGACAAGGAAACCCATAAGTAAAACAATTAAGAATAATAATGGGATCCAAATTTAAATCCCAAGAGCTAATCAACTTAAAGAAGATACACTTCCCAAAGCCAAATGAATACAGGGGGAAGATTTGAAATATTCAAGTACATCTGATAAAATATAAGGAAAATCAATAGGTACCTTAAATTGGAATTATTACACAAGATGGTGGAATACATTCTTTTACATGAACTCCATGAGATTTGAAAAGATGTGTTGTACCAGTAGTAAGGTTTCCTATAAATTTTATGGGCCCCACCAAAGATGATTATAAGATAAAAAACCATTATGGCCACCTACTTGAGCCTAGTCACCTTATATGCCAATGATCAAACCAACCAATGATCCGATGTGGAATGCCACCTACACCTGAAAATGAAAGATAGATTAATCATTATTAATAAAGTAATTCCTCTGCTCCAAGAGGATTAACCTTTGAATAGACATCAGAAGAAAATATATCTTTTTCCAACATTTTCTAATCTATTAGGTGGACCCCAAGTTGGTGAAGTCGTCAACCACCTAGCTACCCTCCTAAAAGTTGTGAGCTAGGTGATACCTTTCCAATTTAGAGATTAAGATATTAATATCCAATAGAATATTCCTTAAGTCCCGACCAAGCAGGAAACCCAAGTTGATAGAGTCTATCAAAGTTTTAGAATCCCCTTCAATCTCTAGATTCTTAATGCCCAGAGTGACAACAACCTTGACACCCTTAAGTAGTACCTGAGACTTTGCCAGCATAGAAGAGTGAATACCAATACCACCAGCATACCCAACAACCAAGTTGCCCTAAATTTCTCTTATAACACCACCTATACAGCTGGACCAAGGTTCTTCTTTAGCTACCCTGTCAAAATTTAGTTTAAACCAACCCTCGATCAGAGGTTTCCAAACAATGTTTTTCCTAGCAAGAGATTTGGAGTTGTCAAAGGAATCAATGACAAGTATAATTTTCTAGGCTTTAGCCATTTGATCTCCCTAGTATTTGAGGTAGTATATGGTGGTTTCCACTTGAGCATGGAGAGAATTTCAAAGATAAGTCTTGACCCACAACTAAACAACTCCTTTGGACTTTTCTCAATGTCACAGAACACCCTATTGTTCCTTTCCTTCCAAATGCACCAAATGATGATGGGGGGAATTTTCCTCCAAATTTCCAAAGGAAGGGGGTGTCAAAAAGGACCATTCCACCCTTCCACAAAGGAAACCAAATCTTTATTCAAGATCTAGTGTGTCTCCAACTTTTGAAAAATAAGTTCCAAGACACCAACAACAAATGGACAGTGTAGAAGCATATGATCTATAGTTTATTCATTTTCTTTGCACAACAAGCATCTATTTTGGATTTGGAATCCCCTCTTTCTTATATTATCTTGGGTTAGGATCCTATTGTGGTAGGCCATCCACCAAAAGAAATTTATTTTAGGAATCAGGTGATAGTTCCAAACCTTCTTCCATAACTTACTTTATATGCCTTTGTCCAATAGTAAACCACAAGCCATCCTAGTAGTCAATTCACCCTTACTACCCAATGCCCAAAAGAAATCATCTTCAATATTCAAAAGAGGAATTTTGTGTTGAGAGAGTAAGACCTGTAAGGAAGAAGCTAGACCTTGCAACTTAGGGGGAAGAGGGCCACAGGAGCTAATATCTTTCCAACACCTAGTACCCTATAAACCATGCATGTAATCACACACATTCCTACCAAAGAATTGAGAAGCAGGTTCTATCAAATTTTTGAACTCCGAACAAGCCAAGGGGGATTCTAAGAGCCAAGAATCTTCCTAGAAGTGGATCTTATTTAATTTTCCAAGCTTCTACCTCATAATAGTTTATGGAAGCTTCTTCATTTTGGATATATTATTCTAGGCTAGGGACCCATGAGGATGATCATTCTCAAAACATCTAATTATGAGACAGTTGGTCAAGTATTTTTCTTTCATAATTGTGCACCAATCCTTTTTATCTCTTAACTGGTCCCACCCAACCTTAGCAAGAAAAGCCTTGTTGGAAGCAAGGACTTTCCTAATGCCCAGCCCACCACCCCCCCCTCAAGCTTGGGAAGGAAAACTTTCCTAGCTAACCAGTGACATCTTCTTTTTATCCTTAGTACCAGAATTCTCCCAGTTAACCATAGAAAGAATCTATGAATCTTCTCAAACTTCTCTATAACCTCCTTAATAATAAGGGGAAGGCTAAGATAGACGAAAGGAAGAGTGGCACTCACTCAGCCTAACATTGTAGTCACACAATCCTATAGAATAGGAGTGCAATGAAAGAAATAGATCATACCTTTATTGTAATTGATGCATTGGATAGAACAAGTCATATAGAGATTGAGGCAACCTTTCCACTTCCTAGCTTCAACCACCAAAGATTTTTTGAAAAGCATAGTGTCATCCAACAATTGTTGAATAGTAACAGGATCAAGGGTGGAGGCTAGTTTGACACCCTTGATGGAGCCCTTTGATAGCATACACACCACATTCCTACTCAACACTTCAGCCACCATAATGAATAAATAATAGGATAGGGGGTCTCCCTGTTTGATTCCCCTCCTAGGCTCAAAGAACCCTTGGTACACTCCATTGACTAAGACTGCATACTTCACCGTGGAGAAAAATTCCATAATGATATTGATAGATTTTTGGTTGAAGCCAAACTTATCTAGGGCCTTGGGGAGAAAGTTCCAAAGGAATTTATCATAAGATTTGGAAATTTCAAGCTTAAAAGCCATGCTAGGGTTGTTACACCTATCCATAGAGTGCAGAGTTTCATGGGTGGATAGAGTAGCATCTAGAATATGTCAGCCAGGAACAAAACCTTTTTTACTGGGACCAATCATTTTCTCCAAAAGGGGTTTCAACTAGTTCACCAAAATTTTAGAGAATATCTTATAAATAGTATTAGATAGGTTGATAGGACAAAAATAAAACATGGTCAAAGGGTCCTCAGATTTGGTGACCAAATCTATGAATGTGTGGTTTAGCTGTTTAAGCAATTTATTAGAGTTGAAAAAATACCTAGTAGCAAGGATAAGGTCCTCCCCCACAATCTCCCAAAAGCTTTGGAAGAAAGCTAGTGGGAAACCATTGGGCTCAAGGGATTTATAGGCACCCATACTAAACATAGCAGACTGAACCTCAAAAGAAGTCGCCCTCAAAATTGAATCATTATCCTCATGGGCTATAGGAGAAGGGAGAGGTTCCAACAAAAGATCAACCAACCCAGGGTCAAGAGCCTCTAAAGGAAGTGATTAAACATGCTTAAAGTGATTAGGAGCTAATAGACCAATCTGTAAGGGATTGGTAACTTCATCCCCAACCTCATTTTTTTTGCTTTTTTATCTGATTCATTTTTCTATGTTTAAGAGACAACACATAGAAGAAAGATGTGTTCTAATCCCTCTTAGAAAGCCATTGTATTATGGAATTTTTCTTCCAAAAAACCTCTTCTTTCTTTAATATTTTATCCCATTACAATCGCTCCTCTTTTTCTTATTGGCCCATCAGAATATTGTTATCACCTTCTTCAATTCTTTTTTGTAACTCACCTTGTTTATCAGCCACCACCCATTTTTGATGGAACACATCACCAAATGCTTATTCCACCCTTTAGCCATATACTTGACATGTTTGAGTCTTTGAGAGAGCTTGAACATAGGGGATCCTTACACTAGAATATTACACCAGGTAGCAACCTTGTCCCTAAAGTCTGGATGGGAGTTCCACATGATTTCAATCTAGAAAGGGAATGAACCAATAGAAGAGTGTTCAATTGGGAGTAACAATAGAGGATTGTGGTTTGAAACCATTCTTGGGAGAGCCAACAAATTAGCATTAAGAAGAGCAATCCAGTTGGGAGAAATAAGGAATCTATCAAGGTGGACCTGGATCAAATTAGCCCCAAGGAAATGGTTAGACCAGGTAAATGATTGGCCCTATAGTAAAATATCAACCAAACTGGTACAATTCAAAAATTAATCCAAATCAAAGATACTATCAAAATATTTAGTCAAACCCCCACACTTCTTTGAAGGGTAAAGGGGGGAGTTAAAATCCCCTACCACCAGGCAACGACCATCCTTGTTAGCCAAAATTTAGTTAGAAATCTCCTGCCAAAGGAATTTTTTTCTCACATTCCTCATATTGGGAGCATAAAAATTTATCAAGAACCAAGAATCCCCAGTATTGGAAAACTTTATACCAAGGCTATTCTTGCATTGGAACAATTCAGAGCCTAAAATCTGAGTGGGATTCCATAAAATAGACAAACCACTAGACACCTCATCGACGTCACATCAAACAAAGAGAGAATTAGGCCAAATAAACTTGGCAATGGATTCAAAATTGGTTTTCTTCATCTTAGTTTCTTGAAGGAGTAATATATCAACCTTATGTTCTAGAACATAATTCTTTAGAGCTAGTTGCTTGCGGGGGTTGTTTAGTCCTCTCGCATTCCAAGATAGACCTTTAATTTAGATTTTTTCTTTGAGGAAACATCCAATATCTTTTGTTTACCTATCATGATTTCTTCTATTGTTTATCTGTTCCTAGTCAGCCACTGGTTAGGTCTACCCAGCTTGGAGTCACCACCCAAATCTGCCTTCTTTTGTTTTCCCTTCTTCTTAGGAGTAGACCAAAACTCTTCTTCCATATTTTGCACCTGAGACACCACAATCTCTTCAACCTATCCTAGAGAGGGTGAAACTTTCTTCTCAACTTCATCCTATATTTCACCTTCCTCCACACCTTTTGGAGAGAGGTAACTTTGAATAAACACTAGAGTCTTGAGCACTACTAGGAAGGTAACCATTAGGTCCCAAAGTAGAACTAGAGGGATCCAAATCCACAGAAAACACCGAAATCACAGGTTCTTCAAACAAAGGCTTGGTCGGGGACTCAATAGTATTAAGAAGATCATATTCAAAGGAGAGGCCATCAGAGGGAATCTTCACTGATGGAGCGCTAGGACAAGGGTCATGCCTAATTGAGGATTTTTAATGTATGATTAGATGGCCTAGTTTAGCACATTTCTGATAGTATATCACAACATTCTCATAACAAACAGGTTGAACCCAAGATCCAAAAATAGAGCAAAGCTTCACATAGTTGGATAAGTTCTTATTGACATCAATGTTGATACAAAAGTGATCAAAAACTAACCTAGACATGGATTTGGTGATAGAGTCTGAGGTGATGAATTGACCCAGAGAGTCCACGATGCACTGAAAGATAGAGTCATCCCAATATTCTAGAGGAAGATTGGGGAGGCAAATCCAAATAGGATTCAACTTGTAGAGTTCAACGCTAGGATTAAAACCTGGCTTCCAATGACATAAATACAACCCATGCTTCCCATAAACCCAAGGACCCGACATGAACACAAAGACCATATCTTCCTTAGTTGTAAAATTGAAGAGGAAAAGGCCACCTACCATGGCACAAACACCAACACTACCCTTCAAGCGCCATTTCACAACAACCCACCTTCAAGCCATATCCACAGAGGGCTGGAAGGAAAGAAACTTACCCACCGCCACCAACTCCATGGATGGAACTATCCTCTTGCTAATAGCTTTAGGAATGGAGATCTCATTACCTAAGACAAAAATCTCCACACTTGAACAAGGAAGAGAACCCTCTGGAGATGGGCTCTTGTGAGTCAACACATCTTTCCAACCCTTGGACAATGGGGTAACAAGAGTTGTCAACACCTCGATAGTAGATAGGATAGGAATCAAAGGATCCCCAGAAGTAGACAACATATGAGAGGGCCCCAAATATGGTGCCACATGTGTTGAAGTAAGAATCTAGGTAGAAGGGGATAGGGGTGGGGGACTGAGGGGTACCCCCGATGCATAGTTGACCATGCGCATAGTCAATTCAAAAGAGAGGAGCGGGAGAGATAAAAATATGAGTGGATTTGTTAATGTAAGGCATTAACATATTTTAAATCCATTGGTTGAACCTAGCTTTTTGATAGGATATCTATTATAGTTTTATATTTGACCCTATGGCCCATGATTAGACACTGATTTATCACAAAGCCTAAGAGATTTTTAGAAACAATTCATATCATTTTAAATCTCAATGAATCTTTGATTTGTTGTTTAACTTATATTTTTTCCTTGTATCTTCATGGTATTTGCAAGAGTATAGAGGTTGAATTTGAGATAATTATATCCGTTATCCCTCTATGTGTTTGAGATGAAGATATCTAAGTTATTTGTTCTAAACAATGTTCAATGCAAATGGGATTATGCTTGAACCTGGTAGAATATAAAATACCCATCACTTATATACTTGAGGACTATCCACTTTCATAGGTTTGTAGTTTATTGTTTGGCATAAGTTTATCATACATTGAAGCCTACAATTAGGAACATCCTCCTAAGTATTTTGGAGCTCAAAGTGCAGAAGGCTTTCATAGCCTTGTTCGTTGGCTTTTCTTGTCTTCAATCCATTGATAGTATATATTCCCTATCCTAAATATTTAAACCCCTAGTTTAGGCATTGTGTTTCTCCTTAGGATTGAAGGTTGCAAGAAAAATAACCAATAGAATGTGCATTATATTAAAAGAATCAAAGTTTTCAATCAAATCCCACACTCGATGTTTATAACTTAATAGGAGTTTGTATTGAAAAACATATCATTTCCTAAATTGTTTGAAAACCAATTCTAAATCATCAAATACTTTGAGTATGTTAACCTTATTCTTGACAGCCAGCATCAAACCATGGATAAGAGCTTCATATTCTACTACATTGTTAGTGCATCAAAACTATAATCTATAAGCAACAAGGAATGATTTACCTTAAGGAATGATCAATTCAACCCCTAATCCAATCCCTTGTTTGTAATTTGATGCATCGAATCTAAGGATACTAGCTTGTTCTTCAGTGATTTTGAACTTAGCATTCCTAGAAGTTGATAGATTGACTCCTTCAACCAAAATTTATGTGTTTTATTACCAAGAATTTTGGATTCACACTCACTAAAAATTATAATTTCCAAATAGCATTGATTTCCAACTCTATGAATAACCTTCAAGAACATCACACAACTATCTTTTGAGTGCATCGAATTATGCAGTTGTTATCAATTTTTCACACAGCACAAATTGACAGAGTTGGTTATGCAAGTTCATTTTAAGGTGAAGAATTTCAATTTATTTCTACAGATGTCTTAACCATTGCAAACATTTGAATTGTTGAGTTCTTCAAAATTGAAATGTGTTTTAGTTTCTATCATTATTTTGCAACATTCGATATTGCATAAAAACTAAAAGAAGTTCTTTCATTATGTCATTCATTCACAATGTTCCATACATTGTTTGCAAAAAAGAAAAGTACAAAATTGAACAAATATTTCACAAATGTTTTTTTTGTATTCATTGGAGTAAAAAGGAGAGTCAAGTGTCCCACACAAGCTATGGGAGTATCTGAACAATGAATCACAAAGAATATTCTATGCTACTAAAGATTGAAAAGGAGAAAGAGCATGTAAGAAAGAACATAATCGTCATTGGTTGATGGTGTCTTTGAGCTGACTTCAGAATTGTGCATCCTTCCTTGCTTCCATGCTCCAAGTGAACCTGCAAGTGGATGAAAGTTTTTTTAGAGCTCAAATTATGAAAATTCCTACATAATCCATCGACAGTAATGTAGAATATTGTTTATGATGCATTGAATCAACTGAGAAAAAACAAGAGTACAAGAGAATACCAAGGAGAACATATCATGAGAAACTTCTAAATTTATTGTTTTAATCTAACATTATTTGTTTTTGTGTAGGTATAGGAAAATCCATGTTGTTTATTTATTTTGAATATCATAAAGTATATGGTGAAAAATGGGCTCCCACTAGGGTTGATACCTAACGTGCTACCCCTCGACATTCCAAATAGGGTTTCCAAAAAAGAAACAATTCAATGTTGCTCAAGGAGATATACATCTGAAGGAGTGCATCCAAGTGCCATGAAAGCTCAAGCAAGTGATCATCTAGGACAATCAAGTTTGATAGTGTAATGAATTGAAAATCATAGAGGATCAATTGCTCAAGTGAATTACCATCAAGTGCATCATCATAAAATGTGATAGTGAACAAGCATACATAACACCTTGTTTACAAATCAAACAATAATAGCTGAAGCAAATGGAGAAGCTTTTGAGAATCAACAAAAACTTCATATATTTCAAAATCTTACATGCAAAGAATAGTCCTACATCAACTTTTTCTGCCCAAGAAAGAAAAAATGCATGAAGAGTGCCAAAGTAATTTCTGGTTCCATCAAACAATGAGTTTAGAAGTGGCTGCGAGTGAGCTTCTAAAAGCAGAGGATGAATGGAAAAGAGGCACGGTTGACTCTGGGTACAATGCAACAATGGTTTGATTAAATGCAATGTGGAACAACATCATTCATGAAGGTAATTTGCAAAGCTTAATTTGTTTCAATACTATGATGCCATAAATGTCAAGGGGAATCTTATTGCATGATTTTATATTCTTAATAAAGTATAAAACTATCATGGAAGTGAGAATAGATGTGCTTTGTTTGAGCATTCAAGTGCATGAAATAAGAGAATATAAGCATCAATGTGACCTACATGAGTATGATAATGGCTGAATTCAAGTATAGCATTGAATGAAGTAGACATATCAGTATGCAATGTATTTGAAAGTAAGCATGGAATCTTTTGTGTGTGCTTCATTTTCACTTAAAGAATGCAAACAAAAGTTGTGATCAAGAGAGGAAAGCTCCAAGGTGTTGGAAGTCTTTCAAATAGTGTCAAAATGTTAAATGAGATCAAGTAATAAAATACTAGTGTGTTTATTGTGATGGCTACTTAAGAAGCTTCATTGTTTTGGTTTCATTAGAAAGAAAATGGTGGAATTATAAAAATACAAGAACTGCACAAAGAAATGAAAGCTACAAAATTTCATGTTTTTCCTAAAGTTGAGCATATGTAGAGTAAATTTTGCATTCAAGAAGTAAAAAAATGAAGTCACAATAATGAGAACATACATTAATTCTCAAAAAAATAGTGTGCTTATGCTAAAGGAAACTAGGGTTTCAAAATGAGAAAATGCAAGATACCCAGTTCAAGCCTCCAAGGAAGATTCCACATTGTTTCCATTAAAATGATTCAAAATGCAGAAGTAAAAGTATTTTGAGCTCATACAAAATGCAAGGAAACCCTAGATTATGCTTTCATACTCGCGGCCTGGGAGAGTTTCTCACTTCAAAAATCAAATGCCCACTTAGGTTTTTGTCACCAAATGCAATCACAGGAGGAAACAACAAAGGTTTGAGCTCATACTAACAATGGAGCTCCTAGAAAATGAAGAAACCAAAGCTATAGGCCATGGCCATGAGGGGGTTTGAAAACCCATAAAATGGAGAACTTTCATTCAAAAAATGTTTTCATTTGCACATCAAGGGTCAAGCCCAAAGTCATCTATTTTGCAGTAATAGAAGAGTATTCATAACATGGACGCAACCTATATAATGGCCAAGCTCAAAAGACACACAGTTCAACATCATTTTTATGAGAAAAGCTTGAAGAAATCTTTTTTTTAAGAAGGAAATGCCTTTAAGAATGGAGGAGAGTTTACCTTCAATATCAAAGTGTAGAAGCTCAAAAAACCTATGGCTAGAGCCTTCAAAGAAATTGAGAAGACCCTCCAATGGTGTCCACGAAGAGTGGAGAAACAATGCCAACACAATGGAAACACATGCGCATTAAAAAACCAGTCATGGTCATGGCCAAGTGGCCCTTGTTTCTCATCGAATGGTTTCATAAAATGCATCAAATTACAAATGAAAGTGCTTACCATCAAATGCAAAGGAGGGCACAAAAAAATGGAGAATAAAAGAGCTTGAATGGTGGTGTCCAAGATTCAAACCCTAACTCCCATGGCGACACCCAACAGAGCCCCATTTTCCTCAATATGGCCAATGCAAAATGATGGTGAAAAATTTGCTTGGAGGCAGTTTTGTGGCTAGGGTTTTCCCCATGCCCTAAGTCAAGTGTGATTTTTATCACATTCTTTCATTTTTTCAAACACTTTATTAATGCCTTGTTGCCTAGGTCGAATGCCTTAGGCATTTTTTTCTTTTGATTTTTAAAGAAAATCAAATTTAAAACCATACACATTGCCCCTCTCACTAGGGTAAGCCCCTTCAATGCCTTCGAAATATTTGATGCCATGAACTTTTCCTTGGGAAATATTGAATGATGACTCTAGGGCATTTGATTTTTGTCTAAGTCTTAAATATTTTAGAGTTTCCCTGGAGTCCAAATCACCATATGTGCTAGGGGGCACAATTTTTTTATGATTTTTATAGAAAAATCATAAATATTTAGAGCCTTGTATGATGTTTTGATTTTTTGCAAACATTAATGAAAAAAATCAAAATATTTGGAGATAGAGAAAGGAAAATCATAGTATCTGGAGAAGAATTGTTAAATCTGATGTAACAAGGGAGGGTTTATATTTTTGTAATTCAGAAACTACAAGCTGTAAAACATTGATTAAGCAATATTTCTATAAATTGCTTAGTTAGTTGTTATATAAATGCAGTTGAGTTGTGCACTTGAGTGACATAAAAAATTTCCATTTTGAGTTGAGTTATTTGGTGGATTTGGAAGGAGAGTAACAAACTGAAGTTTCTATTTTTCAGTTTCTAGCTGGTTGCCCCTATTTGGAGGATTTTTTGGATGTACCCTTTGGAGATGGAAAGTTTCCATCTTTTTGAGGCAGTTTAGAGTAGATTTTTGGCACTCTTTTCCAAGCTTTTGCTTGAGCTCAAAAATGTATAATGACTTGCTTTTTGGAGAGGCAGTGGGCCATTTTTTTCTATTTTTCATCATGGATGTCACTTGGAGGCTATATAGTTTGAGAAATTTGAATTTCTCAGGGTTCAAAATTATATTTCTTACTCTCATATGCATTGCATAGAGTTTTGTAAACTTTTGAATCATATTTTGATGTCTTACTCCTTTAATTTCAATATAAGCAGTAGAGTTTTCCTTTCCCTTTCTCTTGTCATGTTCTTACAGTGATAATCTAATGATTGTGATTCAGATTAGTGAATCCTTCTATTGTCTTATTAATGTGGGTTGTAGGAAAGAATTGCAGATAGTTCAGGTTGCATATTGTATTTAGTGGTTCACCAGTCTTTATGCAGAACACTATTGAGCTAAATGTCTTAAGGTGGATTGTGAGAACTAATGTTTTAAGAGAGTTTTTTGTGAGTTAAGTTCTATCAAAATATTTGAATATGTAGTTGATCATCTCTAGCTATAGGTTTCATTTTCAACCTTCTTTCTTCCCCTTTTCCTCAGAAAGTTCATAGGTTAGGTGATTAACTAGAGGGAACTAGCCCACTCTAGAGATTTTCTCTCACTAATTGATTGACCCACAAATTAGAGAGTGTTTCCATGTTACAACAGGATAGCCAAGACTAGCTTCACTAAGGGTGCAATCCTGGTTGCCAATAGTTTTTGGAACACTCGGTGGGACTCTAGAGTCTTGTCTTTAGAATCATTTTTTCTAAGTTGTAAATTGTTGTTCGGTATATGTAGAAAAAATTCTGCCTATAGAGGTCCAAAAACTATACATGGAAACTCCTAACTTTTGGTTATAGTGCAGATTTGGTGCAAACAACTTATGAGAAGGATCCAAATGGGATCTATTCCAACACCTTTTGGGTGTTTGCATCTCTCCCTACTGTGAAGGAGAGGTAGAATACCTAGAAGAACATTTGATTCAGCGAGAAGAGCAAAGTTCACACCACCAAAGGTCAATACCATTGTCTCTGTAAAGAGGAATCTGAACCCAATATCTCAAGCACCACCTATGGCGAGACAATTTTCCTTTGCACCATTCAACGGGGGCAACCCGTTATTTTTGGCTCGACACGATGACATACCATTGGCAGCACTCAAAGGACTACCTTGCTTCACTAATGAGGACCAAACTACCCCTATTGAACACATCTAGGATGTGGCAACATTATGTTTAGTGCACAACATAATAGAGGAAAACATAGCTATAAGGTTGTTGGCTACTTCGTTGAAGGGGGAGTCCCTTTAGTGGTTTAGAGGACTCCCAACCAATTCCATAGCAACATGGGACCAGCTTGGCGATGGACTTCATCGACAGTTCACAAACAAGTCAGACCACCTGTCATTACTTGAGTAGTTGAGAACCATCAAGTGTGCTCCCCATGAGCATATGGCTGAATTCAATTTTAGGTTTCAAAGAACCTAGGATAGGATAGCTCTAGTTGTCAAACCCACACTCGAACATGCCTTTCTATTTTTCCTAAAAGCCTTGAATGCTGAGATATTAGTTATGATACATTCTATGGGGCGTTTTACTTTTCCAAATGCATATGACATTGCTATAAGGGCTGAAAATTGTCTTATTCAAGCCGAGAAGATAGCACCTAGACCACCCACACCCATTTTTCTTAAGATTTAGCCACCCATCCCTATGGTTTTTCCTCCTATTTATGTTGTTCTGTCAGTCCCAACAATAGGTTATAAAGTTGTTTTTCAAGAAAATACCCTTATAGACCAGACCAAAGAGATCCAAGAGATCAAAAGAATGCTACAAAACTTTGGTAAAACCCTTAGCAATGAGTTCCTGAGTCTCAAGAAGCAATTTGGTCAAGAAAATAGACCTTACCAAGCTCCTTTTCAGTAAAACCAACAAAAGAGGCCACCATTTCAGAATGATTTTCAAGGACAAAGGAAGGGTTTTAACCCCAAGCCTTTTTAGCCTTTTGATCACAATGTAGCTGGCCCTTCAAGAGAGCTCATACTACAGAATAAATTGGCTCAAGAGCATGATTAGTGTTATCTGTGCAATCAACCACACAACCAAGCTACTTGTATGGATAGAATGGAGAGTCAAGCTCTCATGGTGTAGAATCAGTATGCTTGTCCTAAAAGTTTTTCAAGTGAGAATGTGGAACAAGAAAGTAAATTTGAAATTGCTTTCGTAAACTAGCAAAGTGTTGAATATTGTGGGGTTAATCATATCCAAAGCGAGGACCAGCAAGGTTCATTCATTACTGTGAACATAAGGTCAAAACAAAGAGCAGTTGAAGTGGAACAAAAAACTACAAGCTCACAATAGCAAGCTATAAATTTACAATAGCAAGCTATGAGAGACAAAAATCATGTTGTTCCATCTCAAAATGTTCCTACAGCTCAACCGAAGGTGCATATTCTACAAAGAGAACATCAGAAGGTAAATAAGAATGTTGTTAATTCTTCGAGACAAAAAAAGGTAAATCCCATCTCTTTCAATGTGGTTGAGCATTTAAAGAAATTTACAATCAGCTTATCCATTATGGATGCCTTGCATATCCCAAGCCAGAAAGATTTATTGCAAAATGCCTTAGCTGAAATTTCATCTTTAGATGTTGTGAATGTAGAAAAGAACATAATGGTGCTTGCAAATAGCCCAGAGATCAAAGTTGGGCAGCAAAATCAAGAGGTTAAACCCCACCATTCTATTTAAGTCTGATTATAGGTGATAAAATTGTCCATAACTGCATGATTGACTCAAGAGCTAGCAACTTGGTCATGCCTAAAAGCTTAGCTAATAGATTAGGTTTAGTTTATGAACCCATGTCAAAGGGAGTTGTGCAATTAGATGGATCTATTTTTCAAACAACAAGAATCATTAAAAATATAGTCCTCACATTACATGCCTGCCCCAACTTTGCAGTTTCCCAAGATGTTCATGTGATAGAATTGCCTCCACATTTTGCACTCTACCTTTCGAGAGATTTCACTACCAAACTAGGAGGAATTTTATCAGTTGATTGGCCTCATCTTTTCTTTAGAACTAGATATGGCACAAAGGTGACCATTAGGTCGAAGCCATTAGTAAAAGACCACATTGAACCTTACATTCCTAACCCAGTAAATGCTAACCTATACTCCACAAATGGGATGGAGAATCAACTCATGACTGCATACCTCAATGCACCCCCAAAAGAAGATAATGTGGATGAATGGGATACCCAAGATCATAACCTTGTGATGGTGTGGAGCCTGATCAGTCTCCAAGTGGGAGATTGTTGGTATGTGGTGACTGATCATGCTATACTGTATAGCCCATGGTATACTGTACACCCTAGCCCCCCATCCTCGTCGAGGTCCGGGGCCGGGCCGGGCCCCGGGTGGAGGTTCGGGGGTAGCAGCCCCCGAGAAGCGGGGGTTTGGGGGTGGCATCCCCCAAAAAACAAGGGTTTGGGGGCGCAACCCCAAGAAAAAAAAAATTTCCATTTTTTTTTCACGTCGTCAGCGAAAAAGGAAAAATCTTCGAAAAAGAAAGAAATCCGACTTTGTAAGAACCCTAATTCTGGAAGCTTCTAAAAGCTTGTTAAAAGGGTTGGGATGGGGGTTACAGTATGATGAAAAACACGATTATTCATGAGAATGTTTTGCACTGGATAATAAAAGGATTGGATGGTTGCGGTTTGGTGGATGTAGCCCAGATTGGGTGAACCATGTTAAATTCTCTGTGTTATGATTTATTCTATGTATGTTTTAGTTTCTCTGTTTATTATTTAAATCTGCATTTAATTGTTAGATATCTACCATCTCTAACCCTAACAAACCTTGATCCTTTCAATCACACCAAGGAGGAAAGGTTAGGAATTTACATGATCCAAGAGTCTAATACAACATTCCCTAATCTAGTTAAAGGCCAAGGTCAGCTTCTAGTTGGTGACACGAAGTTCTTGAAAGATGAAGAGGTGGTTAAGGAATGGAAAGAGCTGCTCTTTGAAGGTCAAATTGTAGATCAAGATGAAGACCTTGGAGAGGATGATACATATGTACAAGAATGGATGAAAATAATTTTTGAAAATGAAGTTTCGGATAAAGAAGAAAGTCCCAAAGAACATGGAGTTTTTGATCTAGAATGGATGGAGATGCAGATTGATGATCCAATTTTGGATCAAGGAGAGGTATTTGAAGAAGAATTTTTCATTGAGGTAAGTAAGGTTATTGAGAATTATTTTTGAGAGAGAAGATTGTATGGCTAAAGAAAATTTTTTGTTGGAGGATTTTGATTTCTCTATTGAAAATTATGAAGATATGACAATTATTGATCCACAACTTCCAACTGAATGGTCAAAAGGGTTACCTAACTTTGATGTTGAAGATAAGAGGAATATTGCCATGATGGGTTCAATGGCTATTGGTGAACAAACATTCTACGAGAGGTACTTTGACAAAATCTTATCTCAGAGAGAAAATTTTCAATTGAATGAGGAGCTGAAGGATAACATGATAAGATAATTTTGTGAAATGAAGTTCAGATAATTTTTTATTGGAGACTTCGTGCTCAAGTGGGATGAATAAAAGAATAATCCAAGAATAAATTCTAAATTTTATGCAATTTGGGAGGGCTTGTATGTCATAACAAAATGCAGAGAGCATAATTCATTCCAGCTCTTGAGGCTAATTGGAGAAGTGCTTCTAATTCCTGTCAATGGGATCCATTTGAAACATTGTTTCTGAGGTTCTAAGTTCTACCCCTGTACTATAGTAGAGTAGTTTCTGCTAATAAGTCCTTGGAGCACTTTCTTTTCAGTAGTTTCTTTTCAATAGTTTCTTTTCAATAATTTCTTTTTAACATTGCTTTCTTGCTGCCAGGGCCTTGTTTCTAAGTTGTTTTGTTGTTTTGGTGTTGGTTTTGTTGCTGTTTGAAGTTGTAAATTTCATATTTTTCAGAACTTTTGAGTTTTAGAAGGGTAGAATTGACTCTATGCCCAATGGGTATTCATAAGGCAATTGGCCTAGTTCTTAGTAGGAAAGCATCTAGCAGAGGTCGCCAAAACTATTATCATTTTTTCACACAACTCAAATTGACAGAGTTGGTTATGCAAGCTCATTTTAAGGTGAAGAATTTTATTTTTTTTCCGTAGATGTCTTAACCATTGCAAACATTTGAATTTTTGAGTTCTTCATAAGTGCAATGTGTTTCAATTGCTATCATTATTTTGTAGCATTAAGTATTGCATAAGTAAAAGAAGTGCTTTCATTCTATCATTCATTCACAATGTTCCATACATTGTTTGCAAAAAGAAAACTATAGAATTGAACAAGTATTTCACAAATGTTGTTTTTGTATTCATTGGAGTAGCTAAACAATGAATCACAAAGAATATTCTACACTACTAAAGATTGAAAAGGAGAAAGAGCATGTACAAAAGAACATAATTGTGATTTCCTGATGGTGTCTTCAAGTTGACTTCAGAGTTATGCATCCTTCCTTGCTTTCATGCTCCAAGTGAACCTGCAAGTGGATGAAAGTTTTGTTAGAGCTTAGAATATGAACATTCCTACATGATCCATCAACAGTAATGTAGAATATTATCTATGATTCATTCAAGAAACAAAGCAAAAACAAGAGGAGTACAAGAGAATACCAAGGAGAACATATCATGAGAAACTTCTGAATTTATTGTTTTAATCTAACATTGTTTGTTTCTTGTGCAGGTATAGGGAAAGCCATGTTGCTGATTTTTTTTTAATATCATAAAGAATGTGTTGTAAAATGGGCTCCCACAAGGGTTGAGACCTGTCATGCTATCCCTCAACATTCCAAATAGGGATTTCATAAAAGAAACAATTCAATATTGATCAAGGAGATATACATATGAAGGAGTGCATCCAAGTTCCATGAAAGCTCAAGCAAGTGATCATATAGGACAATAAATTCTGATAGTGCAATGAATTGAAAATCATAGAGGATCAATTGCTCAAGTGAATTACCATCAAGTGCATCATCATGAAATGTGATAGTGAATAGGCATACATAATGCCTTGTTTACAAATCAAACAATAGAAACTAAAGCAAATGGAGAAGCTTCTAAGCATCAACAATATTTGCTTATATTTCAAAATATTCCATGCAAATAATAGTCCTACATCAACTGTTGCTTCCCAACAAAGCAAAAATGTATGAAGAGTGCCAAAGTAAGTTTTGGTTCCATCAAGCAATGAGTTTACAAGTGGTTGCAAGTGAACTTATGAAAGAAGAGGATGAATGGAAAAGAGGCATGGTTGACTATGGGTACAATGCATCAACTATTTGAGTAAATGAAATGTGGAACAACATCATTCATGAAGGTAATTTGCAAAGCTTAAGCTATTTCAATACTTTGATGCCATCAATGTGAAGGGGAATCTTATTGCATGATTCTATGTTCTCAATAAAGTATAAAACTATGGTGGAAGTGGGAATAGATGTGCTTTTTTTGAGCACTCAAGTGCATGAAATAAGAGATGATAAGCATCAAAGTGACCTACAAGAGTATGATAATGGTTGAGTGCAAGTATAGCATTGAATGAAGTAGGCACATCAATATGCAATGTATTTGAAAGTAAGCATGTAATATTTTGTGTGTGCTTCATTTTTAGTAAAAGAATGCAAAAAAAAGTTGTGATCAATAGTGGAAAGCTCCAAGGTGTTTGAAGCCTTTCAAATAGTGTCAAAATGACAAATGAGATCAAGTAATAAAATACTAGTGTGTGCATTGTGATGGGCACTTAAGAAGTTGCACTATTTTGGTTTCATTTGAAAGCAAATGGTGGAATTATAAAAATACAAGAACTACACAAAGAAATGAAAGCTACAAAATTTATTGTTTTGCCTAAAGTTAACCATACGTGGAGTAAAGTTTGCATTCTAGAAGTAAAAAAATAAAGTCACAATAATGAGCACATACATTGCTTCTCAAAAAATAGTGTGCTTATGCTATAGGAAACTAGGGTTTCAAAATGAGCAAATGCATGATACCCATTTCAAGCCTCCAAGGAAGATTCCACATTGTTTCCATTAAAATTCTTCAAAATGGAGAAGTAAAAGTATTTCGAGCTCATACATAATGCAAGGAAATCCTAGATTATGCTTTCATACCTGTGGCCTGGGAGAGTTTATCTCTTCAAAAATCAAATACCCACTTAGGGTTGTATCACCAAATGCAATCATAGGAGGAAACTAAAAAAATTTGAGCTCATACAAACAATGGGGATCCCAGAAAATGAAGAAACCAAAGCTATAGGTTGCGGCCATGAGGGGTTTTGAAAACCCATAAAATGGAGAAATTTCATCCAAAAAATGTTTTCATTTGCATATCATGGGTTGAGCCCATAGTCATCTATTTTTTTAGAAATATAAGAGTATTCATAGCATGGTCGTGACCTATATAATTTTTGAGCTCAAAAGACACATAGTTCAACATCATTTTTATGTGAAAAGATTGAATAAATCTTTTATTTAAGAAGGAAATGCGTTTAAGAATGAAGAAGGAGAGTTTACCTTCAATATCAAAGTGTAGAAGCACAAAAAAACCTGTGTTGAAAGCCTTCAAAGAGCTCGAACAGACCCTCCAATGGAAGCCACAAAGACTGGAGAAACAATGTCAACATAATGGAAACACAGGTGTATTAAAAAACCAGTCATGGCCATAGCCAAGTGGCCCTTGTTTCTCATTGAATGGTGTCAAAAAATGCATCAAAATATAGATGAAAGTGCTTACCATCAAATGCAAAGGAGGGCATGAAAAAATGGAGAAGAAAAGAGATCGAATGGTGGTGTCCAAGCTTCAAACCCTAACTCCCATGGTGGTGCCCAATGGAGCCCCATTCTCCTCAATATGTCCAATGCAAAATGATGGTGAAAAATGTGTTTGGAGGTGGTTTTGTGGCTAAGGTTTTTCCCATGCTCTAAGTTGAGTGTGATTATATCACATTCTTTTGTTTTTTCTAACACTTTATTAATGCCTTGTTTCCTAGGTCAAATGCCTTAGGCCTTTTTTTTCTTATTTTTAAAGAAAATAAAATTTAAAACCATACACGTTGCCCCTCTCACTAGGCTAAGCCTCTTCAATGCCTTAGAAATATTTGATGTCATGAACTTTTCCTTGGGAAAGATTGAATGATGACTCTAGGCCCTCTGATTTTTACATAAGTCTTGAATATTTTAGAGTTTATTTGGATTCCAAATCATCATATGTGCTAGGGGGGTCACAAATTTTTTATGATTTTTTATAGAAAAATCAAGAATATTCAGAACCTTGTATGATTTTTTAATTTTTTGTAAACATTAATGCAAAAAATCAAAATATTTAGAGATAGAGAAAGGAAAATCAGAGTATATGGAGAAGAATTTTAAAATTTGATGTAATAAGTGAAGCTTTTTGTTTTTGTAATTCAAAAACTGCAAGCTATAAAACACTCATTAAGAAATGTTTCTATAAATTGCTTAGTTAGTTGTTATTTAAATGTAGTTGAGTTGTGCACTTGAGTGACATCAAAACTTGCCATTTTGAGTTGAGTTATTCAGCAGATTTGGAAGGAGGGTGACAAACTGAAGTTTCTATTTTTTAGTTTCCAGTTGTTTGCACCTATTTTGGAGGACTTTTTGGATGGACCCTTTGGAGATGGAAAGTTTCCATCTTTTTGAGGTAGTTTGAAGCAGATTTTGGCACTATTTTCTAGGCTTTTTATTGAGCTCAAAAATGCAGAATGACTTGCTTTTTGGAGGGGCAGTGGACCATATTTTTCTATTTTTCATCATGGATGTCACTTGGAGGCTATATAGTTTGAGAAATTTAAATTTCTTAGGGTTCATAATTTTGTTTCTTGCTCTCATATGCATTGTAGAGAGTTTTGTAAAATTTTGAATCAGATTTTGATGTCTTACTCCTTCAATTTCAACATAAGCAGTAGAGTTTTCCTTGCCCTTTTCTCTTGTTATGTTCTTACAGTGATAATCTAATGATTGTTTGTGATTCAAATTAGTGAATCCTTCTATTGTCTTATTAATGTGGGTTGTAGGCAAGAATTGTAGATAGTTCAGATCACATATTGTATTCAATAGTTCACGAGTCTTTATGAAAAACACTATTGAGCTAAATGTCTTAAGGTGGATTGTGAGAACTAATGTTTTAAGAGAGGTTATTGTGAGTTAAGTTATGTACTAATCTCAGAATATCTAGTTGATCATCTTTAGTTGTAGGTTTCGTTTTCGGCCTTCTTTCTACCCCTTTTCCTCAAAACGTTCATAGGTTAGGTGATTAACTAGAGGGAACCAACCCACTCTGGAGATTTTCTCTCACCAATTGATTGACCAAAAAATTAGAGAGTGTTTCCATGTTGCAATAGGATATCCAAGCCTAGCTTGACTAAGGGTGAAATCCTAGTTGCCAACAACAACATGCAACATCCTTGTCACAAAAAAATCCTTCAATGAGTCTTTAGTCCTTTGACATTTTTGGACTTCTATAACAATGACCTTCTAAAATTTATCCAAGAAACTATCTTCCCCTTCAAAAGAATCATAATTAGACTCCACTATCACATTTGTCCTTGGATTCAATCAATCATGTGTTTTCATATTACACATAACAACTTCTATCTTAACTTCAGAGGCTTTAATACTATATACACTAGGTTCCACATCAATGTATAGCATTTCAATTTTATGATTGTAATTCATGATCATATGATTCAGACACAACTCCCTTTCTATCTTGATCTCATTCAAAATTTCCTTCCAGGGTAACCACATATGTGAAAAGTTAGTAGCCATATATCCATTCAAAGTTTTCAACAAATCTCTACTCAACATCTCATATGTATCTGGTATCTGAACTACTTGAATTTTAATATAACATTGAATCCTAGGATTAGATGCCAACTACATGTGAATATTAGTCAACTCTCCAACTACATTTACCTCAGTCTTATCTAACTGAGTGCCCTTCTTCAAGGAATTTTTTGGGGTTAAGCCTAACATATAGAATATGGAAAAAGGAATCACATTCATCGAGGCTTCTAAGTCTACCAAAAAATTATGGAGATTCTTTCCAAAAACCCTCAACATTAATAGGAACATTGGTGAATCTATCTTTCCCCTATATAGAGCTATATGAGCATCTACCATAGGAACAATATTTTTGTCTTTCATTTTAGTAGATCCATCTTTAGCTTGTGCTTATCTGCTAGCCAACATTTCACTAGGATATTCTTCTAATGTGTTTAAGAAAGCCTCCTTGATAAGAAGTGTTTTGAGTAATTATGATAAAGATAAGCTAATGTTTACCTTTCTAATTTCTTCTTCTAGATAAGTATTCTAATTACTCTGCTCCATAAATTCTATTCTTCCACTCTTAGGAGGATTCATAGCAGTATAATACTGTGAGGTGACTTTTGGAAACCCTAGATTTTTACTAGATTTCTCATCTGGTGGATTACTAAAGTTGTTATGTGAGATTAAAGTAGTTAGACATCCTTGAGCCTACTCCCACTAGTGGTATTACTTCTCAAGTTATAACTATGTCCCTTTTGATACTATTGGAAAGAATGTATCTCACCAATTTCATCTTGATAGGGGAAGCTATATGTTTCTAAAGTCAATGCTAAACTATCTTCCTAATCATAAGTGTTACTCTTAGAAAAAACAAGTGACTCCGAGCACACATAACTATCTAGTACTAGCATTGAATCATATCCAATTGGAACTATTTCATTACCTTGGGGTGGGTGATAATCACACTAATAATTATGGTACATCATGGCTAACAAAATTTTAGAAGCGGTTTTAAACTATGGACAATCAACTTCTATGTGAGCATTGGTATTGTGAATCCTATAATAGTTATTCATGGCATGTTCAACCAAATTTACTTTGGATTTTAACTGATCTTCATAGGGATTGAAATTATCCAAATATGTAGATATCTCTCCATTATTAGGACATTTATTTTAAGGTCTAAGTGGTCTAGAAGCATTATATGTCCAACCTTGTGAATTAAGATTATTGTTTTGTGAGTAAAATTTTGACTTCTCAACTAAGTAACCTATGTTGTTAACCTTTTAATATGAGTTGTTATTTATTTGATTTATTCTTTATCCTCTTGATCCTTCACTCACTATCACTCCTAAGCCTATGTTTCTTGGCTCTCTTGATCATGCATAAAGAAATAATTACCATTAGGATGTATCTCAATGATAGCGAGGCCAAGGTGCGGGACTAATGCTTGACTATTTCTGGGTTGAAAGAAACTATTTTGTGGATAGGTCCCATTCTAGACCACTAAATAAAAAGGGTTAGGGATCACAATATTTCTTTGTGGGACTTCATTCATGCCTCACGTGGAATAATTATTCAAACTATTCCCGCTATACATAGGTGGTCCAATTTTGACATGTTTCATTTGTCGATTCACACTTATCACTTATATGTAAGCTTTGGTTAAGGTTGTAGGATGATTTATCTTCCTTTTCACAAATATCACTATTAACGAATCAACTACAGTGTAATAAACAACAAGAGCAAAAAAAATATCCATAATGTAAGGTGCTTTCAATCTAGAAAATTCCTTTTGGAACTTGTCATTGAAATTTTTTATAGGTTCACCATCAAATTACTTTATTTGAACAAATTTATGGTATAATAAAGTAGGTTCTATTGGTGTTTTAAACCTAGCAAGGAATTGATCTTCCATGTCTTGTTACATTGTGATAGAATTGCGAGACAAATTGATGTACCATTGGTAAACCTTGTCACTTCAAATATAGGGGAAAAACCTACACACAACATCTTCATGATGTATTTTATCTATAAAGCATGTATCCTTGAATATACTTTAATTTTCCTCCACATCCTTATGAAGATAATATTTTGGACATAGTTTATCCAATTTTTTTGAAAGATCATTATATACAACAAATTGGATAAGGGAATCCACATTAAATTATGAAATCCATCACTACAAGTGGAGGAGGTTCTATAGTTTCTTGATTTCTCAGAATTACACCCAAAAAAAACAAAATTTCAAGCCCTAACTAACATACTACCACCAAGTTCTACAAATGCTACACAAGGATCACTAGACCGGGACCTAGTAACACTACTAAACTCTAGTTTTCTTTACCATTAGTAAGGAAAGTAGGCCCTCCTTCTAGCACCAATTTTTTTGATGTGAGTGTTGCATATACAAACACCAATAGGTAGATAAATTCTCACTCAAAGAATGCAAAAACCTACCTTTCTTGAAAGATCCACTGGGAATACCTAAATCTAAAGGAAATCTTAATTGATTCCAAGGCTCGAGAATGTCAAGTCTTGATGCACTAGGTTCACTCAGGGTTCGTTGTGTAATTTTTTGTTAATCACTAGGGGTCTATGGTTTCCTAGGTGTACTGGTATCCAAAGGATCATAACAAAGGTTTGGTCGAATAAAACATGTATCATTTCACAACTTCATGAAAAAAAAATATTTACATGAAATATTTCACTAATTTTAATTATTCATAAAGAATCAATAGATTTAAAATAAATTTCTCTATAACTTCATGAATAATAAATATTTATAATAATATTCCACAAATTTATCATTTTAAAAACATTTTCTAGAAATATTTAACATCTACAATAAAATAAAGCATTAAAGATCCTAAAATTTAAGGTTCTCCTAGTTATTATCCACACATACACCATGAAATAAACTAAAAGAAAACCACCATATACTTCACTAGATTACTTCATAGCTAGGCATAGAATGATGTAAGAATTTACAAAAAAACATGAGATCATTTGCCACTAGATAGTGTCAATGTGCACCAAAATCTGGTGCAACACATAGGATTTTCTGATAGGAACAAAAAATTAGCTACATAAGATTTTGTATTAGGAGATAGCTTCAAATTTTTATTTGATATTAATAAGCTTCAAATGGAGCATACACTTTTTTATATTAGAATGATACAAAAAATAGGAAAAGGAAATAAAATTGGAAAGAGTTCCAATTTTAAGTCTTTGTAATTCTATAAATTTGAACTTAACTAAAAAAAAAAACTCCCAGCCTTTTATAAGAACAAGGAAACCAAGGAGTTCCAAAAGAGCACATGAAAGAGAATCAAAGGAAGGAGTCGTAGAGTAGCATATGGCATATGGAAATTGGCATATTAATCTTCTAGAATAATTCAAAGGATATTTTGACTTCCTTCAGCAGTTGAAACCTTAAGACTTGGGTCTCCAGGACATGGGTACATTCATGCAAGGTACAAAACTACTAGAAATTATCTTCAAAATCTTAGGGGCCAGTAACCTTACATTGGGTACGAGAATAAGTTTGCAAAATTCATTTCAAGAAACTCATCATCACATCTGTACACAAAAACCTTGGGCTTCCACTACCCGATCATGAGCACTTCTTTATCGGATATGCCATTCAAAGACTCATCTTCTCCTTTCTTCTCCTGATACTCCCAAAAAAAAATTAACACCCAATCTATATATTCTCTTGGAACACTCTGTATCATTTTCCAACTATACTTGAGCCTTGCATATTCTTCTACTACTTTATTCACGATTTCAGTCCTCTATAACATTTCAATCTCATACTTGTTCATGTGATTTATACAATTTATCATATCATCAATTACTTCTTGGATTAAAGACTAAACAAGGTCTTTATTTATCTTATCAATCCATCCTTTGAAAGCCTTTACTTTTGCATCATTCTATCCCATCATTCTGGGATCACAAATATGTTTTTCCAACATCTTGATGAGATTTAAATCCTTACCCATAACCTTTTTGGTCTTCTTAGTGACCTTTTCCAATCCATTTATACATTGGAGTAGAGTGTCACTTTCCCAACTCAATTGTAATTTCCACTTTTCCAACATTGGAACTTCTTATTCTATAATCACCTTTTCCCTTATCAACTCTTGGAATTCTACCCTAATAACTACCTTTAACCATTACATTTCTATGCCATTTTATTCCTTGCAGTCTTTTTACTCATCCATAAGCCTTCTAGACTTGTCAAAATAGTGGTATGAATCCTTACACTTACCAATTTACCCCCTTATTGACTCTTTTCCCTGTTGCACCAAATGCTCTATCTAGTCTTCAAACACATTCATTTTAGTCTTCATCCCTTCAATGGTGTCTATTTGTTGTTTTGACATCAACACTAGATTTGGTGACAACTCAGTCAGTGATTGACTGGGCTGAGCTATCGCTCTGATAAAAATCTCCAAGTGGGAAACCCATTCTTCCAGTTCCCTCTTCTTTTGTTTATCCTTACTCATGCGAGTAGCTATCACTTTCAAATTCATTCTCATTTCTTCCAATTCATCCTCCCATGAGGAATTTCCTAGGTTGATTGTAGTAACTTGATAATCCCTATTCGTTACTTCATGCTTATATTTTTCTCCTATAGGAGTAGCTATTTGGATAGTTTTCCCTCTATCTGAATTTTTCTTAACAATATGTCTAACCCTTACTTTAGACTTAGGCTTGGGGGTTCCAATTCTTGTACTAAACTTCTAAAATCTAGAGGCACCATCTTCACTTCCACTGGTGGATCAAATTTTTTGACTAACTAGTTATGGTATTATTCATTTTTCCTCACCTCTTCATGATTTTGTTCCTATCGATCAGAATGCTCAGGAACATTCTTCTCTAACTCCTCATTATCATCTATTACAAGCCTCAAATCTTTCACATTCTCCGCTATTTACAACAAGGACTCTAGATTTTCATGACATAAATTTCCTTTTTTCTAGCTCTCCTTCCTCTCTCTCTTAGGGCTAAAATTCTCTTGTCCTATCTTTTTCATTTTACTTCCATCCTCCAAAGAAATTTGTCCATGTCATCCCAAGGCATTAGGATTTTCACTGTTCCACTGTTCCTTGTCCAAGTTTTTAGAAGGCTCTATATTTGGACTTATCCCCTATTATTAGGGTTGTTAAAAATGGCTTTAGTCTCTCCTAGTAGAGGCTGATCTTTATTTGCATGATCAACAAGTGCATGCTCATGCTCTTCATCCTCATCTATTATGGAAATGGGGATTTGAAGTGTAGTGCCTCCTATTTTTCTTTAAAGAGACACCGCCTTTCTTGCATTAAATTCAATATTTCCCACCTCTTAAGTGAGTTATTCTACAATAATCTTTATTTATTCCTTATCATCAAGACATGCTCTTGTATAAGGAAAATCTTCTATTACAAGCTACATCATTTGGATTCTCTAGACTGCTTCTCCTTAAACCACTGGATTATAGCAGACCATTTTTCTACCTCTGTCATGACTTGTTCTATAGTTACTACCAGCTCCTCCTCTGTAATCAAGGATGTTCCCCCTAGATTTTTCCTCCTTTTTCCATACTAATAGAGGGTGGGAAGGTAAACATAGTAGCTACTTGTTGTTATGTTGACCTTTTCCTTGCATACACCTCTACTTTCATAATTACTTCTTCTAGAGTCAAGGGTTGTGCTCTTGAAAATGTTGTAGAAGAAGATGCCATCATTTGAGCTCTTAGCATATTCACTGGAATGGCCAAGCTTTCTTTGTTTGGATCATATAACTATGAAGCCAGTGACACTCCTTGGCTCAAAATATCAAGGATTTCTTTTCTACCCTGTTCAACTACTCTAGCATCAATAATTATTCTTTTCTTCTCCACACCATCATCATACCCCAATTCATTTTCCATATTTTTTTTCTCTTTCTACCTTGTGGGTATGTGGGTGTCATTATAGCTTATTTTATCACCTAGAGGTAACCATTTATCCATGATTTAGTATAATACAACACTTTCATGGGAACATCTTCAAGGGTTACTACCTCATGTTGTCCCCAATCTAGGTCTAGGATAGGTCCATCATACACCTTATCCAATTCATAAGCTAGGTTATTTACTTCCCCATTATGAACATCCATTTTCTTAGGAACATAATTTTTTCCAAAAAATTTCATTTGGGCCAATGAAAATCTTTGGTAGGACCACTTCCTAACATCATGATCATCTTCACAACCATACCATAAATACTCTATGTGGGGATCATGAGCATATTTCCTTTTTATCTTCTTGGCTAACTGGTCCACTAGATCATAATTGTCCCTCTTAAACATGAAGAACTCTAATCCATATGCTTTCAATTCATCTTCACAAAAATTAGCACTCTTAATAGAAAATACATGTGTAATTCCCAATGGTGATATGAAATTTCATTGGTCTCTTTTTATGTAGCTGCAAAAAGGCATCATGAGATGGTATCACCTACCTTGCAAACTCGAGCAATAGTATCTTATTTGTAGGATACCTAGGAAACATATAGGGGTAACTCATAAATCCTTCCACTCTAATATAAGTGAATGTATAGAACTAAATGAACTAGCATTCAGTAGTATGTATAGCATCATCTGCCTTGAGGGATAATCTCTTTGCTTTATCTCCCTCTATTAATCTTACTAACTTCATGGAAAAGACATCATTTACCCTATGGTAATATTCTCGATACTACCCTCCAATAATCTATGGAAAATTTTGGTAAATCAATTTATTTCTCAATTCCCTTTCTAAAGTTCCCACTCTATTCAATCCCTAAATGTTAGCTCTTAGGGAACAAGAATAAATAATGTACGAGGACATAGTGAACCACTAGGAAGTAGGGAATGTCTATATCTTCTCATGCAATTTATCACTAATAAACCTCTCCTAATGAATTTATACAAGGTCTTCCCTCATTTTCCTAATAATCTTGAACATCCATGGCTCAGATTTACTGGAATCTCTGCACCTAGCCATTCACTTAGTAGGGTTATCATGTCTTGAATTTATTGAATGAATAGAAACCTTAAGATATGCTTTTGCATCCTTATAGTTTTCTCTTGGAACCATGTTGATATCATCACCTTTTTATTATGTTCTTCAATGCTCATATATGCTTCTATGAAATCCCCCATTTTCAATACATTCATCCTGGTAAACACAAGGAGCCCAAATCTATATACAATTCCATCTATTAAGAGGTCTGCATAAACTCTCCCCTCTTTTATGACTATTCTTTTTTCTTCATCATACCATTTCATGCATTCAAGGACTAGTTCAAGAGCTTCCATTGCCAATGGGAACCATGTTCTTACTACACTAGCTAGCATCTGGTTGCTGAGTCCTTCACACAAACTTGTGTTCATTAAAAACTCCTAGATGGGTATCCATTATCATCCCATAAGTGGGTACCTCTTGCGAGATAGGGAATTCAAACCCCTCCTTAGGTTGCTTCTTTCGCAAAGAACTCATTTCTCCATCGATTTCCTACATGATTAGCATATAGATGCTTTGCATACAAATTAGGGCTAGTTATAATGATACATTCCTAATAATTTATCAAAATTATTTACCCAAAACCTTTTATTTATTAAATTAGGTTAAAAATAGTCAAATTGAACACCATTTTCTTTTGAGAATTAACCAAAGGAAACATTACTTCACTAGAGCCAAGCATACATTGAAGAATATATAAATCTCAAGGGAAGTACCTAATTTCATTGATAATAGGGTTGAACAAACACAAAATCAAACTTTGCTAGTCTTGTCTTTCTTGTATTTTGATATTGAATTTTCTTCATGTGCCTCAACTATCATTTTAATTCATTAATAACCTTATGAATATGTTACCTCGTGTGCAATAATGTATTGGATAACTAACATCATGCTTGAGGTGGTGCCAAGTATGTGTGTTTTTCTACCTTATTTTAATTCCTCAAAACAATGCATTAATTATCCTAAAAAGAGGTACAAGCATAGCATGTTAGGATTCACATCATGGATCCTTTGATTTATATGGCATGGCCCACCTTCAAAAAGAAGGTGGTGAGGGAAGCTAATGTGGCACACTTGTGTGTCACATTTTTCCACATTGGACAAAAGTAAATGAGTAATTGCCTAGCTCAAATGTTGAAAGACTAGCTAGCAATTAAGAATCAAGCATCTAACATATGAATCTAGGAGAAAGCCAAGATCAAGATTTTACTTACTATATTCATGGGGATTAGGTGCAAAGGGTACTCGAGTGTAGGTAAAAACATGATTGAGACAAGTCAAACAAATTTAGTTCCTAAAACTTGAGGTCTTCGGTTTTGAAGGAAAGTGAAACCACCAATGGTTTTAGCTAAAATAATGTTAATGCATGTGAATTCAAGAAAAAATTCCCTGGGTAAAAAGTGAGTGGGTGAAAGCTCACTAGGTAAAACAACCTGCTAGGCATGACACAAACCTTGTATAATCTACATTATGCTTAGAATAACAACACCCAAGAATCT
Organism: Sequoia sempervirens; assembly: GCA_007258455.2. Taxonomy (NCBI): domain Eukaryota; kingdom Viridiplantae; phylum Streptophyta; class Pinopsida; order Cupressales; family Cupressaceae; genus Sequoia; species Sequoia sempervirens. Next base: position 660,606,015 of record VDFB02270651.1, read on the forward strand.
AGATAAACAATAAAACTTCAAGGGAATCTTAAGATTTCTAGAATTCCAAGCTAAGGAGACCATGAATGCAACAAGGAGCCAATAATTTTAGAACAAGACCTTCATTTTACCATTTCCTCCAAAATAAACAAACTAGCACAAGCAGGAAGCAAAGAGAGGGAAAAAAGGGTTCCATGTTTTGCTAAGGGAAAAATTGGGTATGTTGTGAGACCACACAACACATTCCTCACAAGAACTCATCCTTGAGGAGGCAAGAGGCTCATCTTATTACTCCTATTGAGCTTCCCCTTCCATAATCTCATCAAGAGTTTCAATGCCCTTTTTACTATTTTTCTCCCCTATTAGTATTTCACTCTCTAAAGGTGAACCAATGGTATGGGATCCTAGTTGGTCAAAAGAAAAGAGGAAGGATCAATTTTAGGCTAGGAGTGAAGAGGCTATTCTTGAAGAGCCATCATGTTCTCTTAATAATGACTGTCTTGATCTACTGTAAGAAAAAATTGAAGATCATTAGTTGTAGCAACATGACATTAGATAGGTAAAGGAAATTGATACAATAGAGGAATTGTTCCTCTCATTTGATGTCCTACCTTGTTTTATTGAAAATGGGGAGGATCGATCACATATACCTACATCAGCAAAGGTTTTTGAGTACCTTGGTCATAGCTTGGTGGATGAAGAAAACTCCATGGTTTTGGAATAGCAACAAACATGTCATAGTGGAGGAAACTCCCCTATCTATTGAGGTCTATAGTTTTGAGGTGGAGGACCTCTTTTGGGATGATTTAGAAGCTTTTTGTTCAATCTTGGATGTCAATCCTTCCCCCCAAAAGAGGGTCAAAGAGGTTAGTAGCATAAGAGTGAGGAAACAAAAGAGAATGTGGAAGCCATTACATGCCAAGAGTTTTATTTTATTGCATGCAGTTTCCAAGAAGAAATCAAAATAGAGAGGCAACCTGCAGAATTCAAATCTTCACTTGAAGTGTCTCAAAAATTTGAGGTTTGTGTGGTTGAAGTGTGCATCAATACAAGTAATTTAGTTATTATTGAGAAGCCACACATCTTCTAGAAGAGTGATTCTCCTATTTGTCAATTTGATAGTATGCTTGATCTTCAAATATTTTCATTTGAGGTGCATGAAGAAGAGATTCCTTGTGAAAATCAAAAAATAGATTTGGAATATTTTGCATCACCATGTGAGTTGGAAACTTTCCTTTTTTATTTTAGTTCATGCAATGAGGAGGTTAGCGGAGATATTACTGTCCTATCCTTTTGTGAGGTGAGTTCTCTTCCCTCTACTGAAGGTTTTCTCTCGGATGCTAAATTATATTCAAATAATTTCACTCTTCCTACTATGTGTTCACCTGAGGAACAAGTGTTAGATGAATTTAACACTTGCATCATATTGTTCCCCTGTAATGGAAAAGTTTACAGTGAAGTGATCCTTCACCTTGAAGGAATTTTGTGTAGTTCCATGCATGTTGGTAGTGGTTTTTGGTGGTTGTAGCTGGGTGAGGTCTACAACTATGGTTTGAGGGAGATCAGTCCTTCAAAAGGTTCATCATTGATAGAGGAAAATTTATGTTTTTTTCTTCCTATTAGTTTCATGTATATATTGTAAATATCTTTCTTTCCTTGAAGAGATATTGCACACCCCACATTCTACTTAAGGGAATGTATGTTCCTAGTTTTATGATTTTCTCCAAGTGCAGGCCTGCACATGTTTTGTTTTACCCTTGGGAGGCCTAGTTGTTGAAGAATTATCATGAATCCATGCCCAATGGACTGATAAGGCCTATTGACTCCATGATTAGTGAGAAATCATCCTATATAAATCACCATAAATGTTGACATTTCATGCCACCCATTGATGACACATCATTAATAACTAAATTGAGAGAACCTACATGGGCCATCTTGCATGAATTCTCATTGAAGGGTCCTAAAATTATCTAAGTCTTGAATTTTTAGGCCTTCGAGTTGTCACTTGCTTGCTTCGTTGCATCCCTCTTCTATCACCCCCGATCTCATTCTTCTTCTTCTCTCTTTCCTTCCATTTATGCCTTTGGCATTTCAAGTTTTTCCCATCGGGATTAACCCTTTCCCTCTACCCCCTATCCTCCTAAAAATTGAATAAATGTTGATCTTTCAAGGGTTGGAATTTGGCCATCCCCTTTACCTCTTACCTTTGTTAAGGTAAGCGGTAAGCCTACCCTCCAACCCCTGATTCCCTATATTCTTCTAGAAAAGTGATCAAGTGTTTACCTTTCTGACTTTGGGGATTGACCATCCTCTTTACCTCTTACCTTTGTTAAGGTAAGAGGTAAGACTTTCCCTCGATCCCCAATGTTATTTTGGGAAAATAACTACATTTTTTTTTGGGCATTGGGGATCAGTCTCCCCCTTTACTATTTACCATTTCATGGTAAGCAGTAAGCCATAAGGCATCCTCCTAATGCTCAATCCCTGAAAAATTTCTTCATTTCTACTGCCTTCTTAATAATTTCTTTCCTTCTCAAAACCTTGGGATTCCCTCCTAAGGTCCCATTTCTTCAAAATTTGACTAAGTCCTTATTTTTTAGAATTTCGAGATTCGATCTTCAGTCTTACTTCTTACAACTTTGTGGTAAGTGGTAAGCTAACCCCCTAATTCCAAATCTCTGGCATCTCCTTCAAAGGTTTTGGTTAAGGCTAAACCTTTCAAGCATCATGCATTGGTCTTTTCCTTTACTCTTTTTGAATCTACAAAAAGGTGTAAGCCCTCTCCTCGATCTCTGACACTCAATAAGGGAAACATTTTAGAACTTCATGGTTCTCCCTTTCTACTTTCTTCCTTCTTCTTGCCCTTCTATCCTGTGGTAAGCGGTAGCCCTGAATCTCAATCTTCAATGGTCTAATGTCAATGGTGTGTAAGTGGTATAAAGCTGGCTTGATGCCCGATCCATAGCAAAGATGTTATTTCATGGCTCTAGACCATTTAATGCATAAGTAAAGGTTTCTTTTTAGGCTCAATGCTCTGACCTTTCTATAGATTTGACATGTTTTTTGGGTGACACCATTAATGCTTGAACCACTTTTTGAGTGTCTTATTTTGATTATAGGGCTTCAAGGATGATATTTATTATTCCCCAAAATTTTTGAGTGGATTTCATGGGCACCCATGTTCATTTTTGTTGTTTGTTGACTTTCCTAACAAATCCATGCCCTAATCGCAATTTTCACATGATGACTCCATCCTTCCATGCACAACTTTCTATGCTAACCATAGTTAGGGTTAAGGTTTAGTTTGTGGTGCCAAGTTACGCTTGATATCTAAAGGCAAGAAATTTATTAATTTCAAGGGTTCTTCTTCTAGCTCCTCTGGGGTTTTTCTATGGTAGACTTGCATTTTGTGCTTTGCAATTGTAAATATTGGCATGTTGCATCTACATCAATGGAATTGAATAAGCTTTCCTCTTCTTATCTTTTGTATGTTGTGTAAGTTCATTACCTACATATCTAAGTGTTTGTTATTCTTTTTCCATGCATACATTTTGAGTTAAATTGTTTACAATTTCTATTTTGAGAATCTTGATTTCCTTCCAGGACCCTATCAAACCCTAACCTTCATGTTTGCCTTTGGAATCTACCAAATAGAGAATTGTGTGTCCCCTAGTTTTTCTTCAACATGTTGTGCAATCTCAACTAGGAAGAAACAACTTCCCATCTTGGTGTACCACCTCCATTTCCATTTCACACATTCCTTCTCCCCTATTCCCTTATGAGCTATTAAAGTAGGATAGTGGTAGGTTTTCATGTGTTGGGTTGGACCAACACATTGCACTTGGATTGAAAGAGGAAGTCAACCTTCTCCAGACACTTAGCCTCATACATGCAAACATCCCACACCTTGATGTCATTTCCATTGTGTCATTGGAATGTTGAAATTCATGTTCAATGGGATGCAATTTCATGTGACAAAATTCCTCTATGTTGTCTGGCTAGTGGAGATAGGAAGACAACCTGTAAATCCCTTGCTCCCTGTTGATGAAGCCCTCTTGGTAAAAAATAGCGACTTTATCAATTTTCATTTTGTATGAGAGAAACTTCTCCTTAATCAATTCCATGCCTTCCCTTGACAAGGAAACAATATTAGAGAATGGGAATGAGCTATGAAGGAGGGCATCTTTTTTAATTTTTTTTGAAATGAGTCTTATTAGACTCATTCAATTTCCATATTAACTCCAAAAATAAATCTTGTTTGGGACATCCTTAGGGAGAACATAGGGTGCCACTAGAGTCACATATACCTTGATAATAGTGGCATCTAAGTAGATAAAGCACTCACCCAAATTATGATATATCACCTTTTCAGTGGTAAGGTCCTTTGGCCTTAAAAATATTCTTATCTCCTTTGATAATCCCCAATCTATGGGGAGGCCTAGTCCTCTCCTTGGAGGATTTACAAAAATTATTCAAAGGTAGAGTAATTGGACTAATTACAATCCTTATCCTAGATATAGGTCCACTATTGTACCAGTAGTATTCTATTGTTCTCTCCCACTGGCTTGATTTGAAGTTGTTGTCAACACAAGGGAAGACAACTGAGAGGGGGGTGAATCGGTTGTCACATAATTTCAAACTTATTAAACTTATTAACCTTATTCTTAGATCTGATCACTAACCATGAAATCATAAATCAACAACACATCATAAATACACATAACACCAAGATTTTTTATGTGGAAACCTGGTTAGGGGAAAAACCACAGTGGAGGTTAGTCCACAAGATTATACCCTATTAAAAGTATAAAGAATAATATGGGGAATGTACATGCATTCAAGCACACTGCTTAGAGCACACTACTCAATTACAAAAGGAAGACTCACTATCTTACATAAATATTTGGATTACATCCACAAGATTTTAAACTGAAAAAGTAGCATCTTCTAATGCTTGATTACATATCTGATTAAGCACATGAACACTTCTTCACACTCTACTCACTCTTCTTCACACTCTGCTTCTTCCTTTGAATGATTAGGAAATTATTCACACATCTCACACATAAGAATAGCTCACACAAACCTTGCACACACCTTCAAATGGAATAAAAAATAACTTATATATATCTGCAACAAGAAATTACATTACTACATGTTGGCCTCACTAAAATAATAAAATGAATACAAACTGTTGGCCCAAAACATTAAAGATTATTAATGCGAATTAACCAAGGTTGGCCACAACATAGTGAAGACCCAAAATAAAATCTTCAAACATGAACCACCTCCAAAAATTATTCCTCGAAGATTCACAACACGCTACAACACCCTATCGGCCAAGAACATGAAAAATATGAACACACAAGAGAAAATCTCTAATCGCGAGCACAAAAATCAATGCAGACATGCAACACAAATAGAGAATGATATAGAAACATCCAAAAACATCATGAATCACCATAGAAGCATCCAAAACAACTGAACTTACCACACCATCTTCATACAGGAACACCAACTAAAGCAACAAAATGACTACCCAAACACAACTACTCATAACTCAATCAAATATTCACGCGGATCTCTAAAACTTAACATGGATAAACTATATATACTAAAAAACAAACCCTTTAATCCACAACCATTGATCATCAATGTACTGAGCTAACAAACAGACAAAACTTCACTTCACCACTGACAACCTACAACTTACTTTATTACAATTTTCTCAATATCCTTGACATATACAACCTCTAAGACATTAATTCCAATAGTGTTGACATCAAAACACATATCAACAACACAACCACAACATCCAACAATATCCCCCTTGGCATTGATGGCAACACATGGTGTGAAAAACACCATCAACAAAACTATGTTTAGCACTTTCTCTCCCTTAGGTTCTGACTCCTTTCACCTCAACTCTTTCACACTACTCTTCTCCTCAGATAATTCACATTTTTTCACATGACTCTTCTCCCCCTTTGAAAGCAATGACAAATATTTCTTTTCTCCACACAAGCTCTAAACCACATATCTGAACATTTGACTACTCCCCCTAAGTAGCAACCACCACAACATCAATCTGGATCAAGATATGACTATGAAATGCATGGATTGATGCAAGTCAATACATATTAGTTCTAATTAGGAGGGTTAATCACCCCTAGCTTCTCTCTGAGATACTCAAAAGTATCCTTAGGCAACGGTTTTGTAAAATATCTACAATTTGTTCCTTAGTAGGCACATACTCCAATCTGACTTCCTTTTCACTCACCTTCTCTCTCAAAAAGTGAAACTTGATAGATATATGCTTGGTATTTAAATGCAGCACCAACTTCTTAGAAATGTTAATTGCACTTGAATTATCATAGAATATAGCAATAGGTTCATCATACACAACTTTGATATCTTTCAACATCTGCTTCATCCAAAATACTTGAGTACAATTGTTATTAACATCAATGTATTATGCCTCTGTAGTAGATAAAGAAATAGCTTTTTGCTTCTTACTTAACCATCAAATCAACTTCTTACCCAAGAAAAATGTACCACCACTAGTACTCTTTTTGTCATTCACATCACCTACCCAATCAGCATCAGTAAAGGCACTCAAAGTAAGATCATCATCTTTAGGATACCACAACCCAAAATCAACTGTCCCCTTCAAGTATCTGAAAATATTCTCGACAGCAGTTACATGAGATTCCTTAGGATCAACTTGAAATATTGCAATAATGCATACAACATTCATGATATCTAGTCTAGTTTGAGTCAAATAAAGCAATCCACCAATCATCTATTTGTATCTAGTTTGATTTTCTTTCAGAGAATCATCATCTTGTGTCAACTTGCATCCGGTCACCATAGGTGTACCAACTAGCTTTGAATTTTCCATACCAAACTTCTTTAGCAATTCTTTCACATACATGGACTGAGATATGAAGATCCATTTATCTAACAAAATGGTTTCCAATCCCAAAAATAATTTCATCTCACCAATCATAGACATCTCAAATTCATTTTTCATCTCATCAAAAAACTTCATGCACAAACTATCATCTCCTCCAAAAATGATATCATCAACAAATACTTCAACAATCAAATATTTATCATGATCAATCTTAAAATACATATTACTATTAGCAGTACCTTTATTAAATCCAAGCTTCAACAAATACTTGTCCAATCTGGTATACCATACTCTTGGGGCTTGCTTAAGTCCATACAATTCTTTCTTCAACCGACAAACCATATCTCCCTAATCAGTCAATTGAAATCCATCAGGTTGCTCAACATACACTTCTTCCAATTCACCATTTAAAAATGATGACCTGACATCCATTTGATAAACCTTGTAATTTTTATAGGCAACATAAGCAAGAAATAGTCTCACAACTTCAATCCTAGCAATAGGGGAAAAATTTTCTTCAAAGTCAATTCCTTCCATATGAGAGTATATTTTATACACCAGTCTTGCTTTGCTTTTGGAAATTTCACCTTGCTCATTCAGTTTGTTTCTAAAGACCCATTTAGTTCCAATTACATTTTTGTCCTTAGGTCTAGGAACAAGAATCCATGTATTATTCTTCTCATTTTTTTTTAGTTCTTCTTTCATTGCTTCCACCCAATGTTCATCTTTGCATGCTTCATTCACACTATTAGGCTCAGTCTCTGAAATCAAACTATTTTCTTCTACAAATTTTCTCCTAGTCTGAACACCTTTTTTCTTATCACCTATAATCTAATCTTCTGAATGATTTAGTCTTACATACCTTGGAGTCTTAGGATGTTCTTGAACTTCTGGCTCTTGTGATCTTTCTTCTGCACTTTCACTAGTTCCTTCCTCTTGATTTTCTTGATTCACCAGAATGATATGAACTTGATTTTGAGTCTGAACTTGCTTTCCTGTGACTTGATTGTTATTTTGATCATATAAATCATATCCATAAGTTCCGTATGGTCTAGCTATGTCTTCATAAACCTTGAAATTTTCACTTTCAATTACTTTCCTCAATCTCTTATTGTAGCACCAATAGGCCTTACTCTTAGTAGAATAACCAAGAAATATTCCTTCATCACTTCTAGCATCAAACTTTCCTATATCTTCATCTCTTCTAATAAATCATTTACTCCCAAATATTTTGAAATATCTAATAGTAGGCTTGACCAAACCATAGCTCAAAAGGGGTCTTACCAATATCACCTTTGACTTGTACCTGGTTGAGAATGTAAACAACAATACTCACAACTTCTCTCCAATAGATATGAGGAACATTTCCTTCTAGCATCATAGTCCTAGCAACATCTTGAATTGTCTTGTTCTCCCTTTCCACAACTCCATTTTGTTGAGGGGTCTGCGAGACAAATAATTGTCTCTTTATCCCATGCACTTCACAAAAAGAATTAAACTCATGGGAAGTGAATTCACCACCTCTATCTATTCTCAAACATTTAATCTTCAAACCTGTCTTTGTCTCAACCATAGCCATAAAAATTTTGAACTTCTCCAAAGCTTCATATTTCTCCCTTAAGAAATTAATCCACATCAATCTAGAGTAATCATCAATAAGTAACATGAAGTACCTGTCTCCTTGTAAACTTATGACTCTAGAAGGATCACACAAATAAGTATGAACAAGTTCCAACACTTCATTTGAACAATATTGTTTGCTTCGAAATGAAATTCTAGTTTTCTTCCCTAACTGACATTCCTTGCATATGGTATTAGTAGGCTTTACCAACTTAGGAAGATATCTCACTGCCTAAGTAGAACTAATCTTGATAATATTGTCAAATTTTACATGACACATTCTTCTATGCCATAACCAAATTTCATCAACTTGAGCAATCAAACAACTTTTACTAGTAGCATTCAGGTGAAAGATGTTACCTTTTGCTTTTGTACCTAAAGCAATCACATTTCTAGAACTCCACAATATTTTTCACTTTCCATCCTTTAATTGAAGATTGTATCCCTTGTCAACCATTTGTCCAACACTTAAAAAGATTATGCTTCAAACCTATTGTGTAGTTTTTGCACACATGCCCCACTAGAGGTGGGGACCCTCTTTTTTCTTTTGCATCTCTGTATCTTGGCTTGGTCAATTTTTTGGTTTTTCTCTTCTTGGGAGGTTATTTTGGGATTAAGTCTAGACTGGGTTTGATGAGGACAATATTTTGAGGCTCTAGGAGAAATTCGCTTGTCTTGGCATTTGAAAATGGGGATTTTGAGTGAATTTTCAATGTTATATGTAAATATTTCTTGCACCTGTGGATAGATGACAAAAAATTAGGCTGGGTTTCTTTTTGAACTTTTTGAAAATTCCTTATAGAAAAAAAGTTATGGAGTTTAGGGGATTTTGACCCTATAGGGAATGGGGGGATTTTCGTCCCTGAAGGAAATCCCTGAAATTTTCATTTTTGGAAATTTTCATGACCCCCTCAAAATCCCAAAATTTTTCGAAAATGGAAATTTTTCTTTTTTACACCCATAGATAGATGACGAAAAATTAGGCAGGGTTGCTTTTTGAACTTTTTGAAAATTCTTTCTAGAAAAAAAGTTATGAGGTTTAGGGGATTTCGGCCTTATAGGGAATTTGGGAATTTCCGTCCGATGGAAAATCCCAAAATTTCCATGACCCCTCAAAATCCCAAAATTTCCATTTTTGGAAAATTCCAAGACCCCCTCAAAAATCCAAAATTTTCCAAAAATGGAATTTTTTCTTTGAAATTTTATAATGTTCCTAAAAATGATATCTATTTTTCAGGATTAAATAAATAAAAAGGGGAACTTGCATATGGATTTGCACCAAAAGAGAAATATGGAGGAGTTCAATTCAAATTTTAAAAGTGGGGCCTGCATATGAATCCGTGCCCAAACTGTCTATAACTGGAAGGAGTTTCTGGAAGACATGTGAAGCTGATTTCATCATCCAATCAGAATTTTCATTAATGACAAGCTGACATAATATTGTTTTCTCATTGTTTCATGATGTAACTGTTTTTATGCAATTGGATGATGATGTACCATGAACTCCCAAATTAAATGTAACAGCTTGATGCTTCTAGAAGTGCAATTGCAGCCATTGGATGAATTAAATCCTAGCCATTGATTTAAAATGTAATTTTCTATAAAGTTTCAGCACCTTCTCATATGTAAGGGGTTAGATTTAGGGGTTAGAATAGCTAGTTTGAGGCTGTAAAAGCTAAAATTGGCTAAGTTAGAGAAGTCAGTAGCTATAGGAGAGAGGAGAGACTGGAAATTGTTATGTAATATTGGAGAAGTTAATGCAATTGAATTGTTGATTTGGAAAGCTTTGTGTTACACTTTGATAGTTTATGGTTTCTTGTTCTCAATTTTCAATGTTAGATGTTAGATTTCAGTTCTTTTGTAATAATGGTAAAATTTTAATGATGTTGATCGATCTCTGATCCATACTTTTAGCAATTTGTTGATTGTAATTTGCTATGTAAAGTTATTCTGGGCCTTATTTTATGCTAAGTTTAACTGTTGATGCTTGTTTACATTACGCCAGTTATTGGGTATGTGGATGAATATTCATAGTTTGAAAATATTCAGTTTCCTTATAAGATTGCACCATTTCTACAGAGTTGTGGGCTTGTCCTTGATCAAGCAAAGATTGTTTTCATTGAAGATCTGTCCATTTGCAACTTTCATCATTGTTGTGATTGATCTTAGGAGTTAGTTTAGAGTTGAATCTCTCTAAAACCCTTATCTCTTTTGCTATTTATTTTGAATCTGGGTTAATTTTAGGACTAAAAGCATCACCATATTGTTGCATTTGATGAAAGTATGCTTCCAACATTGTTCATTTGTAAGGCCCCTTGTGATTACCAACATTTTCACATATTATCTGAGTTGTTTATGCATTGTCAAGACCTGACATTAGAGACCTTGGGGTTATCTCTTGAGGCTTGCTAATAGATATTTACCTTTCAAGAGAGATAGGATTTCCATATTCTTTCTAAGTTGTTGTGTAGAAAACACCATCAACAAAACCTTCCACATAAAGAACATCATCAGTATTATTCTTACCATCAAGAGAAATATATCCTCTGCCATGGATTACACCAACTTTTTCATCACCAAATCTTACAATACTACCATCATACTTTTCCAGGCTCACAAATTTGCTTTTATCACTTGTCATGTGATGAGAGCATCCACTGTCAATCACCCATTCATCTTTCTCTTCAACTCGTGTAGCTAGGGCTTTCTCCACATTTGAGCAACTAACAGATTCAGTAGGGGTTGGATCATTTTCCTTGATAGCAATAAATACCCATTCATCTTCACTTGCATTCCCTTTATCAGATTCATCATTTGTCACACCTTCATCAACAACATAATAACACTTTATTTGAAATCTAGGCTTATTAGGTCTTGGATTAGGAACTCTTTCTAGACACCTTGATGCAAAATGACCTATCTTATTGCAAGAAAAACATTTAATAGGAAATTTGACTTTATACTTACCTTCTCCTCTAGCTTCTCTCTTGACAATAAGTGCTTCAGGATCCTCTAGTTTTCTCTCCTCTTCTTCAATCTCTCTCATTTCCTCATACTTGAATACCTTTCTAGAAGAACTTTCACCTAGATCATATCTATGTTTATCTCTTCCAGAAGTAGTAGCTTTGAATGAAAATTCTATCTTAGGAAGAGCATCACCAAATTCACTCAACTCAAAAGTAGTAAGCTTACCAATCAACATGTCTTTGGTCATATTTGTTACAGTCCGGAGCTCCTCAATAGTAGTAGCTTTGACTTTGTATGCAGCAGGCAAGGATCTAAGCACTTTAGCAACAATCTCTAATTCTTCCAATCATCCACTAGCACATCTGATACCACACACAAGTTCATTCACTCTTTGCATGAAAGAAGTAATATTCTCATCATCACCCATTCTCAACATTTCTTATTTCCCTTTTAGACTTTGCAACTTAGCAATCTTCACATTAGCATCACCTTCATACAAAGTTGCCAACTTTTTATCAAATCTCATAAGCAGTCATTAGATCCATAACATTTGTCATCTTGAAATTAGTCAATGCACTCAACAATACTTCCTTAGCCCTAATATTGTACTCAGAGTCCTTAATCTCATCTATAGTAGAAGGACCATTTTGTGCAATGACATACATATTCTTTGTAATTTTCCAGTATGGTTCACCAATACATCTCAGATGACACTCTATTCAAGCCTTCCACAAAGAATAATTTTTTCCATCAAATCTCAGACTATCCTTCTTGTATGTCACCTTTCTAGATCACCTCAAGCTATTAAACTTCTTCCAAGGAACCTGCTTTGATACCAATTGTTGGCAACACAAGGGAAGACAACTGAGAGGGGGGATGAATCAGTTGTCACAAAATTTCAAAATTATTAAACTTATTAACCTTATTCTCAAATTTGATCAATAACCATGAAAGCATAAATCAACAACACATTATAAATACACATTACACCAACATTTTTTACTTGGAAACCCTATTAGGGGAAAAACCATGGTGGACATCAATCCACAAGATTATACCCTATTAAAAGTATAAAGAATAATATGGGGAATGCACATGCATTCAGGTGCACTGCCTAGAGCACACTGCTCAATTACAAAAGGAAGACTCATTGTCATACAAAAATATTTGGATTACATCCACAAGATTTTGAACTGAGAAAGTAGCATCTGCTAATGCATGATTACAGTTCTGGTTAAGCACATGAACACTTCTTCACATTTCGATCACTCTTTTTCACACTTTGCTTCTTCCTTCAAATGATTAGGACATTATTCACACATATCACACAAAAGAAAACCTCACACACACCTTCAAATGGAATAAACAATTGCTTATATATATCTGCAACAAAAAATTACATCGCTGCATATTGGCCACAATAAAACAATAAAATGAATACAAATTGTCAGCCCAAAACATTAAAGATTATTAATGTGAATCAACCAAGGTCGGCCACGACATAGTGAAGACCCAAAATAAAATCTTCAAACATGAACCACCTTCAAAAATTATTCCTCGAAGATCCACAATAGGATACAACACCCTATCGGCGAAGAACATGAAAAACATGAACACGCAAGAGAAATTATCTAATCGCGAGCACAACGATCAATGCGGACATGCAACATGGATAGATCATGATCTAGAAACATCCACAAACATCATGAATTACTAGAGAAGCATCCAAAACAACTGAACTTACTAGAATCACACCATCTTCATACAGGAACATCAACTGAAGCAACAAAATGGCTTTCCAAACACAACTTCTCATAACTCGATGAAATCTTCATGTGGATCTCTAAAACTTAGCATGGATAAACTAGATATATTCAACAACAAACCCTTTAATCTACAACCACTGATCATCAATGTACTGAGCTAACCAATAGACTAAACTTCACTTCACCATTGACAACCTACAATTTTATTACAATTTTCTCAATATCCTTGACATATATAGCCTCTAAGACATTAATTCCAATAGTGTTGACATCAATGAAAACCACATATCAAACACACAACCACAACATCCAACAGAAGTTGTGGTGGTCACACTTTCACTCCAAATGTAAAATTTAAGTGTAGTGCATGGAACCCAATGGATCCTTATTAATTGCATAAAGGGACTTGTGCAATTGATCTACCACATACCCTAAAAAATTATAGGGCCTATTTACATCCCTGATTTGAATATCTACTACCACAACCATTAGAATAATAGGGATGTGAATCTTACTATCCATTCCCAGAACTTGAACCAAGGAAAAATATGTCTTATGGAAGTATGGCTTAAAAATATCATAGGAAAAGGGTTCCAAATCACCCTTGAAAACCCTTAGTATTTCTCTTCTTGGACCTCTTGGCCTAAAGCATGGGATCCACCTTACTCTAAAACTATCCCTATTTCTTTCATATTCTTTGCTCAATGCACGTACTTTAATTGATAGCTCTACATTGGGGTCCAACTAGAACATTGTGCATATATGATTCCTATCTAGTGGCAACAAGCTCTGACCACCCCTTGTGAATAAAGACCTAATGTTAGGGTTATATTCCATAGCGGTCTATTTGACCAATTCCACATTCATAAATACATTGGGAACCTTTAATTTTCCCAGATCCAAATTCCAAATATTGTAAATTGGTCTTTCTGAGAAAGTTTTTCTATAAGCATGTTTGAGCAATGCATACCACTATTCTATGATAATGGGGTCTTTGCACCCACTATTAATATCAATGAGTTTGTTTGTCAAACCACCTAAACCTAGACCAAACTTTGGTCTCCTTCTTGACTTTGAGAGAAATGAAATAATCTCCTCATCTATAATCCTTCTTTTGCTAGTTGATGTTCTAGCCATTTTAAGTGTAGGGTTTACAAAAACTAAGGTTTTAACAAATTCTTCACAAACCAGAATTCTACAAAAAATTCATCATCATATACCCATTGTAACTCAATTCCCTTGAATTGAGTGTAACCACCCGTTACCTAAAAAAATCTTTCGAATTCATAGCTTGATGTTTGAGTTACTTGTTTCACTTGATTTCAAAAATCCCTAATTTCACAACAATTAAACCCTCATTCACTTCATATATTTGTAGCACTCCATTTGATTACTTTAGCATTTTTGAATCAAGTGAAATTAAACAAGTAATTTATCTTAGGCCTCTTCAATTTGGTAGATATCAATCCAATCTTCCATTACTTCTTTGCATGCTTGAATGTGCAACTAGTAGGAGACATTGGCCAGGTTTGAATGTGGACCATTGATCTTGGGATCAACGATCATCACACAAATTTAAATTTTCCTTTATGAAGTGACAACCTCCTTTTATCATTATGCAAACTCATGAAGGTATAATAAGAAAAAAATATACCCTAGTCCCCATGAAGGAAGGGCTCTCTGTTAAGCATTGCAATGCTGACACTTTTCATCATCTCACAACTTTGCAACAAAATATTGGTTCCACCATGGATTTGCAAAGGCCTGAGCATTTGTGATAGGAATTAACACATGATATAATACATGTAAACATTTCGCCATTTCATAAGGAATAATGTGTTAGAATTTTAGAGCTCTATGAAGAGAAGAGCCTCTATGAAACAAACATGTTTAAATCAAAAACTTAAAGTGACTAGGGAAAAGGGGGACTATCCATGGATGAGACAATAGGACTCAACAAAGTGTAATTAAAACATTAGATAAAAATACAACCCCATTGAAAAATTTGGACACGCGCCATTTTTTTGCGGTTTCATGACATTGGAAAATGACAAAACCAAAGCCTTTGCGAACCATAGAGACAATACAAAATGTTGACACATGTCCAGAGCACCCGAGGAACATAATACTTTAGGAAGGTAAATAATTACTTTTAATAAATTTATAAGGGTCCATTTAATAAGTAATAAAAGGTCAACCATTGATATTTACAATCTAATGGTTCTAGGGTTATTCCAAAGGTTTTAATTCACAAGTCTAGTGCTTTAGACATTTGCTTATGAAATGCGACTATAGCCATCCATCAAACATTTATTGAACGGTTTTTATTAATTTTTTGAGTATATTAATGAACATATATTAACTTATTAAATAATATAACTCATAGTTACTAGTTGTTAAGTTGCATTGGCATCTAGCTTCAGACGTAGTACTTCGCTCAGTGGCTCACTTCTGATAAGACATTATAATATTTTGACACTTGTCTCCATTTTGGACACTTTGTGAAGGAATTCGGGTGTGCATAAATTTTTTCTTGAAATAGATTTTATATTTTTGCCACCCATGATATGATTTTTTATGGCATACAAGTTTAATTCACCAATGAGATTTTTTATTGGTTTGAAATTAGGTTTAATTTTCCAATGATTTTTTTTATTGGTTTAAAAATAGGTTTAATTCTCCATTGAAAATATTTTTTGGTTTGAAAACAAGTTTTAATCCAAAAAAATGTTTCTTTTGGTTTGAGAATAGGTTTTAATCACCAAATTTTACTTTTTTTGGTTTTGGTTTAATTCACCAATGAAAATATTTTATTCGTTTGAAAATAGGTTTTAATCGCCAATGAAAATATTTTATTGGTTTCAAAAAATAATAATTTTCTAGGATTTTCTATAGACTTCTAGCGATTACAAAATATTTTCCAATTAAGATTATTATCTTTCCTCAAAAAAAAAAAAAAATAGAAATATTGTTTTGGGAATTATACAAGATTCGCTAGGTTTTTACACCTTTGGTTAGGGGGGGTTCTTAAGGTTATCCTTGAATTCCTCTCACTTTATGGTATCAACCATCTACAATCACAGTTCCTCCCTACAAAAAACTCACTCTTGCTTATCCTCTACCCAACAGATGGTTTCTAGAACACACACCTCTCTCTTGTGGACCTTCTACCCAACCTTAACCATTGCTAGAGGATAACAACTACAAACATATTTCAACTCTTCCTACCATTCAACTGCTATAATACTTTCCAACAAATCAACCTAGTCTAATATTTAAACAACAAATTCCAAGCTTATATCTATAACACACTTAAAATCTCTCAGGAAACAAAAATCAAATCATCACATATTCCAACAAATAAAATTCTTCAATTCCTCTCAACACATATCTAAGAAAATAAAAATAATACTTTTAATCATTGTTGCAATACCTCCTAGCCAATCTTCCCACTCTAATACCATTTGATGTAGTTGAAGAAGACCAAGACCCTGAATCAAGTCATTGATCTTCACAACCACCAAACCTATTTATTTTTCTTCCAATTGAAAATCAATTCTCATATGAAGAATAAGAAGACCCAAAAACTTTTAAAATGCAAATCATTAATTATTCAATTAAGTGCATAGAAAATTGTCAACACACCACTTTTCAGAGTCAAATTTGAATATGAAAACAACTTCCATTTGATTTGAAATTTCTTATAATAGAAGTTCCCACCTTCATTTACAGGAATACAAGTGGATCAAAATTTATCTAACAACACAACTATGCTGAAAATCAGCCTCAACACCTTGAAAAATCATTTCTAAACATTGGGGCTTTGACCCCTTCAGACAACTTTTCTCAATTTTCATCTTTTCCCTAATTTCTTTTGAAATTCAACCATGAATATTATTGGTTTTCTATCTAATGCAACGTACACATTCAAAAAGAACACCGATGTCTCAAAAAACTTCTTCCAACCAGTGAAAGTAATACCACACATATATGAGTTAATAAATTTGATTTCAACATCAAATGTGCAACTCCAGCAAAATAAAAAACTATAGGAAACCTACCAAAAAAAGAAAGAATCCATCCAACAACCAAGAATTCCTTGCTAAGTACAACAAAAATCACTCTTACAAGAAAACTTTCTATCAAAAATTACAAATCTGACTTAGAGCCACATAAATCAACTACATGCAATATCAATTTAGCCTCAAAATCTCCTTCATTCCTCCTTGGATTCCATCAATATACCTCTTAAAATATTCATGCATTTCTTCATATCATTCTACAAATTCTTCTTGTTCCATGCTCTCTTGCCTAGGCATTGAGTTTTTCTTTGCAACCACAACCTCCAAGCCAGTTTCCTCTCACCAATTTGGGCATGGATTTCCTCTTCCTTTTTTATGTTGTTATTCCTTTCCTACAAGATATTTAATGTATTTTTTAAAAGTTGATCCCATTTTCTTGCATTCCACTACCTCAAGCACATGCACCTAGAAGGTTCTAGCACTATTGGAAAACAAATGGGCCCCAAATTGGAAAATTATGCCTAGGTGCGGGTTCTTGGCTCCTAGGTAGTTTTAGGAATATTAAATATCTAATACTTTTAAATTTCAATTTCAACTCTTGTGATCACCTTGCCAAAATTACTTTAAAATAAATTATTGTAAGAGGGAAGGTGAAAAATGAACCACATGCTTGCAAGGAAAATAAAAATAAAATAAAACCAAAATTTGGCAACAAAAGCAATGAAGATTTTGGTGATGCAAGATTGTCAAACCCCATGTATGCTCCTGCATCGGTTAGGAATATTTGGGAACCTAATCAAAAGACCTATGTCATATTAACCCATGGAGTTGAAAACTTTATTGGCACATTGATTATAAAATTATACTAGATTTTCCTATTTATTTTTATTAGAATAAATATAATCAATATTTGTATATGGTATTTGATTTAAGAAAATATTTCATTTTAGGTGAAAAAATGGGAATTAAGGCTAATTTAAATAACCTAAATCACACATTCCACCATTGACATTGGGGGACAAAAAATAACCAAGATAAACTATTAAGTTGTTATCCTCAAGGAAGAGCCTAAATAGTTGGTTAGGGTTTTGGTCCCCTTTTTTGTGGACTAGATGGATAAGTGGTGTGAATGAATGTGTTTGATGTTGTGAATTAGGTAAAAGCATTTAAGAGTAGAAAACTAACACAAATTTTGAGAAACATAAAATAGAAGTGCAAAAATAAACAATAAGAATGACGAGTGTATAGAAGATGGAACTGTTGCAAGTATGAAGGTGTTGTCATTGATTTCAACAGGAAGTCTACTAATTGGTGTTTCCATTGATGTCAACTATGTGATGAAGACATCTAAGATATTGAGAAAATTGTGAAAAGGAGGAAAACATGATGTGCATGCATAGTTGAGATCTTGAGGAAGTGTTGTGAGTGCATGGAACTATCTTTTTGTTATAGAATCTGAAAATGAGCTGCAATGAAGTAATGAGTTGAGATGATGTCTCTAGTACATGGTTTCCAAGTGCTTTTGAGAAAATTTGATAAATAGAGTAAAATGTGTTGTGAAAGTATTCATATTGTGCTCCATGTTTCTTCTGTGTTGATGCTATCCCTATGTGGATTTTATAGGCTATTCAAGGTTGTCAGAGATTGGTATATTTAGAATTTAAGTTTTTGGATCATTGTATAGTATGAGATATTTTCACCAGTGTGTGAACCACTTGTTTAGTGATGTTTTTGTGGCCTGGGAGAAACATATTTTCTCTACATTTCTCTGTTGTTTCACTTCAAGTTGTACAGACTTGGGAAGTTTCTTATAATGCTTGTATGTTTCAGTATTCAAGTTTTTACTTGATTTGTTGCAGTACAGAGTGAGTTTCATTTATCAATATGTAAATAAGGGTTACCAACTATTTTGAGTTGAAGTGTTTGTATGATGTGAGCTTGGATGAATTTTTTGATGAATCTTAAGTTATTCATGGATTATTCTAGAATGTTTTCAAGTGAATTATGTTTTCTAGAAGTTTCAGATTGATTTGTGGAAGCATGTACTTAATGTTTATGGTGCTTTACATGGGTGTTGGTTGACCTTGTGTTTAACACTACATGTGAGGCTTGTAGAAGCATGTTGAAGTGTTTTGGGATTTATTTGGTCCTAATTAAGGGTTTATGTAGGTTTTCTTTGTTCCTATCCACCACAGGAATGTTTAGGTGCCCACCTATTTTGAATTTGTATGTATAACGGCTAGTTGTTGATATTGGAGAAGGTTTTTGAGGATGAGGTTGATATAAATATGTATGGTGTTGATGTGAGTTGTGATATGAAAGAATTAAGAAGCAAGATAGATGAAATATTGATGTGAGTGATGCATGTGATGCAAATTAGAGAAGTGTAGTGGTAATTTTAGTGTTAGGGTTCTTGAAGACAATGAGTTGAAGGCATCCAAAATCATTCATTCAAGATTGTAAAAGTGTGCAAGTTGTGGTGGATTCCTTGTTGCATTAAGAGGTGTTCTCTATGTAACATTATTCCTCTATCTTCTTGTATTCTTTTTGTGGTAGTGAGCCCTAGTTGTGAGCCTTTTTGGACAATGTGTCCTATTCTACTAGTGACCCCTAGCTGTGTACCTTTTCAGACAGTGTGTCATATTCTGGAAATGAGCCCTTTTGTACCAATTTTTCTATTAATTATATTGTGAGCTACTCCTCACCATGGTTTATCCCTTATTTGGATTTCCATGTAAATATGGTGTTCTCTTGTGCATGGTGTTGTGATTTTAATTTATGTTATCTACATTTCATGTTTAATAATACTAATAGAATAAGGTTTTAATGAATGCTTGTGAATCTGATTACTATTGAGGGTTTTTGAAGGTTTAATTTGTTGTAATGGATTCACCCACTCTCATTTTTCTAGTTCATTTCAACAAATAGTATCAGAGAAAGGTTCCTTGGAGAAGAGCTTAACCGCTTGAGATAGATCTAGGATGGCAAGCAAGGTTGCTTTGGAATGTCCTAGATTTAATGGCATAGATTATGCATTCTAGAAGACAATGATGGAAGGATATCTAGCAGCTTAGAGACATGAGATTGAGAAGGCTTATCAAAATACATATACTCCTCAAAATGATCCAAGTACAAGTGCAGAGACCAAGGCGCATGAGATCAATGCTAAGGAAATATTTTTTATTATGAATAGTCTTTCAAATACTGAATTAGTAAAAGTTATGAGTTTGAAGATTGCTAAAAGAGGTTTGGGATAAGCTAGAAAGAATTTATGAAGGAGATCTAAAGGTTAAACAAGTAAAGTTGCAAAAATTGAAGAAACAATTTGAAATGATGCCAATGTCTAAGGAATTAAAGGCTACATACATAGAGTTGATGAGTTGGTAAGTGCTATGAGAAGCCTTGGTGCAGTAGTAGTGAGGAAATTTATCAAATCACTTCTAGATTGTTAAAGTGAAAAGATATCTGCTATTGAGGAAACTATAGATTTTGACAATTATTCCAAAGATCAATTGATTGGTACACTAACTACATTTGAAATGAGAAAAGTGAAGAAAGGTACAAAAGGAGACACTACTTTCAAGGCTGGTAAATTAGAAAAGGTTGAAGATTCAGATGGAGAATATCTTGATGATTTGGAAGCTAACTTTGTGAGGAAGATGAAAAAGAGCACCAGTAAGTACAAAGGTAAATTACCTTTCAAATGTTTTAGATGTGGTAGTATAGATCATTATGCGTTAAGATTTCCAAAAAGAGCTATAAACAATAAGAATAAGGAAAAAAAATAAACATGATTAAGAAAGCTTACTATGTTAGAGAAGATGGTGGAATTTTTTATGATGAATTTGATTATGGAGATTTTGATGATAATGAATATTTATCTTTGGCTATAAATGAAGAATCTAGTTTTGTTAACCCTGAAAGTTGTGTGAAGGAAAGTGTTCTAGAGATGAAGGATAAGGTTGAAGGTACTTTGGTATCTTCTTTTCATGTTAAAGAGGACAAGAATTATTGGGTTGTTGACAATTGCTACTCTAATCACATGACTGGAGACAAAAGTAAATTTGTTAAGTTTGAAAAGTATGATTGAGGATTAGTTAAATTTGGAGATGATTTAGGAGCTAAGATTTGTGGAATAGGTTCAATCAATTTTTTTTGGAAAGCATAACATTGACAATGTTTACTGTGTTAAGGGCTTAAGAAATAACCTTTTGAGTGTTGGAAAAATGTGTAGCAAGGGATATAATCTTGTGTTTAAAGATGAAACAAGTGAGATTCGGAAAGGGTCCAAAACTGTGATAGTTGTTGGTAAAGGTACAGATGGAAACATATATCAGCTTAAGGGTGTTTATGGTCATTACTTTATGTCTCAAATCAATGATAGTTGGTCATGGCACCAAAGGATGTGTCACATGAATTTTGATAATTTAATAAGAATTAGTTTTGTTGGTGTTTTTTCCAGCAAAACCTTGAAACCCTCTAAAGGGTAGCCAAACCTTATGCTCAAGAATTTTCAAAGTTAGTGGCCAACAAACAAGTAAGGATTCTAAGGCCCTTACTCCTACACTTTAGGATTTATGGGAATTAGGAGGGTATTCCTTATCATTCTCAAGTGATACTTGTCTGATTGAGAACACATCTATACACAGATCAATTCCTCTTAAACACAAATAAACGTAATTCACTAAAGATTTGGTAGACCTTTGAGGAAATTGCTATCCATTGCTAGGAATTAGGCGATACTAATTCATACATCGTAATTGAAAGATTGTTTAATGATTTTCATTCTCACTCTAAATCCCTAGCTAGGTGCATTGCTAGCTGATTTGTTACATTGCTAGCTAATTTGTCTCTAAGATATCCTAATGAAGAGACCAGTGCTTCATCTATTGGGAAAATGGAGTCAAATTTGTAACAACCAATAATATATTAGCTATTTTGCTCAGAAATTGGTGGACTATCATCATAATACTTTATAGTATGACAACTCACAATGTCTAAAACATAACTTCTTACCAAATCTTATACCCTTAAAAACCTATGAATCCATTCAAGCATCTAATCAATTCTTTGAATCAGAGCAAAAAAGGAAACACACATCAATTAAAGCAACTGAAGATAAACAAAAAGACCATTGATAATTTCATTCATAATTTGCAAGAGAATTACATAGGAGAGTATACATTCTAGAACTAAATATCTTCTTCCATATTTTTGGCTTCTATAAAACTATTTTAAGATCATTACATACAAGACTTATACCCTAGACTTCCTACTATTCTATTCATCGGTATTTTCTACAATATGCTTCTTTCCTGAGCTTCACTATTCACCTATACCATTTTGAGACTCAAATTTTGAACCCTCTATAATGAGCCTTGAAATCCCTTTTATAGAAAAAGGGAGCAACAAGCATTTGGCTCATTATAGTTACATTTCATTTCAAAACTAATTTCATCTGCATTTGAGATATTCCCCAAATAGTTATACATAATCATTTGAAAATGAAAGGAAAACAAAATTTTACACCATAAGCCAAAGAGAAACCAACTGAGACTGCCAAAAATACTGTTAGCTACTGTTGAACCTCCACATTCTACATCCATATTAAACAAACCCATTCTTCATGATACCAACCAATAGGCACCCCAATTAGCACAAAGGACAAAAACCTTCATACATAGAAAGCTAGAAAAGTTACCATGACAATATTATAACCAAAAAAAAAAAACTAGGACTATGAAGCAATCCCACTCAATCAAAACTAGAATACACATGCCCACTTCATGTCCTTGCAGAGGCTAGAGAAGTGATGCAATGCAGGGGTTCAAAAACTCTTAAAAAACCTCAACTATTTGTTGCTTGTGCTTACAACTAGGTCTCATCCTTCCTTCACAAAACTCTTGATTCATACTCCCAAACTAAGAATAAGACACAAACTATTTGTTGATTCCTCAAAACACTTTAAACAACATCAAATTGATTGACTCAAACTCAATTCCCAACTTAAACATCTCAAACATGAGAACTCTCAAAGTAGACTGATCCAACCAGTCTAATTAGGCTTCTTGTGTTCATTCAATTTGACAAGAAACAATAAAGGACTCTCTTGAATCCTCTACTCTGTTAAATGGCCTACATGAATTTTCAATTGAACATTCTTTTATGACTTTGTAACCTTTCAAGATGGAGGATACAACCTTTGCAAAAACTATCCTAATTAGGACTGTCCCCAAACTGTCTTAATAGGATAATCATCAATATTGGATGCAAAACCTTATTTCACCAAACCCTAATAGAAAAAGGATCTAAATACACCCAAACATCCTTTCAAAACAATAATACTCAAGATAAAATCAAACACCACCAACAAACTCTTAAAAACTTCACTGTACACTGGTTATACCAGTCTTATTCACCATTTACAGACCTAGGGCATCATTGAAACTGCCCAAAACCTTACCCTCAACCTCTACAACTTGGAAATCCCTTAGAAGCCATATAAAAATCACTATATACCAATTTATAGCTTTTTCCAATAGTGAGAATTGAAGAAACTCAATTTTCTTTTCCTCTATTTATCCTAGATTAGGGTTTTGACCCACCACAAATGAATTGCTTATAAATTTCACTAAACTTTAATAAATTACATGAGACCAACTTTGTAGGGAAGGTGATTGAATACAATATGTATTACAACCATTAGAAATGAATTTCGACCCGTACAAGGCTGTACAGTGCCTAAGAACAATGAATTTCTATAAAAGAATGCAAGAAACAATGTATTTTCATTACTCAAATTAAAAACTACAACCACCCACACTTCTTCAAATGTACATAAGGCTTTTCAAAGGAATCACCATGTCTATTCAGTTTTTAACTGATTCCCAATGAGAGAAAACTAACTTGCCTCTTCACCTTCCCAATTTTGCACTTTTTGCAATTTTTTACATTGACACTTTTTAGATTGTTTGCAATATATTGCATGTTTAGCCCCCTAATCTCCTAGTTGTTGTGCAGTTTTGCACACATGCCCCACTGAAAGTAGGGACCCTCTTTTCGCTCTAGCTTTTGGTGTCTTTTGGCCCCTTAATTTTACTAATTTCATTGTCTTTGGAGGTCCTTAGATGTTCATCTTGCTTGCCCACGTGATTTCCCTAGGTTGCACTTCGAAGAAACTAAGTTCTGGGCAAAATCCGGGTTTTTACCCCAATCCGAGATTTTCTGGTCCGTCCAGATTTTTCCGGATTGTGCTTAAAGTCCGGTTCTATGCGAGGTCCGAGTTTTTACCTGCGTCCGGGATTTTCTGCCTGACCCGGATTTTCCTGGATATCTTCAGTTTTTTGAGTATGTGCCGAAAGTACAAAATTTTATGCCATCGGCGGAATTCCGCCTGACCCGAATTTTCCCAGATTTTGCCATTTCCCTGGAGTATGATGAGTTCCCGGAATCTCGAGCTACCCGCGGAAATCCGTTCCACCCGGATTTTTTCGGATTTTCTGTCTGGCCTAGATTTTCCCGGATTCTGGTCTGGAATCCGTCTAACCTGGATTTTTTTGGATTTTCCCCTTGGTCTAGTTTCCCAAAGTGGAAATTTTTCCGAAAATAATTATTTTTTTTCCAAAATGGAATTTTTTAAAAATGACCCTAAAATGAAAATTTCTTGAGATAAAAAAAATTGAAAATAAAAAAATTTCCAAAAATAGAAAAAATTATGAAAATGGAAAGTTTCCTTATAAAAATGTAAGTTTTTTAGAAAAGGTCAAGATTTTATTCATATTTAATTTGAACATGTGGGCTATTAATGATGATATCTATTTTTCAGGACTAAGCAAATATTAAAAGGGGGACTTGCATATGGATTCGTGCCAAAAGAGGGAAATCTGGAAGTGTTCAATTTAAATTTTCAAAATAGGACCTGCCTAAGAATCCGTGCCAAAACTGTCTACAGCTGGAGAACTTTATGGATGACATGTGAATTTGATCTTGCTGGAGATAATTGGCCGACATGGATAATTTTTATGCATTTAATGCAAATCTTGTCTTATTTTGAATTTCTCCTTGGGCCGACCTGTTTTGAGGCCAATTATTATTGTAAAATCTAATTAAGCCGACATGTTTGGGGTTTTCTATAAATGGCATTTGTGCCTCATTTGTAAGGAGAGATTTTTAGGAGTTTGACTAGGCCAGAATTTTGCTAAGTTAGAAGGCCAGAATTGGCAAGTAGTTTTCTGAATTAGCTGTAGGAGATGAGAGACTTGAAATTGTTATGTAATGCTGAAGAAGTAATGCAATTGGGTTGTTGATTTGGCAAACTTTGCATTTATTTTCAACAGTTTTTTATGGTTTCTTGTTCTTGGTTCTCAGATGTTAGATGTTAGATGTTAGATTTTAGCTCTTTTACAATGATGGTGAAATGTTAATGATGTTGATCGATCTCTGGTCCATACTTTTAGCAATTTGCTGATTGTAGATTGTTGTGTAAAGTTAGTCTGGGCCTCACTTCTATGCTAAGTTCAATTGTGAATGTTTGTTTACATTGTGCCAGCTATTCGGGTATGTGAATGAATGTTCAAAGTCTGAAAATCTTCAGATTTCCTCAGAAGATCGCACCATTTCTGTGTAGTTGCAGGCTTGTCCTTGGTCAAGCAGAGATCGGTTTTATTGGGGATCTGTCCATTTGCAGCTTTCATCATTATTGTGATTGATCTTAGGAGTTAGAATCAAATAGAATCTCTCTAAACCCTTATCTCTTTTGCTGTTTATTTTGAATCTGGGTTAGTTTTAGAATTGAAAGCATCACCATATTGTTGCATCTGATGAAAATTCACTTCTAGCATTGTTCATTTGTAAGGCCCCTTGTGATTACTAGCATTTTCACATATTATCTGAGTTGTTTATGCATTGTCATGACCTGACACCCGAGAGACCTTGGGGTGATTTTTGATAACTTATTGTTAAAGATTACCTTTCAAGAGAGATAGAATATTGCATTATGTCTGAGTTGTTGCTATGCAGAAAACACCATCAACAGATTGGCGCTAGAAGGAGGGCGAACAAGGTGACATAGCTGAAAGTTGAATGAGCCTTTATACCAAAAATCTGAGATATGACAAATCTCTAAATCTGAAAATTCAAGTTCTGAGTCAGGATGGAGAAGCAGCGCTATGTTTTTCATAATGGAAACAGTCTTCAGATTGATTTTTTTCAAATCTGTAAGTCCTTGGATAGAAGGATATATCAATGGAATGGCAAGGGTTTACATCATTGTGCATTTTCAAACAAGTGTAGGCTTCATAATACCTGTAGACACAATGAGTTTGAATGCTTGGCCTTTCTAGGCAACATTGAGACGGTCTTGCAAAGGAACCTTTTCATGCAAAATCTGTCCGGACCATTAGCCACCTCAGATCTAGGGTTTATTGATGTTGCAGTTGAGGCATTTACATAGATAGTTGAAGGTAAGTTTGCTAGTGGTAAGTGCTTGCAGGATTTCCTTTCGTCTAAGTGGTGAAGAGTCCATGATGCAGCCCATTCAGAGTTCATCTGTCGTTCGTGTGGGGACATTATCTTTAAAGTTGGGGAATACTTGGAGTGGAAAGGTGAGTTAAGCAAAGAATGCACTGCAGAAGGGCTGACCAGTTCTTAATCTAGGGATGATGTTGCAACTGATGTTGACATGACTTTGGAAGGAACTGAGTGTCATAAAGATGAAGCTGAGGCATCAGAGATAACAGAGGAATATTTAAGTGAAGAATCACCTACGGAGATCAAGGAGGATGTTCTTGTTGAGGTTAGTCAAGTTCCTGAAGATATGGTGGAGGCTAAGAAAGAGGTTCCTGTCCAAGAAGAAGACTTGATACAGACCAAATACAAAGAGTTTGTTGCCAGAATTATAAGAGATTGGTCAAGCCTGGGTTTTGGAGTCTACCTAGAGGAGCTGTTGTTACCAACTTGGTGCAGGATACATGAGGAAGAGCATTTAGAATTCACCTATTTCCAGTGCCAGACAGTCATAAAGGATGTGAAGGAACAAGTACAGCTACTCTTACATGCAAATGATACACAGATAGGTACATCAAACGAGTCTCTAATTGAGGACTATCAACCAGTGGCTGATGAATGTCTTGAAGAACATGAGGAATCACTCGGTGAAGTGGTCAACGTTCCTGATGATTATAATAAAGAATCCGAGCTAGTGCCAACAAAAGATGAATCCAGGGAGTCTTCTCATTTATCTAATTCTGTTTTTCCTCAGCTTATTGATGCATTGCACGATGAAAACTCACAGATTCTATGCATTATTGATGGGGTAGCTAATGTGGTTCATGTTAATGTGCAAGAAAATATGAATGATGTTGAAAACAAAAATGTTGCAGTCAGTATTGGTGAACATACTCCAACTTCTCCAGGTGAGAATGTGCTGGAAGATCAATCTGTGATACCTTCGGATGAGCATCCTGCTGAGGAAATTGTTGTTCAAGATAATACCTCTGCATTTTCATTGTTGATCCCTCATGGAAATACTCAAACAAGTGAAAAGTTCCATGTTCATAGTTCTGAAAGTCTTCGATATGAATTTCACTCTGCATCATGTAATGATTCCTCTAATTCTATCTTGCCTGTTTCAAATGCAAGTGGAATATTGCACCATCAATGGAGACCCCCTGATGACACTATGATCAACTCTTCACAAGTGCAGGATGATGAACACAACACTCAGTCTGTAGAAATGCAAAATTAGGTTGTTTCTTTCTTTGTTAGAAATTCTGAATCTTGTCAATTTGATTATGGAGATTTAGGAAAGACAACTTGCATATGGGTTAATCATGGTCCTAATGAGGTACCTCAGTTACTGGTTATTCCTAATCTTGACATGGAGTTTGAATGCTACAATGCAGAGATTTATTTTTCTGAATATAAAGACAGGTTTGCATTTCTGAGGACCGTTACCTTCACCTTATTACTTTTCCATGCATTGATCAATCATATGGGGATGAGTCTCAGTTCATCCTATCTGATCATGAGCCACTTTGAGTCTCTCTGTACATAGTGTTGATCTGAATAAATGCAACTTGGCCTGCTTTTCTTTTGCTTTTGTCTGTTTTCTTTAGGATAGATTGCTTTAGTTTAGATTGCTTTTCTTTGCTTCTTTTTTGGCTAGTTTAGTTTGCTTTGGGTTTCGGTTTGGTTGTTTTGCTTCTCTGACTTGGGTTTCCTATTTTCTAGTTGGGGAGGTGTCCTTCCTGTGCAAAAATTATTTATTATTTGGGATTGTTCTAAGTATTTTATTGATGGACTTTAGTCATGGGTCTTGAATTAATGGTCGAAGATCTTTTGTTGGTGTCAAGCAGTCTGAATGTCTGGTTTAAAGAGAATGGGTCATTGGTCTGATTTGAACCTGAAGTATTCTGAAATCCTATATCTCTTATACATCTTAAGAATCTAAAGGTTGCAGTAGGGTCCTTGCAAGGTCTTGTTGGGTGAAAAATCATATTTCTGCTTTAGTGCCACTGTGGTTCTCAGCCCTGAGTAAGGACTTCACTGTTCACAGGTTGAAATGAAAAGAAGAAAAAAGAAAAAAAAATATCAAAAAAAAGAAAAAAAAAGAAGAAGAAGAAGAAGAAGAGAAAATATTGAGAGTCAGAAGAATGATTTCAACTCATCAGGGGTATCTGAATATCTCTACCGGGGCTATTGACGCCTGGTTGGCAGTAGAGCTATGTTCAGGAGAGTCACATCGATAACCTCATCGGGGCTATGGATGCCTGACTGGTAGCGAAGCTCTATCCAGGTTATTTTTGGGGCTAGAATCTTTACGTAGCCTAACTTGACTGAGCTCGGTTTCTACGGTAGCTTAAGGAAGGAAATGAACTCACTTGCACACACTTGGATTTTCAGTCTATGGAAGTTTCAGTCAGCCTTTGGTCTTGATCTTCTTTAATCTTGCATTTTGATTTGTTTGCCTAGTAGGGAGATCGAAACCAGAGATTCTTAGTTCATGATTCTTGTTCCATCATCAAAATGCTCTGGAGCATTTTCCCAGCAGAGTCGCCATTTGTTGTGTAGTTTTGCACACACGCCCCACTGAAAGTAGGGACCCTCTTTTCGCTTTAGCTTTTGGTGTCTTTTGGCCCCTTAATTTTATTAATTTCATTGCCTTTGGAGGTCTTTAGATGTTCATCCTACTTGCCCAAGTGATTTCCCTAGGTTGCACTTCGAAGAAACTAAGTTCTGGGCAAAATCCGGGTTTTTACCCCAATCCGGGATTTTCCGGTCCGTCCAGATTTTCCCGGATTCTGCTTAAAGTCTGGTTCTATGCGAGGTCCAGGTTTTTACCTGCGTCCGGGATTTTCTGCCTGACCCGGATTTTCCCGGATTTCTTCAGTTTTCTGGGTATGTGCCGAAAGTACGAAATTTTATGCCATCAGCGGAATTCCGCCTGACCCGGATTTTCCCAGATTTTGCCATTTCTCTGGAGTATGATGAGTTCTCAGAATCTCGAGCTACCCGCGGAAATCTGTTCCACCAGAATTTTTTCGGATTTTCTGTCTGGCCTGGATTTTTCTGGATTCTGGTCTGGAATCCGTCTGACCTGGATTTTTCTGGATTTTCCCCTTGGTCTAGTTTCCCGAAGTGGAAATTTTTCCGAAAATAATTATTTTTTTTCCAAAAAAGGAATTTTTAAAAATGACCACGAAAATGAAAATTTCTTGAGATAAAAAAATTGAAAGTAAAAAAATTTCCAAAAATGGAAAAAATTATGAAAATGGAAAGTTTCCTTATAAAAATGTAAGTTTTTTAGAAAAGGTCAAGATTTTATTCATATTTAATTTGAACATGTGGGCTATTAATGATGATATCTATTTTTTAGGACTAAGCAAATATTAAAAGGGGGACTTGCATATGGATTCGTGCCAAAAGAGGGAAATCTAGAAGTGTTCAATTTAAATTTTCAAGATAGGACCTGCCTAAGAATCCGTGCCAAAACTATCTATAGCTAGAGGACTTTATGGATGACATGTGAATTTGATCTTGTTGGAGATAATTGGCCGACATGGATAATATTCATGCATTTAATGCAAATCTTGTCTTATTTTGAATTTCTCCTTGGACCGACCTGTTTTGAGGCCAATTATTATTGTAAAATCTAATTAGGCCGACATGTTTGGGGTTTTCTATAAATGACATTTGTGCCTCATTTGTAAGGAGAGATTTTTAGGAGTTTGACTAGGCCAGAATTTTGCTAAGTTAGAAGGCCAAAATTGGCAAGTAGTTTTCTGAATTAGCTATAGGAGATGAGAGACTTGAAATTGTTATGTAATGCTGGAGAAGTAATGCAATTGGGTTGTTGATTTGGCAAACTTTGCATTTATTTTCAACAGTTTTTTATGGTTTCTTGTTCTTGATTCTCAGATGTTAGATGTTAGATGTTAGATTTTAGCTCTTTTACAATGATGGTGAAATGTTAATGATGTTGATCGATCTCCGGTCCATACTTTTAGCAATTTGTTGATTGTAGATTGTTGTGTAAAGTTAGTCTGGGCCTCACTTCTGTGCTAAGTTCAATTGTGAATGTTTGTTTACATTGTGCCAGCTATTCCGGTATGTGAATGAATGTTCAAAGTCTGAAAATCTTCAGATTTCCTTAGAAGATCGCACCATTTCTGTGTAGTTGCAGGCATGTCCTTGGTCAAGTAGAGATCGGTTTTATTGGGGATCTGTCCATTTGCAGCTTTCATCATTATTGTGATTGATCTTAGGAGTTAGAATCAAATAGAATCTCTCTAAACCCTTATCTCTTTTGCTATTTATTTTGAATCTGGGTTAGTTTTAGAATTGAAAGCATCACCATATTGTTGCATCTGATGAAAATTCACTTCCAGCATTGTTCATTTGTAAGGCCCCTTGTGATTACCAGCATTTTCACATATTATCTGAGTTGTTTATGCATTGTCATGACCTGACACCCGAGAGACCTTGGGGTGATTTTTGATAACTTATTGTTAAAGATTACCTTTCAAGAGAGATAGAATATTGCATTATGTCTGAGTTGTTGCTGTGCAGAAAACACCATCAACACTAGTGACCTATAATACATCATAAAATGGTCTTTATGACCTTATTATAGGAACAAAAAGACTCAATTACTCCCTAAGGCTTCACATTAGACCAACTTATTTGAAAAGAAATGGTGCTCCTACACCAAGAAGCCACCATTTCTTTTTCATTAGTGTCCTTGTCAACAACATAGTAAGTATGCCTGCTTGGTGTCTCTATTGAAATTGGGGCAACCACTACCACCTCATCATCTGAGTTTGGCAATTCAATCATATCCATAAGATATTGGCAGTAACCTGAATAAGTCTCGATCTCACTATCTAAAGGATCACTTGAGACTTGAATAGGAGAATGATGCTTTCCCAGATAAGCTCAATGGTACTTGTTCTTCCTCATTGCTTCCCTCTTAAGGTTATTAGATTTATTCTCTTTAGGCTCAATCTCTCCTCCCATGACAACTCAACTCCTCAATCAATAGTTTCTCTTCACACTAACTTGCACTGATCTCTTGCCATGGGCACCCTTCTTGCCTTCCTCCTTTAGAGTTAGCATAACTCCAAGTGTGCTTTTTTCATTCTCTGAGACATTATCCTGTGACTCTTGCAAGCTGAGTTGTAGATACCTCTATATTGAGGAAGCAAAAAAAATGGAATTACTCATTTTCATTAAAGGAAAGCTCAGAACAACAAGACTTCACAATTGTAAATGGACCCTATACTATTTCCTAGAAAATTTTGCAGAATAAAAGTTATCACCACTCTCTTCCCTGACTTTAAAAATCTTACATCATGACTGTTAATCTCCCATATGCATGAAAATTTGTGTAGCATCTTCAATTATTATAGGAGATTAATCATTCACATGCATCATGATTGAATTTGATTAATCCTACAATCTTCCTCCACCATTAATGCTAGCTTGCATGAAATAAAATGACTATCATACTCATACCCCTGGTTTCAAATAATAGTTGTCGATATCCTAGTGAAATGGCATGTCGAACAACTCAGATTGAGTCAATCATGTTTGAAATTCCACTGCAATTGCTTGCCAATTCTTGACCAATGACATTTTTCTAACTAGACACCAACACATCCATCTGTGGGTTCCATAGTTCATCTCCAAGTGCAGGACAACTCCACATGTCACAAGTATGCTAACCCTGCAACTTTTATTAAAACAATATTTAAATCACATGGGGTTGGAAAGGAATGGCTAAGATCACATCCCAACATTCCATCACAACCATTGATTTGAAGTTCCATAACATTAGGAATGATAGTGGAGGTCAAGACCCACAGCCACCAAGGGACACACGTCCACCACCCGCTTACCCCGTGGTTTTTATTTAACAATTATTTTAATTGTGCGGGGCTGGCGAGGAACAACTAGGATCAACCCGTGAGATTGAATGGTCAGTAATACCTGCACATGCACAAATGTTAGTCTTAAATATGTGGAAATGACTAGGTCAATGAGACTTGACCCTTAGGATTGAAAAATTAAAACTTAAGTTGCTTTAACATAAAACCTATCGCCCGACATAAGAAATATGAATCAAATTGCCAAATATTTGGTGATTGACAACTTAGATCAAAGGGGCTAGTGAGAATATGCATTCAATGGCCTAAGTCATGACTTAAGTGACTAGAAACCAAGAGTAACAATTCAATGAAGAAATAGAACGCTTAGGGGTTTATGATGGTGCAAATTTAAAATGAGATTTTTTTAGACTAGAACCCTAGCTCTACCCTTGGACATAGAGGCTCAAAATTATGAAAAAGCAAGAACCATCTCAAATTTTTGAAATTTTTTAGTAGCTCTACTAGTGGCTCATGCTCAGGGATGCATTACCCTTGTGGGTATGGTGAGAATTCAGATCTTAGGTTGAAGTAGACCAACAAGGAAGGACAAAAACCCTAGGAGCTTGCCTAGACAAGGCAAGTAGACACAACAAAAAACAAACACACCAAACCTATATACAATATTCACATTACTATACACTATGTCTTCCTCTCCTTATAACCCTTTGCTAATGTATATACCATTAAGCATGACTCATGCAATTCCACAAGCTTCATTATTCAAATTGGTGGTCCCAAGCCCCAAAACTTAAAAAAAATTCTTTCCTCCATCAAAGACTTTGTCTTGTGTTGCTTGTAATTGATCAAAATTTGTATTAAGCATTTCCAAACAATCAAATCCATTGTGATTAACACAATCAACCCAACATGATACAAAAATTCCATGTTCATTAGCCCGCTCCCATACAAGCTCATCTAATTGAAATGGAAAAGTAAAACATTCATATTCCATTTGATCATTAACATCACCAATTTTGACATCATATTCAATTTGTACATCAAACTGAAAACCCTTCATAGATACTTTGGTGTATACCATGTAAAAAATCCATATATGTATCATAAGCAAATGATACATATTCAAAAGCATCCTTGAATTGGGCATCATAACATGGGAATACATTTAAGTACTCTTATTTAGATACACCAAAGCATACCTAGGGGTCCAAGAGATGGACATCATATTCACCACCGTCATCCTAGAACTGAGTAAATTCCTTCATCTCAAGCTGGATAACATACTCTGATTCATTTTTCAAACCTTCATTCAATTGAATGTAGAATGCTTCAAAAGTAGGCTCAAACAATTCAGGACTATCAAAATCAACACAAGGGAATGGGTGTGCATTATTAATATCACATGCACAATCAATTGATGAGTATACTAATCTAAAAGTGGAAGACTCATTATATTCTAAAATTTGTTCATTGACAATTGAATCAATGTCCTTGTTCTCTTCCACATAAATACTCCCCTCATTGGATGGAAACATGTCCATAATCATACTGTGAAGATAAGGAACATCAACAAAGAACCCCATTTCATATTTACCAACATCACCCCCATTTTTACTTGCATCACTTGGCTACTCTACACATAGGTCAAAAGGTCTTGTAGTATCAACACAATCTAGAGATTCATCAAATGGTTTCTCATTATCCACACAATTAACCTACTCCACTGATGGAAGACCCAAATCACACCCTAGGTATTCATCACATGTAATTTGTTTATTCACTTGTGAACAAGTGATTTCAAGAATATTTGTATCATTGCATCCTTCATGTGAATTAAGTACTTCTAGATCATCCCCATAAGAGTAGTTACAATCCTGTGAGATACAATAAGAAACTTCAATCTCATCATGATCCTTAACCTTACCCACAACATTTGTATCAAATGTAAAATTCCCATAGGCAATGCTCCCAAGGAATTCATCATTGTGTTTCCTTGTTTGCTCACTGCCACATTCTAACCCTGTGTGAGATGTATCATTAGGGCTCTTAACAAAGAGTGGGTTATTTCTACACCAATAAAAATCATCATTCTTTATCTCAAGTAAAGCTAGAGGCTCATCAAATAAGGGATTTTTTTGCACATTCATTGTCGTAAAATCTTTTGTATCCTCAACATGAAGGTCCAAATCCTTTGCATCATCATTGTACTCAAATTCATTGTAATCACTTGAAGAGTAGATAGACACAATTTCAAATTTACTCTCCTCATTGGTAATTGAATCACATTTTGAAAAATCTTCATATGAAGAAAATTGTTTACTTTCAAGAAAACACATGTGCCCAATGTTATCAGCATATCCCTTACTTGAAGCAAAGGATTCCATCTCTACTTCATAAGAAGAATCATAATCAATAGAGGACTGATCAAAATCAATGCCATCATAATTACCTTAGCAAGAGAACTCACCAATATTGATACTACAATCATGTTCCTCATACTGAATACTTAAATTTTTATTTTCAATACCTTGATCATGGACTTGTGACAAAATATCAACAACATTTGTGCCACTATCATTGATCAAATCATGACATGGGATGACCTCTTTCATCTCTCCTACATCATCAGTATCTAGGACATCCTAGGGATGAAAGTACTGCACATCTACCTTGTCATCATATTGTGTATCTTCATCTTCATCACTGTTGTATTGAATTGCATGTGTGCTACTTGTGAACTAGTTACAATCATTACATTCTCCCATACTACAAGATTGATGTTCATATTCTGATACACTTTCTTCACTTTTTTGTGTTGTTTCCTGGTCTTCCTCAAAAGGAGAGCTATCGTTAACATTTTGAGGCATCATATGTTGTACATAATCATAATTATCTCACTCCACAATCTTTATCCAATCAATTACTTGGTCCAAGCAGTGAGGCTTCAATTCCTTTGGCAAGGTACTCATCCCTAACTTGTAAATTTCACAAATCAAATCAATGCACATTGAAACTTCAGGTCTGACACTGTTGGGTATTTCTATCAAGGCATCCAAGAACCTTGAGAACAATTCATAAGAAAATTATGCCTCATGTCTTTTCATTTCCTATAATTTTTAACAGAATACATTTGGTCAACTTTGCTCAAATTTCATTGATGTGCAGCTTGTAACTCACCATAATTCTCATATTGTGATGATGGGGAAATCAAGACAACAAAGGCATTATCATCTTGATAGACATCTCCATTTCTTGATCTATTGGCTCCATTTGCATGAGAGGTGCTAGGATAACCAACATTAGTATCCAAATTCCCTTTCATCATTGAGTATTTCAAATTATTCTCAATATCCATTGCAATTTGATAGGCTTGATGCAATGTTATGGGCCATTTGTCTCTTAACAAATAATTCATTTCTTGATCAAATGCACCTAAGTAGAAAACTAGACACTCTACATCATTTGGTCTTATACTCTCTAGAATATCCCTTATTTCCTTTGAAAATTTGAGATTAAAAGCTGGGACTAGCTCATCCTCTTCTTTCTCAATGTTCATAAACCTTTGTCTTACTAAAAATTAATCAATTTGTTCACCAAATTGCTCCAAAAATGCCACTTTAAACTCATCCCAAGAATGTATTGAGGATGCTGGTAAACAGGAGAACCAATCTCTTGCATCTCCTTTCAAAGACTGAACAAACAATTTCATGACAACATCCTCAAAATCTAGTTCATAACCTCCCATCACATCAACAAACTCCTGGAGATGCTTACTTGATGATTCAAATGTCTCACCATTGAACTTTGGTACTTTATCTCTGACTTTAGATAGAATGACATTAGGGTAACCATAAATTCTACTAAAATTTATAGCTCTATACATTTCAGTACTGAAACTTCTTTGACATGATAGAGGTTTCTAGTTATGCATTGTTACATTCAGGTCTACACCATAATGCACAGTTTCATAATACATTCTCTCACATGTTTAGGAGGCCTTTGAAATTTACCTCATAATTCCACAAGGCAATTCAAACTACCTTTGCAATTAAAATCTTAGTCCTTTACAATGTAAATTATCTTCTATCTATTTTGCTTAAGATCCTAAAATATAACATGCTTCTCTATCATAATGCATGAATTTCAATTTACCCTTTAGAAGCATGTAAAATTACCACTATTATTCCCTCCCTTAATGCTATTTCACCTAATTGAGAACCATTTACATCTTAAGCCTTGAAAATTTTCCATAAATTACTTGCAAACATGATAATATTTTCTTTAGAATTATGAGAATACCTAGAAATTTGTAGCAGCATGGTAACCTTTCTTCTTGATTGAAAATTTACAGATCTGAAAGTTTTATGTATTCTTTGTCTAGTTATTTAGATAGAGTCACCACCTCTCTTCACAGAGGATTAAATGTCAAGCAATATGAAGTTATTTCAAAGGTAAATCTCATTATGGGTCTTCTCCAATAGCAGAGTCACACTCAAATCCTTTAAACTTTGCTGCAACCAAACCGTTTCCAAGTTCAAGAACTTATCAACATTTGAATGAAAAGTTTAGATTCACTAAATAATTGTCTTTGTGATACAAAAATCTACAACTAGAGAATGAAAATTTTCCGAGTAGTGTCGTCAATTCAGTTGGTGCTTTTTCTAGCAAAACCTTGAAATCCTCTAAAGGGTGGTCAACCCTTATGCTAAAAAATTTTCAAAGTTAGTGACCAACAAATGAGTAAGGATTTTGAGGCCCTTAATCCTACACTTCAGGCTCTATGGGACCTAGGAGGGTATTTATTATCATGCTCAATTGATAATTTTCTAATTGAGAACACATCTATACACATATCAATTCCTCTTAAAAGCAATTAAAATTAATTCACTAAAGATTTGGCAGACCTTTAAGCAAATTACTGTCCATTGCTATGAATTAGGTGATATTTCAAATTCATACATTGTAATTGAAATATTTTTTAATGATTTTTATTCTCACTCTAAATCCCTATTTGGGTGCATTAGTAGCTCATTTTTCTCTAATATATCCTAATGAAGAGACCAATGCTTCATCTACTAGGAAAATGGAGTCAAATTTGTAACAACCAGTAATATATTAGCTATTTTACTCAAAAAAGTAGTGGACTATCATCATAATACTTTATAGTATGAAAAATCACAATGTCTAAAATGTAACTTCTTACCAATCCTATACTCTTCCTTACAAACCTATGAATCCATTCAAGCATCTAATCAATTCTTTGAATTGAAGCAAAAATGAAAACACACATCAATTAAAGCAATTGAAGATAAATAAAAAGACCATTGGTAATTTCATTTATAATTTGCAAGAGAATTACATAGGAGAGTATACATTCTAGAACTAAAGATTTCCTTACATATCTATGGCTTCTATAAAACTATTTTAAGATCATTACATACAAGACTTGTACCCTAGACTTCCTACTATTCTATTCATTGGTATTTTCTACAATATGCTTCTTTCCTAAGCTTAACTATTCACCTAGACCATTTTGAGACTTAAAATTCAAACCCTTTCTAATGAGCCTTAAAATCCCTTTTATAGAATAAGGGAGCAACAAGCATCTAACTCATTACAATTACATTTCATTTCAAAACTAATTTCATCTACATTTGAGATATTCCCTGAACAATTATATGTAATCATTTGCAAATAGGGGGAAAACAAAATTTTACACCATAAGCCGAAGAGAAACTAACCGAGACTGCCAAAAACACCATTAGCTACTATTGAACCTCCACATTTTGCGTCCATATTGAACAAACCCATTCTTCATGATACCAACCAACAAGCACCCTAGTTAGCACAAAGGGTAAACAACCCATACACAGAAAGCCAAAAAAGTTACCATGGCAATATTATCACCAAAACATAAAAACTAGGACCATGAAGCAATCCCACTCAATCAAAACCAAAATACACATGCCCACTTCATTTCCTTGAAGAGGCTAGAGAATCCACCATTTCTTCTTCATCAGTGTCCTTGTCAGTAGTAGAGTAAGTACACCCACTTGGTGTCTTTATTGAAATTGGGGCAACTGCTACCACCTCATCATCTGAGTTTGGAAATTTAGTCATAGCCATAAGATACTAGTGGTAACTTGAATCAGTCTCGATCTCACTATCCAAAGGATCACTTGTGACTTCAATAGGAGAATGATGCTTGCCTAGATAATATTGATGGTACTTGTTCTTCCTTGCTACTTCCCTCTTAGGCTTATTAGAATTCTTCTCTTTAGGCTCGGTCTCTCCTCCCATGACAACTCATCTCCTCAACCGATAGTTGCTCTTCACACTAACTTGCACTGATCTCTTGCAATAGGCACCTTTTTTCTTTCCTCCTTTGGA
This sequence comes from Sequoia sempervirens, assembly GCA_007258455.2. Taxonomy (NCBI): domain Eukaryota; kingdom Viridiplantae; phylum Streptophyta; class Pinopsida; order Cupressales; family Cupressaceae; genus Sequoia; species Sequoia sempervirens. The sequence continues at coordinate 660,645,061 of VDFB02270651.1, forward strand.
TTTAGCATAACTCCAAGTGTGCTTTGTTCATTCTCTAGGACATTATCCTGTGAATCCTACAAGATAAGTTGTTGAGACCTCTGTACTAGGGAATCAGACACAATGGACTTACTCATTCCACTAAAGGCAAGTTGAGAACAACAAGACTTCACAATTGTAAACTGACTCTACACTAGTTCCTAGAAAATTTTGTAGAATAAAATCTATCACAACTCTCTTCGCTGACTTAGAAAATATTAGCTTCTGATTTCAATGGTGAAGGAAAAGGATACCAACTCCCATTTATCAAGCAACTTGATCATGTCGATCATCAATGCTCAATGAATTCCCACATGAGCAAGCATATGATCAACAATTGGTTCTTACATCACAACCATTAATCTCCCAAATGCATGAAAATATTTGTAATATCTTCAATAATTATAGGAGAGTAATCATTCACATGCATCAAGATCGAATTTGATTAATCCTACAATCATCTTCCACCATTAATGCTCACTCACATGAAATAGAAAGACTATCATACTCATACCCCTGGTTTCAAATAATAGCTATCAATATCATGGTGAAATGACATGTCAAACGACTCAAATTGAGTCAATCATGTTTGAAATTCCACTATAATTTCTTGCAAATTCCTGGCCAATGAAATTTTTCCAGCTAGACAACACATCCATTTGTGGGTTCCATAATTCATCTCCAAGCACAAGACAACTCCATGTGTCACAAGCCCACTAACGCTATGACTTTTATGAAAGCAATATTTAAATCACATGGGGTTAGTAGGGAACATTTGAGATCACCTCCCAACATTCCATCGCGACCGTTGATTTGAAGTTCCACAACATCAGGCATGATAATGGTGGCCGATACCCACAACTGCCAAGGGACACACATCCACCGCCTGCTTACACCATGAATTTTATTTAACAATTATTTTTATTATGCGGGGCTGGTGGGGAATAACTAGGATTAACCCTTGAGATCGAATGGTCGGTAATATCTGCACATGCACAAATGTTAGTCTTAAATATGGGGCCATGAATAGGTCTACGAGACTTGACCCTTAGGATTGCAGACTTAAAACTTAAGTCCCTTTAACATAAAACCTATCGCCTAACCTAAGAAATATGAATCAAATGACCAAATATTTGGTGATTGACAACCTAGATCAAAGGGGTCAATGATAATATGCATTCAATGGACTAAGACGTGACTTAAGTGACTAGCAATCGGGATTAACAAGTCAATGTAAAAATAGAATTCCTAGGGATTTATGATGGTGCAAATTTAAAATGAGGTTTTTTAGACTAGAACCCTAGCTCTACCCATGGAAACAAAGTCTCAAAATTATGACAAAGCAAGAACCATCTTATATTTTCAAAAAAATTCAATAGCTCTACCAAGTTCAATTCATGCATTGAGAGATTTACCTAGAATCACAAAGCCTATCAATGTTGTTTGTGAGAGTTGTCAATTTGGAAAAAAATAAGGATTAGCTTTAAGGGAAAGGAACAATCTGCTACCGGACTACAAGGTGATAGGTACTTTATGCTTTTGATTGATGATTACTCTAGAATGACATGGGTTAATTTTCTTAGAGAGAAATCTAATGTATTAGATAAATTCAAGGAATTTAAAGCTATGGTTGAGAATGAAATGGATTTGGAAATCAAAATTTTGAGGTCTCACAGAGGTGGTGAATTCACCTTGATGAGTTTAACATGTTTTGTAAAGTTCATGGAATAAAGAGGCATTATTTTTCCCCTAGAACTCCTTATCAAAATGGAGTTGTTGAAAGGAAAAACAAAACTATTCAAGAAGCCACAAGGACTATGATGAAAGAGGAAAATCTACCGAAAGTCTACTAGAGAGAAGATATTCATACTACTGTTTACATACTTAACAGAGTTCAAGCTAAAGCTAATAGCACATAGACTCTCAATGAGTTATGTATGGAAGGATTCCTACTATGAAGTAATTTAGAGTAATTGGAAGCAAATGTTACATCAAAAGAGAAAAATAAAACTTGGGAAATTTTAATGCAAGTTTTGATAAGGTATCTTCCTTCGATATTCTACTAGAAGCAAAGCTTACAAATGTTACAAAAAAAGGCTAAGAAAGATAATTGAAAGTGTAGATGTTAAAGTTAATGAAAAATTGTAGAATTCAATTGCAGTAGATGGATATGTGTCAGATGAACCTGATTGTAGAGAAGAAAAAGAAAAAGCTAATGAAAAAGAAGTGCAGAATGAAGAGGAATAAGCTCTAGAGAAGACGCCTAAAACCCCTAAGTATGTGCAAAAGAATCATTTCAAAGATCAAATCATTGGAGACAAAAGGAAAAGTTTATTGACAAGAAGAAAAGTTGTTGAAGTTGAGGTAAATTTGTGTTTACTTTCTAAAGTTAAACCTAAAACAATGAGTGAAGCATGTAAAGATGAACATTAGATGAAGGAAATGAAAGAAGAACTTATGCAAATAGAGAAAAATCAGAGTTGGGAATTGGTCCCTAGACTAGAAAACAAGAACACAATTGGAACTAAGTGGGTATTCAAGAACAAACTAAATGAGAATGGAGTAGTAAGAAAAAAGCAAGAATTGTGTGTAAGGGTTACTCACAAGTGGAAGGTATAGAATTTGAAGAGAATTTTGGTCTTGTGGCTAGGATGGAAGCTATTAGAATATTTTTGGAATTTGTAGCACATAAATACTTTAAGGTTTATCAAATGGATGTGAATTCTACTTTTTTGAATGGAGAATTGGAAGAAGAGGTTTACATGGAAAAACCAGAAAGATTTCAATTGTCATATCAACCAGATATGGTATGTAACTTGAATAAGGCACTATATGGATTGAAGAAAGCTCTCAAAGCTTGGTATGCAAGATTGGACAGATATTTGTTACAACAAGGATTCAATAAAGGTACCAAAGATAGTAATGTTCACCTCAAAATTGAGCAAGACAAATTATTGATAGTAGTAGTATATGTCGATGATCTTATCTTTGGTGTAAATGAGGCTATGTGTAAGAAGTTTGTAGAAGAGATGTAGAAAGAGTTTCAAATTTCAATGTTTGGGGAGATGAATTTCTTTCTTGGGCTACAAATCAATCAAATAGATAAAGGGAACATTCATTTCACCATCTAAGCATGTTAAAGAGATGTTGAAGAAGTTTGGAATGGATGACTCCAAACTAATATGTAATCCTATGGTGACTGGTTGTAAACTAAGAAAAAGTGATGACTCACCTAAGGCTGATCAAAGAAAGTATAGATCTATGATTGGTGGATTGAACTGTATTTGATTACTACTAGACTTGATATCATGCATGTAGTTTTTCTTGTACATACATTTCAAGAAGATCCTAAAGAAACACATGTTAAATCAATGAAGAGAATATTCAAATACTTAAGAGGCACACTAGATTATGGCTTGTGGTATCCTAAGGATACTAATTTTATGTTAAGTGCTTATACAGATGTTGATTGGGCTGGTTGTGTTGATGACATGAAAAGTACAAGTGGTGGTGCATTCTTTCTTGGATGTAGATTGGTGTCATGGTTGAGTAAGAAACGAGATTCAATTCCTTTATCTACTACAGAGGTTGAGTATATTACAACATCATGCTATACATAGGCATTATGGATGAGATAGGCATTGAAGGATATCAGAGTTGTATATAATGAGCATATATCTATCCTCTGTGACAATACAAGTGCAATTAACATTTCAAAGAATCTAGTGATGTACTAAAGGACAAAGCATATATCTATTAGGTATCAATTTTTGAGAGAGATGGTTATGGAGAATGAAGTGAAGCTTGAATATGTACCTACAAAGGATTAGATTGTTGATATATTTACTAAGGCTCTTCCTGAAGATACTTTTGAGTATCTCCAGGAGAAATTGGGGGTTATTTCCCCTCCTTTCTTGAACTAGATGCATATGAATATGCTTCATTCTAGTGGATCTATGGATCTATCTCTTTTTTGGACTAATTTTGGTGGCTACCTCTCAGGGAGAGTAGGTATTGTCATGTTTTTTCATTTTTGTTGAGTTGCTGATTTATTTGGGTGTACTCCTAAGGGGGAGTATTTAGAGAAGGTATTTTGGTTCAGTGTCAAAAGAGGAGAACAATGCAAAAAAAATTATCCTTTTGCATTGATGTCAAAGGGGGAGAGAGAGAACCATGTGAAAATGTAGAGAAATTTTTGTATGTTGTGTAATCATTATTGTCAAAGGGAGAGAGTTTAGGAATGTTGTGTAGGCTATCTAATCTAAAGAAAAGAAAGTGTGTATGTTATCTTTGATGAATTTTCAAATATTGTGTTGCCATGAATGAAAAAGGGGGAGATTGTTGGAAGTATGAAGGTGTTATCATTGATGTCAATAGGAAGTCTACTGACTGGTGTTGTCATTGATGTCAACTATGTGATGAAGATGTTGAGGATATTGAGAAAATTGTGAAAAAGAAGAAAAATAAGTTTTGCATGTATAGTTGAGATCTTGAGGAAGTGTTGTGAGTAGATGGAGCTATCTTTTTATTGTAGAGTTTGAAGATGAGTTAGAATGAAGTAATGAGCTGAGATGATGTCTCTGGTACTTGGTTTCCAAGTGCTTTTGAAAAAAATTGATAAACAAAGTGAAGTGTGTTGTGCAAGTATTCATACTATGCTCTAGTATTGTGCTCTATGTTTCTTTTGTGTTGACGCTATGCTTTTGAAGATATTACAAGCTAGTAAAGGTTGTTAGAGATAGCTATATTTGGAATTTAGGTTTCTAGATCATTGTACACTATGAGATATTTTCACCAATGTGTGAACCAATTGCTCGATGATTTTTTCTATGGCCTGGGAGAAATGTATTTGCTCTGCATTTCTCCACTATTTGGATTCAAGTTTTGCAGACTTGGGAAGTTTATTATAAAGCTTGCATCTTTCATTATTCAATATTTTACTTGATTTTGTGTAGTATAAAGTGAGTTTCATTTATCAGTATGAAAATAAGGGTTACCAGTTGTGTTGAGTTGAAATGGTTGTATGATGCAAGCTTGGATGAAGTGTTTGATGAATCTTAATCATTTTTTAGATTATTCTGGATCGTGTTCAAGTGAATTATGTTGTTTGGAAGTTTTAGATTGATTTGTGGATGTTTGTACTTAATGTTTATGGTGTTTTGCAAGGGTTTTGGTCGACCTTGTGTTTAACACTACATGTGAGGCTTGTAGAAGCATGTTGAAGTGTGTTGAGATCTATTTGTGTCATAATTAAGGGCTTATGTTGGTCACCTTAATTCCTATCCACTACAGGAATGTTTGGGTGCTGACCTATTTTGAATTTGTATGTATAACGACTAGTTACCAACATTGGAGAAGGTTTTTGAGGTTGAGGTCAATATAAATATGTATGGTGTTGATGTGAGTTGTGATATGAAAGAAGTAAGAATCAAGATAGATATGAGATTGATGTGAGTGATGTGTGTGATGTGAATTAGATCAGAGTAGTGGGAATTTTAGTTTTAGGGTTCCTGAAGGTAGTGAGATGAAGGCATTTGAAATTATTCATGCAAGACTATGAAAGTGTGTGAGAAATTGTGGTGGATTCCTTGTTGCATTAAAGGTTGTTCTCTGTGTAATATTCTTCTTCTATCTTCTTGTATTCTTTCTTTAGAAGTGAACCCTGGCTATGAGCCTTTTTGGATAGTGTGTCCTATTCTAGCAGTGAGCCCTTTTGTACTAGTTTTGCTATTACTTATATTGTGAGATAATCCTCACCATGGTTTTTACCTTATTGGGTTTTCCACATAAATCTAGTTTTCTCTTGAGCATTGTGTTGTGATTTATGTTTTTGTTATCTACATTTCATGTTCAATCATACTAATAAAATAATGGTTTAATGAATGCTTGTGGATCTGATTACAATTGAGAGTTTTTGAAGGTTTAATTTTCTACAACTAATTCACCCCCCCTCTCAGTTGTCTTGTTCATTTCAACAATAAATTGGATTTAAAATTTAAGATAGAAATGACTAGACAAGGGTGAGGGTGCCCCTGTCTAGAAATGGTGATTTTCTAAATTTCAAAGTCTACACATGAGTATTACAATCTATAGATTTTTCCCTATTGGAGTTAGCTTTTGAAGTTTTTAAGTCTATGAATAATCAATATTGCCATAATTTTATGAAAGAATGTGTTTGAATGCTTTATTTAGGGTTTGATGCTTTGAGGTCTTCAATATTGTTCAATCCACTTCAAACTTATAATGTGAAAGAAAGAAAAGGGAAGAAGGGTTGTCTCGTATAATGGCTTTCCTTGGTCAAACCTCATTTAGGTGTTTGCACCTCCATAAATAGATATGATGATGTTGATAAAGAGTACCTACCCTAGTTTGGACAAATGCAAATGGATAAAAATGAATGATAAATCACTATATTGTAGCTTACCACTTAGATCTACATTCCTTATTGGAATGAAGTCAATTAGTTCATCTTACACAAGGAGAAATTGATTGTTGCTTGAAGATCATGAAAGGGTTGGTACTCATAAAAGTTATAATTATGAAACATGAAACATCTTGCTCTACATGAACATGAATTTTTTGATGTGTTGTGGACATAATCTTGACTAATAAAGTGTTGTAGATATGCTTTTTATTCTGCTCTTGAAATTGCTTTGACTTTTTAGAAAGCTTAAAAGATATTCAAAAATTTTTAGATGTTAAAATGGAGGAAAATACTTATATTCATATGAGTTTCAACATATTTTGCATTAATTGTTTCGATAAGCCAACAAATTATTTTGAATTTGTAAACATATTGAGGTTTACAATAAATCTTGATATTTTAAACCAAAATAGGGGAGACAAGGGTCACAATACCCTAGTCTAGCCCTATTTTAAATTTTAGGTGCTTGTAAAATAAATATTAAATAATTTCCCAAAATTAATTTAATTTTTCAAAGAAAACAATAAAATTAATGATTAATAAGCATAATTAGGCTTAAGCACTTAGGAGGAAGCTAAACATAGTGTGAAATTGTCAAGGGTAACAATTTATGATGCTACACAAATTACTAATGAGTATGAATTCTAGCACATCAATTTGAATAGATGGTAAGTTTGTGTAGTGACGTGGAGACATATTGAACTTTAGTTAAATAGTTAGAGTAATGAATATTTAATTTAATTATCATATATGTATCTAACATTGTTAACTCATCTAGATTATTATGATAGTTAATTGTGATAAGAATTAGATTAATTTAGAATAAAATTATTATTGGAATGATTGATTTAAGGTGTATTTGAGGCTTATGAACAAAGATGGGGGACCAAAAAGTGTCAAAAAAAAAATTTTGGTTCATGGAAACAAAAGTATGAGCGTGTTATAATGTGCTCACATTAATTGACTATTAAAATAAAAAGAGAGACTAAGATAATTTGAGCTAAACCCTATTTATTGGAAGCCCTAGTGTGAGTGAAGAAAAGAATGAGAATGCCGGTATTGGCATGGTGTGATGGTTTATAGGTGGCATTGTTGTTCTTGCCACCAAGGTTCAAACCCCGTTGGGGTGGTATTGTTGAATGGTTGTATCCGGTTCATAGCTCTGGTCAAAAGCGTTTACCCCTTGAATAAAAAAGAAAAAAGAAAAGAATGAGAATATTTGTAAGATATTCAAGTGGATGAAATATACCTCAATTCCATGATGATGTGAATGTGTTCAAGAAGTTAATGTTCATAGGTTTTTAGTTTTTTAATGTAGGATTTTTTTTTAACATTTTCTTTTAATTTTAGGAATTTGAAATTCCTTGACACCCCAAAAACTAATTCTCTAAATTATGTGGAGGGAATTCCTAGATTGAAGAGAAATAAAAGCCCAACCCTAATAATTCTCCTCTATCTATGCCTAGACCTCCTCATGACACAAGAAAATTTATTTGGTAAAATTAAAACCAATAAAAATAAGCTCAAAATATTGATTGATATATTGAAAATACCCAATGTAACTACTTCACATTAAAGATCCCTCATGTAATCATTGGAGTATATTATTTGTAATATAGATTAAACTAGTTTCTAAATAAAAATATGATCTAATCATAGGGAGAACACACAACAATTCAGCTCTACAATTTTTTTGTATAAATAAGTAGAAGATTAAAATTTTTGAAATCCAATTTATGTGCATTGTTTATTGATTCAAGAACCAATGCACCATTACACATAAGTTGCAAGAGATTCCTTGTTTTTTGGTATAAAACCAAGGAATACAAAATTTTCTTTGGGATAGGTGGTGGATGTTTTTTTTTACCATTCTCTCTACAACAACAATGAGGTCTCATAATATTTCCTAATGAGAATCTATTCTGAGTTTGTCCTTAATTAGATTCTATATTATTTGGCATGTAATATTTTTTGGGTAGAGGAAAAGAATCTACATAGGATAAGGAGGGGGAACATCATTCCCATGAGCATGTGCCAAGACCCCTAAATAGACTAGACATTCAACATGTGGTGGTCCCTTCATCTATGAAGGGGATTTTCAAGGTGGAGACTTTACAACCAATTAGTTTCCTAACAAAAACCTTAATATAACATAGTAAGCCATTATCACAAGGTGTTGAGGATGATACTTCTAGGAATTTACACTCACCTCACCTTTTCCAAAAATATGGAAATTATATATGAATATGGGTCAAAAGATGATGAGGACAAACATACAATATAGAGGATGTTGTATAATTTTAGAGTATGGTAGAAAGAGCCACAAGGAGGATGCATATTTATTAGAAAATATTGTGTTGACATATTATTTTCTCCATAGAACCTTTGATAATGATCAATATGGAATTTTCAATAAGGTTATATAATTTATTACATTTTATTTTAAAATATAATATTAAATTTTTAATCTTTTGTGAATGAAAATTCATGTAAATAATTGTAAGTAATTGTGAAGTAGGAAAAGTGATCCTAGATCCAACTAGGATTAACTTATTTTCACTTAACTTCACATTGGGACACAAAATTAAGGGTTGACAATTATCTTGTTTCCATAAGGGAGAGCCAATCTCATAGTGTTTTGTGTCTCTTTTTGAGTTGTAAGGATGATAAATTTGATGTGTGTTTTTTTATTATATGTAAAATAGGTTTCGAAGGGACCCCAAAACCATTTACAAAATGAAACACTGCTTCAAAAAATAATAAAAAATAGAGTAAATAGCTGAAATAAGCCAAAAACCAACAAAACAATAGCTAGAAAGAGGCACATAAAAAAACATGTGACTATAGATTCTTTAGGATGTTAGCCGCTTCCAAATCACTGTCGATGATCTTTTGATGCACATTCATAACTTCAACAGCCTCTTTACTAGGAATTCTATCATTAACATTCATCTTAGTTTTATTTCGGGTTTTAGTAGGACCCATCTCACACACTACATTTTATTGGACTCTAGGAAGATCACCAACTCCAACTATAACATCTTTCACAACAAAGTCATCCCCTAGCCACTTCTTGGATTTCTTGTTTAAAATTCACAAACCTTTAGCTTCATTACACATAGCATGCTTGCTCACCTCAAGAACATTCTCCAAATTTTGATAAACATGATCCATTTTCTCTTTGAGAGTAGCAATTCTTGGCTCAAAATAATTTTTCATTTTCAACATCTCATCAGCAATCATTTTCAAAGTCTCAAGAAGTTGACTAACCTTGGTTTGGACCTTGTTAACCTAAGCTTGAACATTAGGAACCCTTGAGGTAGAAGGATCTTTAGAATTGTTAACCACCGCTCTAACCTTGATATTGGTAAAATTCATTTCATGGAAGAACCACTTAAAGAGATTAAATTGGGTTAAGGAACCCTCTTTTGCCATGCCAAAAAAATTAGGAAAATATTCCCTCTTAAAGTTGAAACCATCCCTTTCAACCACCCACTCCTCCTGAGAGTTTATGCTAATATTGTCTTTATCAAGGGAATCCTTCCCTTTCTAACTAGGAACAAAAACATTTTGAATTATCACCTCAAGGTCGTGACCACCAAAACTACCTTTAACTAGATCCTACTCCATCCTCTAAACCTCGACAACCTATGAATTCCTAGCAATAGGTGACAAAGAACTCTCCTCATGATTGTTCCCCTCTTTCCTCTTAGATTTCTTAAGAAGATTACCCTTGTTTTTCCCCTCCTTCCTCTTCGAACCAGTAATAGGGGGAAGCTCTAGCTCATCCCTCGAACCAATGTCCTTATTCACTTTATCCATAATGATAACCTTTAGGTTCTTACCTCTCGTCGCCTTCAAAAATTCAATATTCTAAATATCACAGGTATGGTCCTCCTCCTCCTCATTACCAGTATCATACTCATCATCCCTAGAGGTTTTGGGGGGAATCCCCTTCTTTCTTCTCTTTCCCTCAGAGGTGGTTGGAGATTCTGGATAGACTTCCATGGAATCCTCTGAACTAGGGACATAATCATCATCCTTAGACCCATCCTCAAACCCCGTATCATACTCAAAATATTTATTATTCTTCCCACTTTTTAATATTTTGAGTTGATCAAGGATGATAAAAGACTTAACAAACTCAAAAATTAAGAGGATTAAACCCTCGTGAAGAACATAGGTCTTAGGATTGTGCTTATGATCGCTAATACCATGTTCCAAAGACACCAAAAAATAAAAGGGAAAAGAGACCTCCTTTCTGTGTCTAAAATTATTAAATAAGACAAAATGGTACCCATATAGAACAGAAAAACACCCATCGAGGGTGAAATACCTCATAATTTCATGTGCTACATCTCCCCATATAGACTTGATAGAGGAGCGATAATATCCCCCATATTTATCCCACTATAACTTTCACCTCTCATCATCCTTGAAGAATATTTCTAGGGCTGTACTGGACTCATTTTTATCTCTATAAAATTTTCTTCCATCAATGGATAAACCAACAATCTCTACAATAAGATCCTCGGTAATGTTGAACTCCTTGCCACCAATCTTCAAAACTCTATTTTGCCAGCCTTCAAGGAACTCTTGAGATGTGTTAAGATCATGACCATGCAGTTTCTCCATATAGGGAGTCACTTTCCCTACCTCCAAAAAAATTATAAACCTTCTTGTTGCTTTTAATAGTATCATAGTAGATAGGCTCAGTATGATTTTCTTAAACCCCAATCGTTGCAATAGATAAGCACCCCAATAGAATGAAACACTTGTAGAGAATACAAAGAAACCTTGAGAAGGCCTTTGCTTTCCAATTACCCAAAATCTGTGTGGAAAAGACAAGGTGACAAAAGGAAATAATGAACCTTGAATGTTTAGTCTTTAGTACCTCAGTCCCATCAATAAACTGCATAGCTTGCCTTTGGAAACATTACACCTTGGTAGGAAATACCACAAAAAGAAACACATGATAGCTCCCCATAATAAAAGGAACCCCCACCTCATCCCCTTTGTGACTCATGATGACGAAATGAGCTATCTTTTACGGGGAGTGGATCATGTTCTTCCCATACCATATAATCATTTACACCATAGTTAGCAAAAAAATCAGCTAAACTATTTCCCTCTCTATATACATGGGAAATAAAACATTGATTGAAAGAACCCAAGATATTTAAGACATAAAGGATAAGGGATTCCACCATCCATGAGGGGGGAGAGACCTTCTTTAGGTTATTGATTATATTAAGGGAGTTACCCTGTATCTAGACCTTCTTATAACCTTTAGTCTAAGCTAGCTTCACACCATGATAGGCTAAATTTTATGTGTGTTTTAACAAACCTATTTGACATATAACCCTATATTTGAAAATATATTTTATCATGCATGCATAAATGAAAAACCATAAAACAACTTCAGATTTGAGAATGAGATACAAAGAGGAACTTGTGACTAAAAATTGAAGTTGAATTGTAGAGAGAAGGGCACTGGGCACCCTAGATTGAGATGCTTCTTTTTGGGATCTAAAAACTCTTAAATGAAGGTCATAGTTTTCTCTATGTTTCCTATGATTTTCAGCTGACAAAAATTTTGGATTTGACCTACACACATAAAAAGAGAGGGAAAGGTTGTGTTGTATAGGGACTTTCCTAAGTCAAATCATGTTTTGGAATTTCTACCTCCATGTACAATAAATGATGATGATCAAGAGGGCATGTCCTAGGTCGAGCATAGGCCAAAACAATACAAATTGACTAAAATGATAAATGATAAATGGAAAAATTAACTAGTGTGAAATCCTTGATGAAGTGATGCCACACCACAAGTTGCCACAAATTTTGATTGATGAATGCCTTGATTTCTTGATAGACCTGCAAGAGGTTAGTCCATAAAACATAATATATTGTTGTAGATAGCATATAGAGGATAACTCAATACTTCTAAATAATAATTTCATGATAGCTCATGATAGTGCTTAGACCATTATTGTTTCTTTCTTTATTCTTATCTCTAATGAATTGAAAGAATGATCTTAATTGATGAAAGCATTGCAATAATGTTGCTAATTTTTCCCTTGAATTACCTTGATTGGTTTAATATCCTTAATTGCTCAATTAAAAGTGCTAAGATTGCTTCCCAATTTTTTGAGGATTTCAAATGATGAAAAAAACATATTTATATGCAATTCTTTAATTTCCCACTAATTAATTACCGATAGTCGACAAATAAAATTATATTTTTAAATGTTAAAATGTTGACATTGGCATAGTATAAATTGAGCCAAAATAGGCTAGATAGGGGTGCTAGGCGACCTAGTCGAGACCTATTGTTTTGGGGCCATAAGTGTTGGTAAATGCATGTTAAATGATAATTTCTAGTTCAACCTTTTATTTTTTGAAGATTATTACAAAATGGGAAAATTAAATGCACAATTGGGTCCAAGCACATCAAGGGGAGCTAAATCTAGTGTGAAATTGTTAAGGATGACAATTTAGGATGCTATAGTAATAAAATTATAGGGTCAAAGTATTTATCCTACATCTTTGGACACTTCAACTCCTAATTATGCAACAATGTTGAGTCCACAAGTATATAATTTGTCACAAAATATTAAATATACTACATGGAAATTAATTTATCACATATAAAGGGTTATCTTCACATTGAAATTTGATGATGAGAAAGTGGATGTTAGACCTTCAACATTGATACCCATTAGTGGTAGTGGTTGTATTTCAAGTTTCATTGAGGTAAGTTTTATTATTTTTAATCATTATGTTTGTAAATAATAATAGGTATATTTTGGTCAAAGAATATTTTTCTATTTTTATTTGATAAAATGAGTTCATACCCCTTCTAATATTTATGGAAAAATGGAGGTGGGCATTGCTATAAAAAAATTTCTTCAAGGGCTTTGAGAAAGGTATGACCTAGTAATGTACATTATATTTTACATTTATTTCTTTATCCCACATCATTTAGTGTAATTTTAATTGATATTAATAATTATTTTAATATTTTTCTTCATGCTTGTCACAAGTAGTCATAACTCTAGTTTGTACACCTACCCCTTATATAAATTAAGAGAAGATGAGAATGATTGAACCAGATTATTAGCTTGTGGTAAGTGACTATTCACTTATTTAATTGTATATATCCTTTTCCCTATATTAATGTGCATTATTTTATTGTATTAATAAATTAACATCATTTTTTTTAGAGAGGAGGTCTGATTAGGGGTTTCAAAATTAATAGACATTAATTTCCTTTGCATCATATCAAAATGTAAAGAGTCATTAACTCTTCCATCCTAGTCCATATGACTAACATATTATGATTTTTTTTTATGCTTATATGAGTTTGTTGTGCATATATTTTTATGTTTCCAACATGTAATATTGTATGTCTATGTGGATTTTTTATACATATGTACATATTTTTTATTGATGTATAATATTATATGCTTGTATGGAATTTTTATATATGTTCATTATATTATTAAAAATAATTTACACTATATGTCATTATAATGAAATTGTGTATATGAAATTTAATATTTTATATATAGATTTTTTCATATTTATTATTTTATATGATGTTATTAGATTTCTATATGATTTGATCTATAGAATGAGTGTATAGGAATGATGCATTAGTCAATATGAGTTAACAAAAATAAATTAATCTTGAATTTATGTAAAAATTAATTCAAATAAATAAAATAAAGACAACCCTTTTATCTCCTTGAAGCTAATAATAATCATCATGGGAATGAATCACAAGGATCTCATGGAAAACCACCTAGAACAATGATAACCTAGATGAAAATAGTGATAGCCAATGGGGCTACACAATGTGGTTTATGACACCCAAATGATAACTGTATAGTCTTATTTCATCAATATATGACAACTCTATCTTGGTCATGATTCAATTTCACCAACCTCTAATATTTATTTAGTGTTGATGAGCCATCTCAATGACCTTCAAAATTCATAGTTGCATTCTTGGGCAAGTTTTTATCATAATAATATCAAGAGATGATTATTATTCTCTTAAGTTTCATGGTACAATGTATCCTCAAAGGATATAGTTACCTATAGAACAAAGCAAAGCCTATAGTAGCATTCACCTATCTATCTTGATGTGCTAGCATAGTTGATTTAGTCCCATGAGGTGCAAAAGAACCAAAAATTCCTATTGGAATAATTACACTACTCTAAATATGGATTTTTTTAACAATAAATTCATCATTAACATGGTTAAACACTCTAAAGTTAAAAAATTGAGACACAATATTGTAGATAGATTCAATGTTCACCTATAGTTACAAATGAGACATTTGTAGTTGCCAAATATTGAGAGAATATGTAGGAAATATTTTGGCAACATTTTTCTCGTAGGGATCTTAAGAGACTAGCTCAATATAATGTACTGTCAAAGGATCTAGAGACCTACAAAATGAATTGAGGCCTCACATAGTATTCAATTTCCCACCTTGATGGACTAGTACAGTTGATTTAATTTGGTGAGGTGTGGAAGAATAAAAATTACCTATTGGTACCTTTACATTACTTTTAAATGATATATTTTCCAAGAATTCATTCATCATTAGCATTGTAAAATATTTGATTTTATCTTTTTGAGAAACGTACTATAGAGAGACTCAACATCTAATTTTAGGTGTGAGAGACATTTGTAGGTGCCATGAATTGAGAGAATATGTAGGAAATTGTTTTCCTACTCTTAGGGCTCTTAAGAGATTTACTTAATGCAATATATCCTAGAAGGATTCATAGAAGTATGGACCGAATTAAGGCATTTAGTATCATTCACCTACCTACCTTGATGTGATAGCATGCTTAGGTCAATCCCAACAGGTACATAAAAGAATAAAAATACATATTGGTACCTTTATACTACTCTCAAATGAGAAATTTTACTAGAATTTATTAATTATTGATATATTCAAATGGTATGGAGTTAAAAAATAGGATAGTGTACTATTGAGTGGCTCAACATCCACTCATATATGCAAATGAGACATTTATAGGTGTCACAAATTAAGAGAACATGTAGGTGAAAGTTTGTAAATATATTTCTCTAGGGGTTGTAATAGAATTCATTATTGTAATTTATCTAGGAATGATCTATAGACCTACAAAATGACTTGAGGACTCTAGTAGTATTTTCCTACTCACCCTAATCTATTAGCATATCTAGTTTGGTTTGACAAGGTTTAGAAGAACAAAAAATTTCTATTAGCACCTTTACATTGCTCTCAAATGAGACATTTTGTGAGAGTTAATTCATTGTTGGCATGGTTGAATTGTATAGAGTTTTAAAATATGAGAGAAGATACTATAAAGGAACTTGGCATCCACTTGTAGGTGCAAACAAAAAATTCATAGGTGCCAAAAATTGAGAGAAAATGTAGATAAAAGTTTGGTAGCATTTTCCTCTTAGGGATCTTAAGCGAATGTCTTAGTGCAATGTAGCTTAGAAGGATTTGGAGACCTACAAAATGAATCATGGACTTTAATAAAATTCACCTACCCACCTTGATGTACTAGTACAGTTGGTTTAGTTAAATAAGGTACAAAAGAAAAATAAAAATCCTAGTGGCACATTTAATTGCTCCCAAATGGATCATTTTTATAAAAATACAATAGTCATTGGCATGGTCAAATAATCTAACATTGAGAAAAATTGAGACAAGCTACTATAGAGGGACTTGACATGAAATTTTAGTTATAAATGAGACATTCATAGGTGTCATAGATTGAGAGATTAGGCATTGAAAAGTTGGGCAACATTTTTCTCTTAGGGCTCTTAAGAGACCTAGTTAGAATCTTGTAGCCTACACCTGGTAAAAAAATGGTGTTTCCCTTAGAATTCACCATCCCAACCCAACATTATAGCATAATAATTTTGTCCCCATGAGGCATAGAATTAAAACAAAGGATCTTGGAGCATTTACATTACTTGTAAATGACACTTTTTGCAAGAATCTATTTGATCTTTTCCATAGTCAAATGATGTAGATTTGATGAAAACTAAGAGAGGTTATTTTTGGAGGGACTCCACATCAATTTATAATTCTCGATAAAATATTTATAGGCCCAATGAACTTTGAGAACTTCTTTGTCAAATTTTTGCAATTTTTTTTCTTAGGTCTCTTAAGAGACCTTGCTAAAACTGTGTAGCCTGGAGGGATTGGCACACCTAGGGAATAAAATGAGGCCTCCCATATTATTCATTCAATCACATAAATATTTTTTTTGTATTCAATTTGGCTCCATGAGGTTTAGAAAAAAGAGGAATTCTCTTGAAAGCTTTATATTGTTCTCAAAAGATGCTTTCTACAATAATATGCTCAATCTTGCAATGGTAAAATGGCGTGGAGTTGAAAAATTGGGATAGGTTATTTTTAAGGGACCCAAATCCACATGTAGGTCTAGATAGAACAATTTTAGGTCCCATTAAATTTGATAACTTCTCCATCATATTTTGATAAAAAATTTCTCTTAGAACTCTAAAGAGACCTAGTCAAAACCATGTGGCTTAGAGGGATCAACCACCTAGGGAATTGGTGCAGGAGCACCCAGTTGGTTTCATGCCTCCGTGAGGAAATTTTATCATTACTTGGTTTTGGTTTACATATATTTTGTAATAAGGTCATATTTGGACCATGTTGAATGTATTTGAGTCATTGTTAGTTTGCTAGGTGTGATAGATAGGTGGGTTGTCAAAAGTTGTCAATCTTGCAAACGTTGTCATGTGCAAAAAATGCAAGAATGGGAAGATGAAGAGTTAAATGATGAAGGAAGGTTAGGAGTTATTTTTTTATAGTTGGGGAAGGTTTGGGATGCTTTAAAAATTATTGGTACATGTTGGTGAATGTTTGAAAGTTGTAAATTTCAAATTTGAATATCAAACTTTATATTGTCCTTATGTTTTTCTTCATAGTTTGTTGTTGCAAAGTGTGGTATGGCTTGGTATGGCCTGGGATAGAACTTTTATGAATTGGAATTGAAATATTGATTATTAGATTTCATTTGGAACCTATTTCCATCGATTTCTTCATTGTTTGAGGAAGTTAGAAGCAAAATGCTAAAATATGCCTGGAAACCCTATTTTGAGGGTTTGAGAGTGTAAAAAAAATGTATTTGTGACCCATTCCACTAGTAGAATTGCTTCAAAATTGGTGGATGGGTGAATTTAGGTAGGGATAAATTTTCATGAAGGTTTTAGGAGCAGGGGATAGGGTTTTATGGCATTTTGTTGATTCCCTAGTTGATATTTCATGTTTTTTGGCTTAAATTGATGGCCAAGGGTTAGGGTTTGATGAAAAAGCATTGGTAAAGAGTGGGAGTTAGTTTGGGAAGAATGTGTAGGATCTAAATAAAGTGTTTAAGGTGTTTTCAAAGGAATTTTAGGCCAAGAGAGCTAAGAACCAATAAACCCTCTTGAAAACAAACCTAATTAGGCCTTGTAGCAGTGGGATAGTCAAAATTAGAAAGATAATTTTCAAAAAAAACCTTGTGGTTTCTTGTTATGTTAAATAAGGCTGAAAAGGGTACTTGAAACCATGTTTGGTTTTTATATTTTCCACTTCATTTGGAAATTGTGTCTATTTTTGTCTTTTGGGAGTGCTACAAGCGAATAGGCTTTTTGAAGGTGAGAATTGAAAAAGTAAAGAATAAATGTCCTTGGGGACTTGTATTGGCATAAGCATATCATTTTCATGATGTTCACTAAGGTGTTTTATGGGTTTAGTAAGTTATTTGGGTCTTAATTCCACTTTTGGTGTCTTTTAGCCCTCGAAGAACCATGTTTCTTGTGAATGAAATTTTGAGTCAAATGAGTGAACAAGCAAGAACAAACCTAGTGATTTGGAGAAACCTTTAAACCTACCTCTACTCTGCATCAATTGGTATCAAAGCATAGGTTTTGATCTTTTGAATTAAATAGGTTGAAGTTTGAAGAAGGAAAAGTTGCAAATTGAAAGGAAAGATGCCTCCAAAGGGTAGTGTATTCATTGCTAGGGAAATAAGGATGATGAAGGAATATCAAGAAGCTATTTTAGCCAGAATTTTGGCATTGGAAAAAAAACAAAGAGGAAAGACCAGTGAAGAGGAAAGTGACTAAGAGGAAGAGGAAGAGGGTGAGAATGAAAACCCTCAAAGAGGAGGCCAAGGTGATGATGAGTTGGACCCTGATGAAAGAAGGATGGTTAAGATGTTGAAGGCTATTAGAGGAGATATTTCTAAGGTGAAGATGGAATTGCTCATGTATAGTGGGAAGATGGATAGTTTTTAAGTGTTGGATTGGATTGATGCACTAGACAATTACTTTGAATACAAGGAGGAAACAAAAGAAAAAAAGGTAAAGTTTACAAAAACTAAATTGAAAGGCCCTGCCCTAACTTGGCAGAACTATGTATAGGAAAAGAGGGTGAAAAAGGGAAAAACAAAAATAAATTCATGGGATAGGATGGTGTATAAGGTTAAGAGTCAATTCTTTCCTAGTGACCATGCAATTCAAACATTTAGGAAGTTGCAAAACCTAAAGCAAAAGGAAATGGATGTCATGGCCTACATAGAGGAGTTTCACAAATTAAGCATTAGAGCAGGTCACATTGAGGATGAAGTTGAGAAAATAGCAAGGTATATGAATGGATTAAGGTTCAATATTCAAGATGAATTGTGTCTTGCCACCCCTAGAATGGTTGAAGAATGGTTTTAGTTGGCTATTAGAGCATAAGAAAAGTTGAAGAGAATGTAGGAGAGACAAGGTAGAGGTAGAGGTAGCACCTCTAGAGGTAGAGGTTCATTTTCCAACTCAAGGTAGTCATATGAAAACCAAGAACAAGGGGCAGATCAGAGAGGTGGATTTAGAAGAGGAAGACTAGGCTTTAGAGGCAGATTTGGAGGATAAGCTAGAGGCTCAAATACATTCTCAAGAAGGTGCTATCAATGTAACAAGTTTAGACAAAAGCATGTCAGTGCAATGAAGGAAAAGCTTCTACATCACAGGGAGGAGAAAGGACTCAATTGGTGCAAGAAGAGGATAATGAGAGTGTCCACTCAACAACACAACATGTTGCTTTAGAGGTTGGTGAATCACTTATGGTCAGAAGAACTCTCATCAAAGCATTAGAAGAGATGGATCCATCACAAAGAAGAACACTCTTCAAGACAACTTGCAATTGCATGGGAAAGGTATGTAAGGTTGTAGTTGATTCGGGGAATATTGATAATATGGTTTCCATTGAAATGGTTGGAAAACTTAAGTTGGAAAAAATACCCATGATACTCCCTATAAATGTTCTTGGTTGAATGAGGGTCAATCTATTTTGGTGAATGAGAAAGCTTGGGTTGAATTCATTATAGGTGGGTACAAGGATAGGATTATATGTGATATATTGCCTATGGATGTGTGTCATTTGCTACTAGGGAGACCTTGGAAATTTGATAGGAATGCAATATATGATAGTAGAAGAAATGCATATGAGATTGAAAAGGATGGAATCTATTTTACTTTGACTCCATTGATAGAAGATGATAAGGGACAAACCAAGGTAGCCAATGCGATATTTATAGGTAGAAAGGAATTAATCAAAGTAGAGAAAGGAGAGAACATGAAACTTGCAGCCACTACTAAGCATGGAGATAATAAGAAAAAAATTGAAGAATAATTTGATTTTGGAGGGAAATGATATTGAGTTAGTTTCAAAACCTGATATGTTGAAGGTCAAACATGAATTAATGTTGCAGACTCAAGGTTGGCTGAAAAGAGTATGTTGATGTGAAGTTAGAAGAGGTGTTCTATTCATTGTTTTCCAAAGAGGATAGTGGTCATTCAAAGGTTGGTCATTTCATATCAGAGGTTGGTAAATTTGAGAAAGGAACAATTATAGGGGTAGAATATCAGATGGAAGAGATGAAAGGCAATAGTGAAAAAGTTAAGGGTAAGTTGCAAAGAAAGGTGGAAAAGTTCAAGCATGCATATAAAGTGTAGAATGAGGATGGAGGAGATATATTTGTAGGTACTCAAGGAGGTTCAACAATGTTTTTAGATGAGGGAAGAGACAAAGAACATCCATTAGGTCAGGCTATGAAGTTAGAGCATTTGCTAGGTACCAAGGAGCTCAACAAGGTAAGGGACAATGCCTACTTCAAGTACTTGGTTCATTGGAAAGGTGTACCACAAGAGGATATCAATTTTAGGTCAGAAGATGATGTGGACAAGAATTTACTACTGCTACACAGTCCTCAAGGGGACTTGAGTTCCTTTTTGTTTGGGAGTATGGTGTAGGAGCACCTAGTTGGTTTCATGCCTCTATGAAGTCATTACTTGGTTTTGGTTTGCATCTATTTTGTAATAAGGTCATATTTGGACCATGTTGAATGTATTTGAGTCATTGTTAGGTTGCTAGGTGTGATAGATAGGTGGGTTGTCAAAAGTTGTCAATCTTGCAAATGTTGTCCTGTGTAAAAAATACAAAAAATACAAGAATGGGAAGATGAAGAGTCAAATGATGAAGGAAGGTTAGGAGTTAGTTGTTTTCTATTGGGGAAGATTTGGGATGATTTAATAAGAATTTTCACAAATTGGTGGATGTTTGGAAGTTCTAAATTTTAAATTTAAATATCAAACTTTATGTTGTCACTATGTTTTTCTTCATAATTTGTTGTTGTAGAGTGTGGTACGACCTGATATGGCCTAGGATTGAAATTTTATGAATTGGAATTGAAAGATTAATGTATTAGCTTTCATTTGGAACCCATTTCAATTTATTTCTTCATTATTTGGAGGAAATTAGAAGCAAAATACTAAAATCTTCCTAGAAACCCTATTTTGAGGGTTTGAGAGTGTAAATTTTTTGTATTTATGACCCATTCCAATAGTAGAATTGCTTGAAAATTGGTGCAATTGGTGCATTTAGATAGGGATAAATGTTCATGAAGGTTTAGGAGTAGGGGATAGGGTTTGATGACATTGTTTTGATGCCTTAGTTGATATTTCATGGTTGTTTGGCTTAAATTGATGGCCAGGGGTTAGGGTTTGATGAAAAAGCATTGATAAAGAGTGGGAGTCAATTTGGGAAGCATGTGTAGGCCCTAAATGAATTTTTTAAGGTGTTTTTGAATGGATTTGAAGCCAAGAGAGCTAAGAAACAATAAACCGTCTTGAAAACAAGCCTAATTAGGCCTTGTAGCAGCGGGACAGTCAAAATTAGAAAGATACTTTTCAAAAAAACCTTATGTGGTTTCTTGGCATGTTGAAGAAGGCTGAAAAGGGTACTTGAAACCATGTTTGGTTTTTGGAGTTTCCACTTCATTTGGAAATTGTTTCTATTTTTGTCTCTTGGGAGTGCTATAAGAAAATAGGCTTCTTGAAGGTGAGCAATGGAAAAAGTGAAGAGTCAATGTCCTTGGGGAATTGTATTAGCCTAAACCTGTCATGTTCATATGTTCAAGGTGTGTTAGGGGTTCAGTAATTGATTTGAGTCTTAATTACATTTTTGGTGTCTTTTAGCCCTTGAAGAACCATGTTTCTTGTGAATGAAACTTTATAGCAAATGAGTGAACAAGCAAGAAAAAACCTAGTGCTTTCGAGCAACCTTTAAACCTAGCCCTACTCTACATTAGGAATGAAATTGGTCCTCCCATAACATTCAAAAACCCACTTTGATGTTTTTTTTTTGTAGTAAGTTTATCCCCACAAGGTATCAAATAAAATATAAGGCTCTTGACACCTTTACACTACTCTCAAATCAAGATTTTTGTAAGAATTTATTTAATCTTTTCCATAGTAAAAATGTGTTATTTTGAAGAGACGCTACATACACTTATAGGTATAGATGAAATATATATGCCCCACAAATTCAAAGGATTTATCTATCATAGTTTAATAATTTTTATCTTAGGCTTCTTAAGAGATATAGTTGAAACCATGTAGCTTGGAGGGATGATAACACCTTTAGAATGAAATGGGGCCTCCCATATCATTTTACCACCCACCCTAATGTGTTAGAATAAATGGTTTAGCCCCATTAGTTGTAAAAAAATACTCTTGACACATTTATATTCATCTTACATAATTATTTTTGCAAGAATCTATTCAATCTTACCATGGTCAAATGGTGTAGAGTTGATGAAAAAAAGACATGTTATTTTGGAGTGGTCTCAAATCCATATGCACCATAAAATCTAAGAACTAATTGAACCAACAATTTTTGTGTTCTATGTACTTCTCTTACACTCTTAGGGTTTTTCACCTAAAAGAAGGGAGATAGACCCCAACAATTGTGGTGGTTCACTCAAACTAAGGAATGCATGATGTAATTATGGATAAATGCAATGATCTAAATGCAAATAATTGATAAAATTGATTGATTATGAAAGAAAAACTAATGAAATGTGCAATGTTTGAAAACAAAGTGTGATATGCAGAAATGAACCAGAAACATAAACAAATGCAAATATAACTAAATGAGACTGAACAAAGTGCACTTGGAGATGAAATTTTGATGGTGGAAGATTTTGGAATATGGAAAAAATCATTTTTGATGACCAGTGGGAATCATTTACCACTGATGATGAATCAGTCCTACTTTTGGTAAAATGACCGAAACTAGTTTTTGGCTATTAGGAATTGAATTATGATGAAATCGAATTTCCCATCATGTAGGTGAGACTCATTCACCACTAATGGTGAATCAGTCCTCCTCCAAAATTCTACAAGTTTAGAGGTCAAGTTTGTGGGTCCAGATCTACATTTGTCTTCTTGTCAAGTTGACGAAGTCAAATCTACGGAAAACAGGCTAAATGTTGTCTCCAAGCTTGAATTAGGGTTTAGTTGACTTGAATCACTTTGATGACTTGTTGACCACTTCACAACTCCTATTTCTTTGAAAAACATACCTACAAGACCTAAAAAAACACATGCAAAGAGGGGGAAAATGGTTAAGGGTTAGAGTATAGGGATTTGTCTTGGTCAAATCCCACTTTGGTAATCAAACCCTTGATAAAGAGATGAAATGAAAAAAAGAAAGGAATGATGAATAAATAACATGCAAGTGTCCTAAACTAACAAAAACCTTATTGTTGAATTCTGAAGATATGTCACTGGTTGCTCCAAGATTCTTGTTAATTGCTTGATCAAATGATGTAATGATGCTTTGAATGCAAGAATGCTAATTGAAGTTGAATGAGTGAATGAGATGAATGGGGGTTAAAATGGATGGAAAAACACTTATTTATAAATTTTTATTCCCCAATAACCCAATAATACAACATCATAGGCCAACATAAGGTCTTAATGAATAAAAACCTGAAAGAATTTTGAATTAATTTTGAAATTTGTGCCAAGAGGGACTCATTCGCCAGCCATGGCGAATGGGTCCCACTCTAGGCTTGCAAGTGGGTGTTGGGAATTAAGTTATATTTAATGAGGTTTGTTAGGTTTGAATTCAAAAACACACTTAATTAAGGCCTATAAGTGCATAAAGGGGGCAAATAAAACATACGAAAGGTGTAATTAGTGGTGACAAGCCTAGAAAATCATGAAATCTTGTTACAAGACTTTTCAACACTTTGAAATAGGACTTGATAAGGAATAAAAAAGGGAATATTTAGATGAATTATAATAAGAGTCTAGAAAAGTGTAGAAATATGTTACAACACTTCACAAGACCTTCTCAAGACATCATAATTTGAATATTAAGGACCTAATGTGAATGCTTAAGTTACATTGCAACATTAATATAAGAAAAATGAACCAAGCATCACAAGGAAAAGACCTAAATTACCATGAAAATTTCAATGATCCATTTTTCTATGGAACATCTATCCCCCACTTTAGTGAGAGGATGAATCTTTCTTCAAACTCACACTAAAGTAGCCACACATATCGAGAGGGGTCCAAATGCACTTATGCTAGCAAGATGAGATAACAATGATCAAGAGGGGTGATCAAGCCCCAAGGATGAAGATCCTATGGGAAAATAAACATAAGAAAAAATGAACACACATGTGAAAGAGAGAAGGAAAGGAAAAGGAAAAGGAAAAGATTGGATCAAGCTTCGATCATTTGTTCAGCTAGTTGTGAATTAGATCTAGGTTGTTTGTCTGAAAAAGAAAATGCATACTCACTCTGGGGTGATGGAACTTATGGCTATCCACCAGGTGA
Source organism: Sequoia sempervirens (assembly GCA_007258455.2). Classification (NCBI taxonomy): domain Eukaryota; kingdom Viridiplantae; phylum Streptophyta; class Pinopsida; order Cupressales; family Cupressaceae; genus Sequoia; species Sequoia sempervirens. Next base: position 660,669,708 of record VDFB02270651.1, read on the forward strand.
GAAATCCCAAAAGGTGATAAACATACACTCAGCTAGTATGCACTCACAAACACACGAGTGGATATGGGGAAAGTCATGTCACAGAATGGGCTTCCCATTCAACCATATCAAAGTTATACCTCTTGATAAATTTAAAAATGTGCCACAAAGGAAAATGTCAGTTCATGTTTCATGAGAAAAGCAAAGCTTCATATGCTTAGAACTAATGAACAAATGTGATGGCACCATAGGAATAAAAGTTGTGTTATGCAAGGTGGCCATGCAAATCCAAAAATGTAAAATGTAAAAGAAATGTTCAAATGAGTCTTGTTAAGTTCATGCAAGTTCTATACTTAGGGAACATTTTGTCTAATTTATCCAAGAGAGGACCAATCAAAGAATAAAATATTCACAACTTAGGGGATGTAGTGTGTCACATCATGCCACTAAGAGAATGTAATATGCTAAGATAGATCACACTTATGAAGGAAATCACACCCAATGTCATCCAAAAAGTGACAAATGCATTGTATGAAGTGACAAGGCTACACTAAGAACCAAGAATGCAATTGAATAATGCCAATGTATTCCCCCACCTTAAAGGAATTGCTAAACACCATTCTGTGAGCAATGAATTTAAATTAGCAAATGAAAAATGCAAAAAGAAAACAAGACATGAGAGCCAACTTGGAAAGCCCCTATGCCAAGTCATATGTTTCCAAGTAAGGATACATCATGTGAAGGAAAAGAAACAAAAGAAAGAGTGGTTTCCCCAAAATGGAACACTCTAAACACTTAAGGGATCTATGGATTTGGGGTCAGTATGCTCATTGCTGCAATGTTTTTATGAAAGAGCTTAGAACTATCATCATTCCCCGAATACATAGAACTGGAATAATGACACAAAGAGAGTGAAAACAAAGAAAAAGAAAGTCCATTTTGGGTCAACATGGAAGATGAATTACGGTCTCAACACTTTGCATCATCCCCAAAAGGAGAAACACAAGTGAAAAGAAAACAAAAAGGAAAAAGAAAAGGAAAATATTTTGGGTCAACAAGAAGGAGACATTTTAGTCTCAATGCCTTGCATCATCCCCAAAAGGAAAAACACAATAAAAGAAAAAGTAAAAGGAAAAGGGACCGATTGGGTCAACATGGAAGAGACATTGCAGTCTCCATGCTTTGCATCATCCCCAAAGGGAAAACAAAAAGTGAAAAAGAGAAGGACCTTTTGGGTCAAGATGGAAGAGACATAGGGTGTCTCAATGCTTTGCATCATCCCCAAAAGGAAAACACAAAACAAAAGTGAAAAAGAAAGGATAAATCACAACATATAGAAGAATGGAGGTACAAAAAGAGGAAGTGCACAAACAGAGGAGAAAATAAAATGCACATTACGAGGGAACACCATACGCACATACAATCACACCAAAGAAAAGAAAAAGAAAAAGGAAAATGTAAAAAGGCTATTAAGGAAAATGTAAGTCGACCATTAACTGAGTTATTGGCTCCTCAATCTCAAGTAGTATAAGAAGAAGGTAAATAACGTAGTTAAGAGACAAGGAAAAATGCATTACTAGGACAGGGCTAAAAAATTCTTTCCCCCACTAAATGTAAGGAAAGAACAAGCCGAGATAGGTGATAAGAAGGATCATGCAATAGTGAGAATGGAAAATTATACAACTATGGCACGATGAGGGGATTTGGTTTAAGGAATTATGGGATGATAGGATAACAGTCAGTATTAGTGAAGTGATACTTGTTTAATATGTCCTTCAATGTCTGACATTCATCACTGCAATGTCCAAGAACACAATGGTATTTGCAATATGGTATGTTAGAATCTTTAGAATGGATGACCAATCTATTTGAAGGTGGTAAGAGTATAAGACCTTTGTTTAGAAGCATTTGCAATTTCTTTTCATATTCAGGTGGTGGGTGGAGAGGAAACCTTATTTTTTTTCAATTTGTAAGGTTGTTTATGTTTACTAGATTCACCTTTTTCATGGATTGAAGGAGGAAGAGGACCCATGAGGATCCTAACATCCTTGTCATTGGAATCGTGTAATGGTTGTTCACGTGGAAGGAGAACATCCAAGTTAGGAGGGGAATCAAAGATCATTGTGCCATCATCCCAAAGTCTCCAATTTTTAAATGGAATCTTGGTGTTACGAGGAGGATCTTGATATCCTAATCATGTTGTGTTTTCTTCTGTTGGATTTTGTTCTAAAAGTTGGTGAATGTCATGTTCGGTTGTTGTATCACATCCGTGTTTGCTTAAGATAGTAAACCCCTTGCCATATGTTTCTTCAAGATTGATTGGTGTGTTGGTAACTTTGTTATCATAAAATGGTTGAGGATGTGGTTCTTTAGAGGAACTAGGTCCACCTGTTGAAGGAAACTTAGGTCCTTTGTTTATTTCAAGATGGAGGTATCCAAACATGTCAGGAGGTGAAACGGTAAGAAGATCTGGTGACTTCATGGATGGGTAAAAGGTTGCATTGGCTTCAAGGTTGTCAAGGCATGAATTTAAGAAATTGTTCATCCTATCATCATCTTCTCCAATGATGTCAACAACATGAGAAGGACATTCATGTGGAGTTGAAGGAGCGCGAGGAAGCTCAAGGTCATTAGGATCATAGCCAAAGGCACAATTGGACATGTCCACTAAGGATTTTAATGAATTCCAAAATTTATTAAAGCTAAAAGACATGATGAAAATGAATAAAACTAAAATAATATGGAAGAAAGAAAAGAAAACAAAAAATTTGGAAAGTATGACAAAAAGTAATAACAAGAAATTGTAATGCAGAAAATACCCAGAAAATGCCTAAAAAATGTAGTGTAGAATGTGTAGCTAGACTAATTCACCCAAGGTGGCGAATGAGTCCAGGGGTGAATTTTTTTGTGATTTTTTAGAAAATTTAAAGTGATTTTTATGCGTTTTAGATGCAAAATAGGGATGGAGATGCAAAATTTCATTTTTTGTAATGTACTGAAATGCAAAAATTAAATCTATGTGAGATATTCACTAATGCAAATGTGTAAATCCTAGGATGCAAAAACAATGCCAAAAGCTAATGCAAATACTAATGCTATGATTCCTAGGATGTAAATGCAATGCAAATAAAAAAGATAATGTGCTCAATATGCAGGTTCACCAAAATGAGCCAACAATTTTTGTGTTGTTCTATGTACTTCTCTTGCACTCTTACGATTTTTCACCTAAAAGAAGAGAGATAGACCACAAAATTGTGGTGGTTCACTCAAAATAAGGAATGTATGATGTAATTATGACTAAATGCAATGATCTAAATGTAGCTAAATGATACAATTGATTTATTATGAATGCAAAGCTAATGAAATGTGCAATGTTTGAAAACATAGTGTGATACACAAAAATGAACTAGAAATATAAACAAATGCAAATAGAACTGAATGAGATTGAATAGAGTGCACCTGGAGATGAAATTTTGATGTTGGAAGATTTTGGAATCTGGAAAAAATAACTATTGATGACTAGTGGGACTCATTCACCACTGATGGCGAATCTGTCCTGCTTCTAGTAAAATGACCTAAAATTGGTTTCTAACTATTGGGAACTGAATTCTAATGAAGTCAACTTTTCCAGCCTATAGGTGGGAATCATTTTCCACTGATGGAAAATTATTCCTCCAAAATTTTTCAAATTAAGAGGTCAAGTTTGTGGGTCTAGATCTGCACTTGTCTTCTTGTTGAGTTGATAGAGTCAAATCCATATAAAATGGGTTGAATGTTGTCTCCAAGCTTGAATTAGGATTTAGTTGACTTGAATAACTTTGATGACTTATTGACCACTTTCCAACACCTATTTATTTGAAAAATATTCCTACAAGACCTACAAACACACATGCAAAGAGGGGGAAAATGGTTAAGGGTTAGAGTATAGGGATTTTCCTTGGTCAAATCCCACTTTGGTAATCAAACCCTTGATAAAGAGATGAAATGAAAAAAAGAAAGGAATGATGAATAAATAACATGAAAGTTTCCTAAGCTCACCAAAACCTTGTTGTTGAAGTTTGAATATATGTCAATGGTTGCTCCAAGATGCTTGTTAATTCCTTGATCAAATGATGTAATGATTCTTTGAATGCAAGAATGTTAATTGATGTTAATTGAGTGAATGAGATGAATGGGGATTAAAATGGATGGAAAAAAATTTATGCCCTAATAACCCAAGAATACAACATCACAAGCTAACATAAGGTCTTAATGAATAAAAACCCAAAAGAATTTTGAATTTTGTGCCAAGAGGGACTCATTCGCCACCCATGGTGAATGAATCCCACTCTAGGCTTGCAAGTGGGTGTCGGGAATTAAGTTATATTTAATGAGTTTTGTTGGGTTTGAATTCCAAAACACACTTAATTAAGGCCTATAAATGCATAAATGTTCCAAATAAAGCATAAGAAAGGTGTAATTAGTGGTGACAAGCCTAGAAAAGAGTGAAATCTTGTTACAAGACTTTACAACACTTTGAAATAGGACTTGATAAGGAATAAAAAAGGGAATATTTATATGAATTATAATAAGAGTCTAGAAAAGTGTAGAAATGTGTTACAACACTTCACAATACCTTCTCAAGACATCATAAATTGAATATTAAGGACCTAATGTGAATGTTTATGTTACATTGCAACATTAAATTTAAGAAAAATGAACCAAAAATCACATGAAAAAGACCTAAATGACCATGAAATTTTCAATTATCCATTTTTCTGTGTTACACTAATCCATCATGGTTTGGTAGTTTTTTCTCTTATGTTTCTTAAGAGATCAAGTTGGAACTATGTAGACTAAAGGGGTCAACATGCGGGGAATTAAATAGGTATTCCACTAGAATTAAACCAGCCACCCCAATGTTTTTTTTGTAATTAGTTTGGATCCATGAGTCATGTTAGAACTATAAAATTTTGAAAATTTTATGGCTGTCTTTACCCATGAGTTTCCAAAGAAGCCCATACCATTAGTATATAAATCCACTCTGCATAACATATTTTCCCATATTTTATCATTTGGTCCCATAAGAATTCACCTATCCCTGAGCATTTGAATTTATAAGTCATATCGGCATGAGATGATGCAGGTCTCACCGACCCAAAAAAATTATACTAATGCATTTCTTTTTTCAGCATATCGGAAAGAGGTTGGAAATGTCCTACCGATAGAATTTCATCTAAGGATACACATTGGGAAGACACAGTTCACTATCTCAATGACCAGAGGATCCTATCAACAAGAAAATGTTCATAGGAATAAGTCATAGCGAGCCTATATTTGTCATACCGATGAAGCACAAAGAACTATATCGGCCAGACTTGAGCCATCAGAGTAAGGTCCTGTAGCATTCATCCATTCTCGCCGATAAAATGAAGGAGGATTTTGTCGATATGAGTTCGAGGAAGTCCTGCAGGCCCACCATGTCGCTATGACAGAGTTACATCGGTAAAGGGACTTGGTGATATTCATTGTCTTGTCGATAAAAAAATTCATCGACCTAAGACATAATTCATCAGAGAGAGCTAGGAAGGTCTTACTAAAAGTGCTTCCATTGGCAAGAAAAAACATTACATCTCAGTGATTAGAATTGAAAAAGGAAATAGATCAAGGGAAATTTCTCAACAAGACACAAGGTAAGCGGGGGAACATCTACCCAACTCACAATGTCATAGTGACAGGTTTGCATCAGGTAGAGTCATGGAGATATACTCAGGACCAAATAGATACTATCAAAGAGACACATAATGTCGATGAAACTATAGGACAACTCAGTGATATAAGTGAAGATAACAAGATAGCTATTGGTGAGACCTAGTGTCAGGGAGACTACAAGATGTCTTTGCGGGTGTCTAATGAACATTTGAAAAATCCCAAATAAGAGCATTGCTCGAGACTTGAATATGAATGGACAAAACCTTTAATGTGGTCGATATATAAATACCAATTTTTGGTAGCAGATAAAAGGGATAGTGGAGAGAAAAATAAAAAATACAATAAATCAGAATGTATTACAATTTTGAGACTATGATGCATGTATGAAACTATGGAGATATCAATGAAAGTCATTTCGATTTGGTGATGTATTTTCTGGTATCAATTGTTTGTTGTGTTAATTAAAAGTATTGCTGAAGTTGTCTCCAAGGTTGATGTTTTCTAATTATTTAAAATGATATGTCAAGGAAATTTTTTAGTTTATTAGTGCACACTTGATGTATCTATATGGTTGGATTAACTGGTTCTTTCAAGGAAAGATTAAATCCTTTTGATCAATCATAGTAATTAGGAAATCTAATTTGGAGCATTAAGAAGAGCTTGGTAATCATATTCTTGCATGTTCATACAAGTTATAAACTCAAATTTATATGCCAAACAATTAGAGTATCTTCCAAAAAGAAGTTACTTATTTTAGACCTTTCATTTGACTCCACACACCCAATAAGGCACTAGTCTCTACCATTCCACTGTTTAGTAATTTTATTCATTTTTACATATGAACATATTAGTTTTAGCCTTGATATTGCTTATACAATCTATACTAAAATAAAACTCATTTATCCACTCCCATTTTTTATTGTGGGTAAATTAATTTAAGGAATAATCATAATTCAAGTCTGCCTCATTCATATAGGTACACCCGCCTAGGTCTAGCAGCACCTAAAGAGTAGAAGGTTCAAATCATTTGGCCTTGTCTGTTACCCTGAAATGTATCAAGAGATTGGAAACTTCTTGAGGTATTTTTCCAGTGTTTTTGAGAGCTAACAAGTCATAGAACAAAAACTAAGGCTCTTTACACCTTTAAATTGCTCTCAAATGATAGTTTTTACAAGAATCCATTTGATCTTTCCATGGTCAAATGGTGTGGAGTTGATAAAAACCAAGATATGTTATTTTGGAGTGACCCCACATGCACTTTTAGGTCTATAAGGAATATTTTTAGGCCCCACAAACTCTGAGAACTACTTCATCATAGTTTGATAATTTTTGTTCTTAAGGATCTTAAGAGACCTAGTTGGAACTGCATAGCCTAGAGAGATTTCCACACCTGGGGAATGAAATAAGGTGTCTCTTTGCATTCACCCATTGAAATTGATCTAATGGTACATTTGGTTTGGCCTCACATGTAGAACAAAAATAATTCTCTTGGCACCTTTACACTACTCTTAAATAATGCTTTTTACAAGAATCCATTTAATATTTTCATGGTAAAATGGTGTGAATTTATCAAAAATTTAGAGAATTTATTTTGGAGGAACCCCATATCCACCTATAAGGTTATAAAAAAATTCTAGGCCCCACAAACTCTAATAACTACTTTTTCATTGTTTGGTAGTATTTTTCTCTTGGGGATCTTAAGGCACCTAGTTGGAACTATGTAGCCAAGAGGGATAAAGACACTTGGGGAATGACATAGGGAACCCAATTTTATTCACCCACACACTTTGATGTTTTGGTATATTTATTTTGAGCCTATAAGGTGTAGAAAAAAAAATAAGGCTCTTGGAACCTTTAATTCACTCTTAATGATGCTTTTTGCAAGAATCCATTTAATTTTTCCATAGTCAAATAATGTAGAGTTGATAAAAAATGAGAAAGGTTATTGTTGGAGATACCTCACATTCAATTATATGTCTATATGGAACATACATAGGTTCCTTGAATTCTTATAAATACTCCATCATAGTTTGGTATTTTTTTTTCTCATATGGCTCTTAAGAGACCTAGCTTGAATGATGTAGCTTGTAGGGATAAGCATACTTGGGGAATGAAACAATGCCTCTCCTAGTATTCAACTACCCAAATAAATATTTTTGAATATTCAATTAAGCCCCATGATACTTAGAATAAAAAATAAGGCTCTTGGCACCTTTATAGTTATCTAAAATGATGATTTTGCAAGAATCTATTAATCTTTGTAACAATAAAAAATGTAGAGCTAATAAAAATAGAGAGATATTATCTTAGAGGGAACCCAAATCCACTTTTAGGTCTATATGGAACATCTATAGTCACCCAAAACTCTATGAACTAATCCATAATAGTTTGATAGTTTTTCTCTCTCTAAAATCCATAGTAGTGTTGGTGGATCTCCACAATAACTATCATGCTAAAAAAGTTCTCTTAGATTGAAAAAATTAATTAATGGAATTATATTTTGAGTGTATATCTTGAAGCATGGCATGCCATCATGACCCTAAATATCAGGGATAACCCATTGTATAGAGTTACAAATAACAATAAATCCTCTATAGGGAAATGTGATAACCATGTCATCCTTCTCCTTATCAGAACAAGATGAGACAAAAAATAAGTTGACTACTTAGAGTACAACTATCCATGACCACATTGAATAGATGAAGACCTTTCAAGTATAATTTTTAAATTAAATATCATGGAATTAACACTACAAATAATTTAGTCATGCACTAAAATCTCTAATCTCTATTTGAATACTATAAAATTAAATGTATAAGGTCTCCCACTCCTTGGATTCACATTGGAAAATAAAGTAATATGACTTTATATTTAAGAGAAGAGTATATGGAAGAATAAAAGGGTGTTTTCAATCTATTGATGTGTGCATGTATACTTTTCTCTCTATTTTTGTACACTTTGAACACCTATGGTATTAAATTGGATTATGTTTGGGATATAGGTAAAGAGTATGAGAATGATCCCACCTTCACACAAGATTATTGAATCTATTGATATGTACACATATCAAGAAATTCTCCTAATATGGGACAATACTATGAGGATATATTTTAAAGAGGGGGCTAAAATAACCTTGGAATTGTTTCTATATTTCTTTTCACATGGAGATGGGATAGGAGAGGATAAGACCAAAGTTAGTAGACTGACTAGCAAACCCAAGATAGTAAGGGGTTGACTCAGTCAAATAAAAAATGTATCTAATCTTTGAGGTGGTTGTACACCTAGTGGTTAATGTTATCTAGCATGTGCACCTTTAGAGATGTGTGTGTTGGATGTTTGAAACCTATAGTTGGTGACATGCTAGAGGGTTGATCTTGCAACATCTATTGTGTTTGAAGGATTGATTACTAGGAGTACCTTATCCTTGATTTTGTAGGATTCCAGGAGTAAGCCTAATCATAGTGGGGAAGGATGTAACATACACCTATTTTTTCCCCTAAGATGTCTTGGTCTCAACATTGTTTTATTTTTATGTATCAAAAAATGTATAGGTTTTTATTTTGTGTAAAGACTAACATTTGATAAAAAAATAATAATAATAAATAATTTTACATAATTACACTCAATATTACTTGAAATTTTAACTTTATATTTGTATTATTTTAATAAAAAGTTTTTTTTTTCTTACTTATTATATTCTAGTCAATTTGGATACTTAAGAATTTTCATTTTTAATTTAAAACTACTTTGTCCAATATGGGATAATTATTTATAAATCTAATTTGGGATTTAGTTCCCAATTTGAAATAATAGTTGCACAAAAAAATGGGCTCTTCTATTCATTAGGAAAAATTATTCATATAAGATTAATAATCAATCATGATCAATATTGATCCTACCTTCATCCAATACGAGATGATATTCAAATGGGAAAAGAGACCCCAAAGGATATGTATCAATTATTCAATGAAATACTTTGACACTTTGGGACCAATTTGGGTCCTGAGCCACTTATAGAAGATTCATAGTATGATCATTTTATTGTATCAAGGGTTTTTGTAAATTCATATAATTTGAAAAAATCTTGTACCCTCGCTCATGTTTTGGGAAACCAACCAAGTAGAAGACCATTTATTTTTTCTAAGAAATCTTTAAGGATCTTGTACCCTTCCTTAAGTTTTGGACAATCTATTCAAGAGCAAGACCATCAACGTTTTTTAAGAAAATCCTAAGGATATTTTACCTTTCTTCGCATTTCAAGCAATTAAATCAAATAAAATTCCAACCCACTCTGTGGATCTCTAGAGTATAAGTAACCATCTTATCTTATCATAAAAATTAGATTAATAGTTTTAGATTTTGGGAAATCTATTATAAAATACAAAATATTCTCTATATTTGAGTAATAGAAACATTATTTATTTCCCAGACTTGCTACAGACCTTGTATCCATAGGGATTAATATATTGGAGAGGAAAGAGTGCAAAATAAGTAGTTCCTCCTAAAACTAAGTTTATGCAACTACACAAGTGGGTATATATCCCTTTCTAGGGTCCTATTTCCCCAAAAAATTCTTCATTGGTTACCACCCACTTAGGTGTAATAGAGACATAAACCTATGGAACAAGAATTTTTTTAGAATGATTTCTTTCATAGTTCAAACTTAAAGTTTGTTTCAATTAAACATTTGCTACTTTTTTATCACCAAGATCCCTAATGGGAAAGTTGAGAACATATAATGATTGTCAAATCTTATAGGTAGGTTGAATATGAGAGTTTAAAAGATTGCACTACCATTTTAATTCTTGCAAAAAAAACAACCTTAGTACCCAAATTTATATATTATTAAAGAAACTAAATTTTGAATTACTATGCATTATTAACTCCACAATTTCTATTTTTCTAAGTTTCATAATTTCACCATTATATTGTTAAAAGATCATTTATAAGAGTAACAAAAACACAATTAAAATCAATAATTAAGTTACAATATCACAATACCTTTTAATAATTTTAGCTCTAGTCCAATATTACTTCTCATTTTCAATAAAAAAACCTTATAAATTTTTAATCCAACATTTATGTAAAGGATTTAAAGATAAATCAAGTATAGTTAATAAATTTAGTTCTACAGTAAATACAAACAAAATAAGTAACACTAATTTTTTCTAAGCTATTTACAATTCATTTAAAATATGTATAAATAAACTTATTAATCATTTGACCTATAATTTATTTATGAATCAACCTCAATCAGACTTTCATAATAGATATTGTATAGTCATCTAAGAGGAGCTAAGATATTATGAACATATAAAGAAATATACAAAATATATACCATTATACCCACTACCATCTAAAGTCCTAGTAACATCAATTCCTAGTATTTTATCAATGTAAGGATAAAGATAATTTTTTCTTAAGACATCACTTTTGAAATAATTATTTTAACATATATCAAGACCCAATTTTCAATATAATCTAGACCAATTATTTAATGATAAAATCCTATTTCAATTATCATTAAACCCCTTTCTATTTCCAACTACAAAATAAGACAAAAGATATTTGTTACAAAGAAAAAATAATCTCAATGCAACAGATATTTCCACCATAATTCACTCACACACTTGTAGATATGCTTGAATGATAGACTACACCTTTAGCTCATTTCCTCTAAAAACTCACCACTTGAATTTCTCACTAATATATTCAAACTTGCATCACACACACACTATTTCTCATCTATCTTGTTACATTTATTCACAACTTTCTCAAACATCTCAACTTATATTTATACCATCTTCAACCTTGAAACTCATTCAAAGTCAGCCATATACCATTTCTATTTACAAATTCAAATTAGGTCAGCACCAAAAAATTCTATAGTGGAATTAGAAAGAGGGAAACCCAAACACACACTAAATGAGGACCTAAATAAATCCCAACATGCCTCAGCACGTGTAATGCCCCACCATGTGAACCCCAAAGGACAACAAAAATATCACACTAAATAATGATAACACATTAGGATCAAAAATTAACATATTAAAATTAACACTTAAAATGAACGACATAAGAAAAAACAATACCAAACAAAATGGAATACGGATGGACAACATTGTCAAACAACGATGGGATGACGGACTAGGTTGTAGGACTTTCTTGTCGACTCCATTTTCAACTTCATACCTATTGGGATTTATGAGGCTCACCCTATCTTGACAGTGCAGGTGGAATCAAGGCTTGGGTACCTACAATCCTGCATAAAACCAAGTGTCAAAACAATATATATATCCAATTCCATACACACCATGAGAGAGAATTGCAGTGTGGCAGGGAACTCATAGATGAGTGATGCAACACCATCCCTCTACCTGAACCTCAATCAATAACCATATTCTAAACAACATCATCATTAAATGATAAATAAATAACTGCATAAGCATAACATCAAACACATTTGTCCACATATCAAAAGTAACAGTGTCATAGACAACCAAGTCCAATAAGCAGAACTATCAACCAACCAAACAACATGGTGAAATAGTCACCAACATAGTATCGAGTATGCATCAAACATAAGTAGTATCCAAACAATATCATAAGAGTAACAGTAACATAGGAGGCACTACATCCTCCCCCCTAGAACTAGGCTTACTCCTGGAAGCTAGAAAACAAAAAGGGAAAAGACTCTCGAATGCAGGATGCATCTTCCCATGTCGTTGATGCCTCATCATTAGGGTCCCACTGGACCCACAACTACTCAATCTGTCTGCCCCTGAGAATGAGTCTCTTGTGTTGAAGAACAGAGATAGGATCGAGTGCCAATTGCTTGTCCTCAACCTGCAATGCATTCCAATAAAGCACGTGAGAAACATCTAGATAATAGGGCCTAAGTACATAAACATGAAACACATCATGTATGCGTGATAGACTAGGTGACAATGCTAGGTGATAAGTAATGGGGCAAATTCTCTCCAACACCTCAAATGGTCCCACAAAATGAGGTGCGAGATTAGAGCCTTTTCCGTAATGGATTGGACTCTTTTGCGGATGGACTCGCAGAAAAAACCCGTCTCCAACAAAAAATTGACGGTTGACCCTATGCACATCAACATACTTCTTTTTCCTATTCTGAGCTGCTACTAAGTGCTCTCTGATGCGAGTAACTTGCTACTCCATATCCTAAAGCATTTCGAGTCCAAGCAGAACTCGGTCCTCAAGATAGTCCCAACTCAACAAGGTCTGACAAGGATCACAATATAACGCCTGAAAGGGAGCCATGCCAATCAAGCTATTATAACCATTGTTATAAGAAAACTCCACTAGATGCAAATAGTCCTCCCAACATGATTGCTAATCCATCGCATGCATATAGAGCATGTCCTCAAGAACCTAGTTGAATCTCTCGGTCTGACCATCTATTTTAGGATGGTAAGTAGAACTAAAGTTCAGTTGGGTTCCTAAGGAATGCTACAAAGACCTCCACAATGTAGAAGTGAACACCAGATCTCTGTCAGAAATAATCTGCAGAATTTTGTGTAGTCGAACAATATCCTCAATGAAAATTCTAGCTACAAAGGAAGCAGTATAGGAAGATCAGATAGGAGATAAATGTGCCACCTTGGTCAACCTGTCTACAATAACCATGATAGCATCATGTCGACAAGAAGACATAGGTAAATTGACAATAAAGTCCACTGATAATATCCCAATTCCATTCAAGAATGAGATGAGGTTGTAAAAGACCTGTGGGATGCTAGAAATTTTCCTTAAATCTCTGACATTCCAATCATATCACCACTAAATCTGCAATATCTCTCTTCATTCCGGCCCAAAAGTACAGTGAAAGAAGGTCTACATACATCTTCTTGACTCCCAGATGAGAAAAATACGGAACTCGATGTGCCTCAGTGGTGATTAGGGTATGAAGCCCCTCTACAGGAGGTACATACATGCAATCCAAATACCACAAAATCCCATTAGATTCAATTTCCCTCTAGAGCCCTATCTGACTCAATTTCTGACTGCACTTCCTAATACTAGCTATCTGTAGGAAGTACTACAAGGATCTAGGTCCTCAAATCCACATCAAGAGTTATTGTAGATATCTCATGCTTCCACCAACTCAGAGAATTTTCCATGATGTTTTCCTTGCCCTAGATGTATGTAACCTCAAAATCATATTCGCAAAGAAAATCCATGCATCTCCTCTTCTTGGAATTTAGGTTCAACTATGTAAAGATATATTGCAAGCTACAATGATCACTATGAAGCTCAAACTGATGCCCTAATAAAAAGTGCCTTCATTTCACAAGGGCATGAACAACAACCACTAACTCCAAATCATGCATAGGGTAATTTAGATCATGATCCTTGAGCTTGTTGTACTCAAATGAAATCACATGTCCTTGCATCAAAATGACTCCTAAGCCTTTGAAGGAAACATCTGTACACACCATGAATTCCCTAGTTGGATCAGGAACTGCTAGGATCGGTGCACTGGTCAACTTCTTCTTAAGGGTCTAGAAAGCTAACTGACACTGCTCTGACCAAAAAAAATTCTTCCCTTTCCTTTGAAGGGTAGTGATGGGATGTGCAATCCTCGAAAATCCCTCCACGAACTTCCAATAGTAGCCTGCCAACCCCATAAAATTGTAAATCTTAGGAACATTTGTAGGTACAGGACAATCAATGATAGCTTGAATTTTTGAAGGATCCACAAAAATCCCTTCACCAGAGATGACATGACCCAAGCATTTAACTTCATTTTTATAGAATTCACACTTTTCCAAATTAGCATACAACTGATTCTCTTATGCATTGCAACACCTGTCTCAAGTGTTCCTCGTGCTCCTCCATAGTTTTTGAGTAAATCAAGACTAGAAAAAATCTATCCAAGTAGGTTTAGAAGACTCCATTAATCAAGCTCATGAAAATTGATGGTGCATTCATCAACCCGAATGACATAACAATGAATTCATAATGCTCGTACTGAGTGCGAAATGCAGTTTTGTGAATATCAGCTTTAGATATCTACAATTGATGGTATCCTAATTTGAGATCAATCTTTGAGAATACCTTAGCCCTCTTTATCTAATCAAATAGATCATCAATTCTTGGAAAAGGGTATCAGTTCTTTACTATCACTTTGTTTAACTACCTATAATCAATGCACAAACAGAGGGAACTGTCCTTTTTCACAAATATCACTAGTGCTCCCCATGGGGAAACACTAGGATGAATGAAACCTTTTTCTAAAAATTCCTCTAACTACAAATGGAGCTCTTGAAGCTCCTGAGTTTCCATCCGATATGGAGCTCAAGATATAGGATTAGCCCTAGGTACAAGATCAATTCTAAAGTTAATGTCACGCTTTGATGGCATCCCCAAAATTTCACTTGGAAAAATATCTGCAAAGTCCTTAAGGAGAGGGTAGTCATCCAATGACACCTCTTGACTCTCTACCAAATCTAGGCCATTGACTAAGACAACAAACAATTGACAACCCTAATGGAAACACCTCTTCAATTACATAGCAAAGATCATCTATAAAGAGATGGGTCTCTGAATGCCAATGATCTCCACCTCATTTCCTGAAACATCTACACATTGCACAACCTTATGACAACAATCTATTATAGCTCGGTGAGCGTTGAACCAATCCATACCCAAAACGACATCATAGGAACCAAGGGGTAGGATTTGAAGGTCCACCATAGTCACTAGTGACCCATTTTTCAAACTACAACCTTGAACTAGAGATTCAACTACTACCTTTTCCTCGGAGGCCAATTCGACCTGCCACATAATTCCTTGCCTTACTACCACCAACCTACAACACTCTACTACTAAAGGGGAAATAAATGAATCTGATGCACTAGAATCAAAGAGAATAGAAATACTAGTGCCTTGCAACACACCTGATTTCTCAATCATGGTGCCCTAGTGATCAACTTAATTGTTGTCAACCATCACAAAAACTCGATGAGATCTGCCCGCATCACCTACCATCGACTCAAAAGTGGCTGGCTTCTGACTGAACCCTAAAGTATTCTTTTGTAGAAATTTTCTAGCAATATGTCCTTGTTGACCACAGGAGAAACAACTTGTACCTCAACCAAAACCTCTGTCATCCAATGACACATTAGATTGATGAAAATGCTTCAACTAGGGGCCGACTAAGAACTCTGAGTAGCCTACTCAAAAAGGTCCTGCTGAGGTCGATGCCAACTCTGATCTCTTATGAACAAATTTCTACCACTTTGCTGAGATTGAGAGTTTTTGTGCTTAGGCTATGACTACTACTACTATTGACCACCCTTAGAAGGAGCAAGATGACTCCTAGAAGATCCTACAGCTTGAGGCTGCCCACCTCGTGAACCAAAACCAAATGTAGGTGCACTACCAACATGCACACCTGTGTGACCTCCCCAAGCCATGGTCAAGTTTTCCTCCACCAAATGAGCCTTTTCAACATCTACCTCCATCATCTTCAGTTCAAATACCCAGACTCCACCACTGATTCGGGAGTTTAGGCCCCTAACAAAATGTTGGACCAAAATCGCTTCATCATTCCTGATACCTACATATTGTTTCAACTCATAAAACTATCACTTGTACTACTCAACAGGCATCACCATTTGCCTCAAATCATGGAATTCATTTTCCCAACGCTATCTCCAGTGATCTGAGAGGAAATGGGCCCTAAATCTCTCCATAAATAACTCCCAAGTCACCATGCTAATATCTAGGTACAATTTCTTTTCTTCTAGTCACCACCATGTAGATGTGAATCCTTTGAGTTGCATGATGGCACACCTAGCACTAGTATTGCTGCTGTAAGGATGCATTGTAAAGCAATGATGTAGGTATATAAACCATGTTTCTACCTCAAGTCCCCCACCAGCACCATTGAAAGTGGGAGGATGATCTCTCAACAGATCTCTCATGTGACCAACCACTACTGCATCCTGCTCTGCAAATACTTCTTTCTACCTTAGAGGCCTCTCTCTTTCTCTCTCTACCTATTGTTCCTCCTCTTGTCTAGGGCCTAATCAGCCAAGGACCTCCTCTAATATCTATCATAATTGCAATCCATCCATTCTTGGTTGTTCTGGATTTGGGCCTCCTCCTTCTGGATGATTTTGAGACCCCTATTGTTCCTCATGTTCTAATTCATGGGAACTTTGTGATGGAACACTTTCACAATTGGCTCTATGGCAACCACCTCCTGAGCCTTTTCCTCTTCCATGACCTCTACCTTGAGGCATGCTCATGTGTGACATTAGAGAGAAACATGTGAGGTCGAGAGTAAAGCTCAAAGGTTAACCTAATGGGCACAATTAACCTATAGTACCTAGAGTTGTAAACCTTCGGTCTAATACCAATGTTGTAATGCCCCAGCGTGTGAACCCCAAAGGAAAACAAAAATACCACACTAAATAATGATAACACATCAAGATCAATAATTACCATATTAAAATTAATGCTTAAAACAAATGACATAAGACAAAATGATACCAAACAAAATGGAATACAAATGGACAACATTGTCAAACAACGATGGGATGACGGACTAGGTTGTAGGAATTTCTTATCATCTCTATTTTCAACTTCATACCCATTGGGATTTGAGGCTCACCCTATCTTGACAATGCAGGTGGAATCAAGGCTTTGGTACTTGCAATCCCACATAAAACCAAGTGTCAAAACAACATATATATCCAATACCACACACATCATGAGAGAGAATTGTAGTGTGGAAAGGTGCTCATAGATGAGTGATGCAACACAATCCCTCTCACTTGAGCCTTAATCAAAAACCATATTATAAACAACATCATCATTAAATTATAAATAAACAACTGCATAAGCGTAACATCAAACACATATGTCCACATATCAAAAGTAATAGTGTCATAGACAACCAAGTCCAATAAGTAAAACTATCAACCAACCAAACAACATGGTGAAATAGTCACCAACATACTCTTGAGTATGCATCAAACATAAGTAGTATCCAAATAGTATCATAAGAGTAGCAGTAAAACGAGAGGCACTACAACACACTTCCATGAACTTCGTAAGTAGTGTTTAGCACAAGGTTAGCCAATACCAGTGTAAAACACATAAACCAATTAAGCACACTCAACCTTAACATGATCCAATCTTTCCAATCAATAAATTTTGCTTGAACATGACCTCATTAACTTATCTTGAGAACTACAAGCCATAAACCTCAAAAAATAAGAAATCTGGAGCAACTACATTTCTACTATACTTCAACCAGATACACAAAAAAACACAGTTCACAACTGGTGAACATAACTCACATTGTACAATGATCCAAAAACCCAAAATATGGATATAGCAACTTCCAACAATCATGAACAATACCTCAGATCCTCACTAGCATAACAATACATTCTAGAGAAAAACCTAGAGAAAACACTAAATACTTGCAACCTTTCTTTATTATAATTTTCTCAATATCCTCAACATATACAACCAATAACCAACATGCATGGCATCAAAGATAACATCAACCAATTGACTAGTTGACATCAATGATAACACCTTCATACTTGCAAAAATCTCCCCACTTTTTCATATGATACTCTTCTCCCCCTTTGACATCAATGGTAAAGGAAAAAGATATTTAACATTGTTTTCCCCTTTGACATTAAGAACCTTACTAGTATTGAATACTCCCCTTTAGGAGTATACCCAAACAATTTTCAATGAAAAAAAAAGATACTATGTGCTCCTCTTGAGAGATAGCCACCAAACATTAGTCTAGAAGAAATATAGATCCATAGATCCACTAGACTAATGCATCTCCATATGCATCTAGTTCAATAAGGGAGGGGAAATGACCCTTAACTTCTCCTGGAGATAGTCAAAAGTATCTTTAGGAAGAGCCTTAGTAAATATGTCAGCAATCTGATCCTTTGTAGGTACATACTCAAGCTTTATTTCATTCTCTGTAATCTGCTCTCTCAAAAAGTGATACTTGATAGATATATGCTTTTTCCTTGAGTGCATCACTGGATTCTTTGAAATGTTAATTGCACTTGTATTATCATAGAAAATAGAAATGGGATCATCATACATTGCTCTAATATCTTTCAATGTCTATTTCATCCACAAAACTTGTGTATAGAAAGATGTTGCAACAATATACTTAGCTTCATTCTCAACCATAGCCTTAAATTCCTTGAATCTATCTAATGCATCAAATTTCTCTCTGAGAAAAGTAACCCATGTATATCTAGAGTAATCATCAATTAGAAGCATAAAATACCTATCACCTTGCAAACTTTTTACTCTTGTAGGACCGTAGAGATCTGTATGAATCAAATCCAATAGTCTGATAGTAGATTGTTCCTTTGACCTAAAGTAGTTTCTAGCTTGCTTTCCAAACCTAACAATCTTTGCAAATAACATTAACGGGTTTTGTAATCCTCAATAAATCTCTTATAGCTTGTACTACACTGATCCTTTCCAAGTTGTCAAAATTCATATGACATCCTCGAGTTCCATAACCAACTGTCATTAATCTAAGGCATAAAACAATGTCCATCAACACCCTTAAGTTGATAAATATTTCCTTCATACTTCTTTCCTATAGCAATCACTATTCCAGATCCTTTTGTGATTTCACATATCTCATCCTCAAATACAATATTATATCATTTACTACACATTTTTCCAACACTCAAGAGATTATATCTTAAACCCTTAACATAATAGACATCATCAGTATTATGCTTACCATCAAAATTGATTGAACCTATCCCACAAATCTTAGCACTAGTATCATCGCTAAACTTAACTAATCCTGATTCAACTGTGTAGTTTTTGAGTCAAACTCATTGACCCATGTTTCATGAGTAGTGGTTCACAAGAACCCATCTCTCATGATAATGAATGGTCCACTTAGAACTCATTGCATCTAGGTGATGCTCACAGAGGTGAAGCACTGGGCCGTCCTAGGAGGTCACCCATCCCAGTATTGCTCCAGCTCAAGCGCACTTAACCACAGAGTTTTCTCCAAGGTTAAGCCCACTTAGCTTGCAACCCCATTTGCAAAACCTTTAGCAAGTGTTGTGCCTTATGAACCATTCATTATAGACCCCCTTTAGCTCATCAATTGATAAGTAGGAGGTATTTTCCACAGCATGTCAAATTATGATATTGCTATCAGGATTCAACTGTGTAGTTTTTGAGTCAAAAACATTGAACCATGTTTCATGAGTAGTGGTTCACAAGAACCCATCTCTCATGATAATGAATGGTCCACTTAGCACTCATTGCATCTAGGTCATGCTCATAGAGGTGAAGCACTGGGCCATCCCAGGAGGTCAACCATCCCGGTATTGCTCTAGCTCAAGCGCGAGTTTGACTCGAAAACTACACGGTTGAATCCTGATAGCAATATCATAATTTGACATGCTGTGGAAAACACCTCCTTATCAATTGATGAGCTAAAGGGGCTCTATAATGAATGGTTCATAAGGCACAACACTTGCTAAAGGTT
This sequence comes from Sequoia sempervirens, assembly GCA_007258455.2. Lineage (NCBI taxonomy): Eukaryota > Viridiplantae > Streptophyta > Pinopsida > Cupressales > Cupressaceae > Sequoia > Sequoia sempervirens. The sequence continues at coordinate 660,689,923 of VDFB02270651.1, forward strand.
TTGCAAATGGGGTTACAAGCGAAGTGGGCTTAACCTTGGAGAAAACTCTGTGGTTAAGCGCAATACTGGGATGGGTGACCTCCCAGGATGGCCCAGTGCTTCACCTCTATGAGCATCACCTAGATGCAATGAGTGCTAATTGGACCATTCATTATCATGAGAGATGGGTTCTTGTGAACCACTACTCATTAAATATGGGTCAATGAGTTTGACTCGAAAACTACATGGTTGAATCTTGATAGCAATATCATAATTTGACACACTGTGGAAAATACCTCCTACTTATCAATTGATGAGCTAAAGGGGCTCTATAATGAATGGTTCATAAGGCACAACACTTGTTGAAGGTTTTTCAAATGGGGTTGCAAGCTAAGTGGGCTTAACCTTGGAGAAAACTCTATGGTTAAGTGCAATACTAGGATGGGTGACCTCCCGGGACGGCCCAGTGCTTCACCTCTGTGAGCATCACCTAGATGCAATGAGTGCTAAGTGGACCATTCATTATCATGAGAGATAGGTTCTTGTGAACCACTACTCATGAAACATGGGTCAATGAGTTTGACTCAAAAACTACATGGTTGAATCCTGATAGCAATATCATAATTTGACACACTGTGGAATATACCTCCTACTTATCAATTGATGAGCTAAAGGGGCTCTATAATGAATGGTTCATAAGGCACAACACTTGCTGAAGGTTTTGCAAATGGGGTTGCAAGCTAAGTGGGCTTAACCTTGGAGAAAACTCTGTGGTTAAGCACAATACTGGGATGGGTGACCTCCCAGGATGGCCTAGTACTTCACCTCTGTGAGCATCACCTAGATGCAATGAGTGCTAAGTGGACCATTCATTATCATGAGAGATGGGTTCTTGTGAACCACTACTCATGAAACATGGGTCAATGAGTTTGACTCAAAAACTACACGGTTGAATCCTGATAGCAATATCATAATTTGACACGCTGTGGAAAATACCTCCTACTTATTAACTAATCTTCCATCATATTTTTCAAGTTTAACAAACTTATTCTTATCATCGGTCATGTGATGTGAACAACCACTATCAACAACCTACTAGTTCTTTCTTGTTTAACATGAAGAGCAAAGATTACAATATCTTCAAATTTCTTCAGAACACTTTGCTTTACCTATCTTTCAATGTTAGTAGAAGTAAATTCATCTTTTATAGCCAAGAACAAGCATTCATTGTCATCAAAATATCCATAATCAGATTCTTCATCAAAAATACCAACATCTTCATTCACATAATATGCTCTCTTAATCGTCTTCCCTTTGTTTTCTTTGCTTAATCTATGTTTATTCTTCTTAGCTCTTTCTAGACATCTCAAAGCATAATGATCTATTACTCCACAACTAAAGCATTTAAAGTGTAACTTACCTTCATACTTATCGAAGCCCTTTTCATCCTTCTTACAAAGTTAGCTTCTACTTCATCGAGGTTTTCTTCATCCCGATCTTTATCTCTTGTAGCCTTGAAAATAATTTTTGTCTTGGATCCATTTCTCAAGCTAGAACTTATCATTTCAAATGATGTTAGAGTACCCAATAACTGATCTTTAGTATAATTTTTGCAATCTATAAATTCCTTAATAGCAGATACCTTTTCACTGTATGCATTAGGGAGAGTTATGAGAATCTTCTTTACAATCCTAGATTCTTCCACTGTAGCATCAAGTCCTTGCATTCCACATACTAGTTCATGCACTCTTTGTACATAGGATATAATATTCCCATCTTTAAACATATGTAGGATCTTGAATTGTGCCTCTAAATTCTACAACTTTAATTCTTTGACCTTTTCATCTCCATGAATCTTTTCCAATTCATCCCAAACATCTTTAGTAGTCTTCAAATTTTGAACTTTAATCAATTTGGAATGTGAAAGACTATTCTTCATAATGAACTTTTCCTTATTGTTTGCTTCATGCACCATGATTTCATTGGCTGTACTTGGACCATTATCAAGAGGAGTGTATATAGTCTTATAAGTTTTCTCAATATCATATCTATAGTACTCTAGATATCCTTTCATTTTTAGTTTTCAAAGGGAATAATTAGTCCCATTGAACCTAGGACACTCAATAGTGATATTTCTCGCCATATCAAACCTTCCTTAAGTGGTTAAGCTCTTCTCCAAGGAACCTATAAGGAAGCTAAGGTAGCAGAAAAACTTCCTACACTAACCTTGAGAGGAGAATAATGAAATTTTTTTACAGATATTTAACAGTTATAGAAACTTAAAAAAAAAAGAAAAATAAATATCATGCATACCATGACACAGTGATTTACATGGGGAAAACTCTTTCGAGAGAAAATCTCCACACTCCAAAAGCTTCCCAATTTATTATTCAGTAAATCACAAAGATTACAATATACTTGTAGAGTAAGCTTCCCACATGAGTATCACCACTTAGAGATCAAGAGACCATACAATTGCTATCAGAATCTTAGAATACATCACCATATCTACTGCAATCATAATACAATGCCCTCATAAAATAAAGTTACATTCTAGGGCAAGATAGGCCAAAAAAATATCCACCATTAGAACTAAAACCCAGTAATTAATGATCTATATTTACAATGTATCATTTATCTAATGTATGTCAGCCATTTTAGGAGTTTCCTTAAAAACTTAACAAAAAATTGTTTACACACATCCCACTATCCTCCCTTGCTTCCATTGTATACTATATAATTGCAAGGTTGAGACACAATTTCCCAACAAATCTCCCACTTGTTGAACACCTTGCAAAGAGCAATAGGAGGGAGTAAACATTGTCTCTTAATTGCTAGAGGCCAAAAGGACCATAATCTCTAAACACCATCTGAACTTCTCTATGCTCATAGGCTTAGTTAAAGAATCAACAACATTCATCAAATTATCTACCTTAACCAACTTCACCCTACCATCTTTGACCATATCTCTAACAAAATGATATTGTACATCAATTTGCTTGGTCTTGGTATAAAATGTTAGGTTCTTGGCTAGACATATCACACTCTGACTGTCGCAATAAATTGTCAATGTACCTTATTTTATTCCAATATCTTAACATAGTCTCTTAACCAAAATGGATTCTTTACAAACATGAGTAGCTGACATATACTCTACTTCAATAGTGGAAAAAGCAACCATAGCCTATCGCTTACTCATCCAACTGATTCCACCACAAAATAATGTAAACACATAAACACTGGTGGATCATCTGTGATCAATATCACCTGCCTAGTCTGAATCCACATAACCATGAATATCAAGGGAAATATCATCTCCAATCATATTACTATGGTAACATAAGGAGTAATCTGAGGTACCACACAAATATCTGAAGACCCTTTTAACTACATCCCAATGAACTCTACGAGGATTAGACATATATCTGGAAAGAACTCCCACTACTTGGGCAATGTTTGATCTAGTACAAACCATAGCATACATCAAACTTCCAACTACACTCTGGTAAGGCACTCTACTCATTTCTTCCATCTCTCATAGAGATTTTGGACAATTTGAAATAGATAACTTTGTTCCAACTGAAATAGGAACACACAATGGTCCACAATCCTAGATGTTAAATCTCTATAAAATTGAATTGACATGCTTTGACCAAGCCATAGCTTTCTGTTCACTCTTATCTCTTTTAATTTCCATCTAAAGAATGTGTTTAGCTGCACCAAGATCTTTCATTTCAAATTTAGCAGCAAGTTGAGATTTTAGTTCTGAAATCATACCTTTCCCTTTTCCAATAAATAACATATCATCAACATATAATGCAATAAATAGGAAATGATCATCATCAGTTTTATAACAAACACAATGATCTGATTTAGAATGCTCAAATCCCAAACTAAACATGTATGTATCAAATTTCTAGTACCACATCCTAGGACTCTGTTTTAATCCATAAAAATATTTCTTCAATTTGTAAACCAACTTAATTTTACCTTTCACCACATAGTGCCATGGTTATGTCATATAAATATCCTCCTCCAAGTCACCATCAAGGAAAGCAGTTTTCAAATCCATTTTCTCAACCTCTAAATCATAAGCAATAGCAATAGAAAGTAAAAATCTAATGGATGTCATTTTTGCAATAGGAGAGAATATCTCACCATAATCAACACCATCAAATTGAGAGTAATGTTTTGTAACCAACCATGGCTTTTACTTCTCAATACCTCCATCTAAACCAATCTATTTCTTGAACACCCATTTGCAACCAACAGGTTTTCATCCTTCAAGCAATGGTACAAGATCTCATGTATCATTCTTTTTCAAAGATGTCATTTCTTCATCCATAGCAATCTTCCAAGATTTTTCTATCATTCATACCTAATTCCTCTTCTATAGATCTCGGTTCATTAAAGTTAGTATTCAAAGAAAAAATAAATCTCCAATCATCAGGTGTATACCTTTTAAGTGGTTGTCTATTCCTTGTAGACCTACGAACAAGTTGAGTTGGAGGTTGTTCCTCCTCTTATGAAGATCTAGAGCTAGATGAGCTCTCCTCCACTTCTTGTCTATCCCTGGGCCTTGATTCAACTTTCTTAGATGTAGAAGGAAATTGAATCACATCTTCCTATTTACTTTGTTCTAGCTACAATGTAATAGAAGAAGGTTTACTTTCTCCAAAAATAACAATTCTACTATATATTACCTTTTATGGAACAAGTTCCCAAAGCTTGTATCCTTTCACACCATAACTGTATCCAATGAAGACACATTTCACAGCCTTGTTCTCCAACTTTGTTCGCTTCTCCTTTGGAACATGTGCATATGCCTCACAACCAAAAACTCTAAGATTTCTTAATGAAGGCTAGCAACCTGACCATGCCTCTATAGGAATCTTATCAACAAGAGCATAGGAGACCTGTTAATTAGGTAACAGGTAGTGGAAAAAGCTTCAACCCAAAACCTCTATTCTAGTCCAACACCACTCAACATACTCCTAGCCTTCACTATTAGTGTCTTGTTCATTCTTTCTGTAACACCATTTTTTTGTGGAGAATATGGAGTTTTTTTCTGTCTATGAATACCACAATATTTATAGAATCTATCAAAATAATTAGAGAAAAATTCATCATGATTATTAGTCCTCAAACATTTTGTTTTCTTTCTAGCCTGCAACTCAACCATTGCTTTAAATTCTTTAAATAGACTAAAAAATTCAGATTTAGTCTTAAGAAAATAAACCCATGTCCTACTATAATCATTAATAAATGAAACATAAGATGTGGATTTACCAATTGAAGGAACATCTGCAAGACCAAACACATCAGATTGAATAAGATCCAATACACCAGGAGATTTATGAGGACTCGAGTAAAACTGAATGCATTTTTGTTTTCCATAAATGCAATGCTCACAAAAATTAAATTCAAGATTGCTATCAGACAAACCTTCAACAAGGTTTTTATTTTTCAAGGTCCTTAGACCCTTTTCTCCAATGCATCCAATTCTATGATGTCCTAACATAGTTTTCTCTGCATGTAACTTTGTTTCAAAAGAAAGAGCACCCTTGGGTACCCAAAATCCATGACCATCTGTTGAAGGTGAAACCCTCACTTCTTCCACATACTTGATTTTCACAGAAGTAATGTTGCATTCAACAGTGCATTAAGCTTATACAATGTGACATATCTGATGCCTCTAGCAATCACCATAGCACTTCTAACTATCTTGCAACTTGCATCATAAAATACTACCCACACACCTACATCTATTAGTTTTCTTACATATAACAGATTTCATGCTAATCCAAGGATATGCAACACACCATTAATCCTTTTTATTCTACCATTAGGAAACCTTATTTTAAATTTACCACAAACAACAATGTATAAATGAGAATCATCACCCAAGTACACCTTACCTCCATCAAATTCTTCATATTAAAAAAACCAATCTCTATTAAAGTTCATATGGAAAGATGCACCTAAGTCAATTAACCATGCATCATTACCTACACGAGTTGCCAAAGCTACAATAAATGCATCGCCATCTTCCTTCTTAGAATTATAATCAGAATCAAATTTCTTCTCTTTATTCTTCTTTTCTTCTTTGCAATCATTACGAACATGTTCAGGATTATTGTAGTTCTAGCAAATAACTTTAATGGACTTTCCAGGAGATTTAGATCTCCCCCTAGACTTGGATTTTTCACACTTCTCATTCTTCTTGTCTTTTTCCTTAGGTCTTCCATGAACATTTAGGGCCTCTTTGGTAGTGATGGACACCTTCCTCCCCTTCTCTTCAGAAAGCAAAGAACCCACCACATCTTCAGTCTTCAAAATTACATAAGTACTCCCAATAGCCATAATAAGAGAATCCCACAAATCAGGTAAAGAACAAAGAAAGATCTAACATTTTTCCTCCTCATACATTTTGACACCAACTAATGCCAACTGAGCCACCAGCATATTGAATGCTTCCAAGTGGTTTGTGATTCATCCACCCTCTTCCATTCTCAAGGAATACAACTTCTTCCTCAAGAAAATATTATTCACTAAAGATTTGGCCTAATACATCTCACCAAGCTTCTTCCATAGTTTTTGTGCATGGGTCTTCTCATGGACATTAATTAAAAAAGAGTCTTCCAAGTACAATATGATGAGACCCTTGGCTTTACAGTCTATAACATCATATTGAGCAACATGAGTAGGATTTGTAGGCCTTGAAACATTTTCATCAACAACATCCTACAAATCTCGATCTATCAATAGATCCTCCATCTTCATCTTCCACATCTCAAAATTATTTCCAAAAAATTTATCCACCTCTATTCTCCCTGATGAACTCACCATCTAAAAATTCTTGTAACAAGATCACAAAATATCTTCTACAGAAGCTCCCACTCAAATCTAGATTAGTTCAAAAAACCCAACAACCCACAACTGAAACCAAAGGTTGTCAAGCTCTGATACCACTTGTAAGGAAACTAAGGTAGAAAAACAGCTTCTTGCACTAACCTTAAGAGAAGAATAGTGTAAAAAAATTTATAGATCTTTAACATTTGTAGAAACTTAAACAAAAATAAACATAAATATCATGTATACCATGACAGAGTGATTTATGTGGGGAAAACCCTTTTAGGAGGAAAAACTGACACTCCAAAAGTTGCCCAATATATTATTTAGTAAATCACAAAGATAACAATATACTTGTGGAGCAAGCTTCTCATAGGAGTATCACCACTCTGAGATCAAGAGACAATATGATTTCTATCAGACTCTAAGAATACATCATTGTCTCTACCATAGTCCTAATACAATGCCCTCATAAAATAGAGCTACATTATAGGGAAAAACATGCCAACAAAATATCCACCATTAGGTCTAAAACCTAATAATTAACGGTCTATATTTACAATGTATCATTTATCTAAAGTATGTTGGCCATTTTAGGAGTTTCTTGAAAAATTTAACAATTTTGTTTTACATGCATGCCACTCTCCCCCCTTGCTTCCATTGTATATTACACCTATCAATGTAACTAGGAAATATATATATATATATATATATATATATATATATATATATATATATATATATATATATCCGATCAACAATAACCATTATATAATTGCAAGGTTGAGACACAATTTCCCAACAAAATCAATATCCAATACCAATTGCTGAACAAGAAAACTGAGAGGGGGGTGAATCAGTTGTAGTGAATTTAGCCTTTAAAACTTTCACCAGAGATAAGATCCATTATCATTCACAAATCCTTTACTCTACTAATATGATTAATCATTAAGTGTAAAAGCATAAACTAAAAGAAGCAAAAAAATACACACAATAACACTAGATTTACATGGAAAACCCAATAAGGGAAAAACCACAATGAGGATTAGCTCACAATGTAGAGAATACCAAAACTGAATACAAAGGCTCACTGCTAGAAAAGAGAAAAATATCTCAATGGAATGGAGATTTCCACCACAATTCACTCACACACTTGTAGGCATGCTTGAATGATAGAGTACACATTCAGCTCACTGCCTCCAAAAACTCGCCACTTGAATTTCACACTGATCTGCTCAAATTTGCATCACACACACACAAACACTATTTCTCATCTATCTCACATCTATCTTTCTCTTGCATTCATTCACACCTTTCTCAAACATCTCAACATTTATACCATCTTCAACCTTGAAACTCATCCAAAGTCAGCCATATACCATTTCTATTTACAAATTCATATTAGGTCAGTGCCAAAATATTCTACGATGGAATTAGAATGAGAGCAACCCAAACACACACTAAATGAGGACCTATATAAGTCCCAACATGCCTCAACATGCTTCCATGAACTTCGTAAGTAGTGTTTAACATAAGGTCGGCCAATACCAATGTCAAACACATAAACCAATTAATTTTATCTTGAACACGACCTCATCAGCTTATCTTGAAAACTACAAGTCATAAAACTCAAAAAAGAAGAAATATAGAGCAACTAAATTTCTCTCGGACCTCATCCAAATACACATAAAAACACAGTTCACAACTGGTGAACATAACTTGCATTGTACAAAGATCTAGAAACCCAAAATCTAGATATAGCATCTTCTAATAATAATGAACAATGCCTAAGATCCTCACTAGCGTAGCAACACGTTTCATATCAAAACTTGGAGCAAACACTGAATACCTGGAACCTTTCTTTATTACAATTTTCTCAATATCCTCAACATATACAGCCAATAACCAACATACATGGCATCAATGACAACACCTTCATACTTGCAACATTATTCATAACCTAAAGTAAACAAATAAAACTAAAGCAATCTTTAAAATCTTGCAAGCATAGCCTTTTACCCTTGATATATCATCTTGCATATCAGTTAGGACTTAATGGTATAATTAGAACCCTTGAAATGTATAGATACTAATCTAGTTCAACATTAAATATTTAATCCAAATTCCCAAAAAGGTAATCATATAAAATATTTAATCATATCTTTACAAAGTATAAATTGTAAATACAAATACTTTTAAAACTAAAACATTGACCTTGCAAGTTGTGATACCCTATTACAAGTGAAGTATAATTAAGTTTATCATATAAAAATTAATGAAAGAAATGATAACAATTGTAATCCTTTAAATTATGCCATATAAAATATAAAATACTAGTTTTAACTCTTACAAAATATGAAAAGATATGATAAACTTTATATACATGTCACAAATACATGATTTGGATCAACTACAAGAAAAAAACAACACATAAATTGAAAAAATGAGTTAATTTTATTTTCTAAATCACAGCTCATCCTAAAAATTGCAATAATAAAGTTTTTAACACATGCATATCATGGTAAAGAACATTAACACCTATAGATTATGGTAAAATGTTATAGGATTTTGATGCTATGGATTACCATTTCTAGTGATGGGTATTAGTTAGAATGCTTTTTTAGGTTGAAGAAAGAAAAGAACCAAATCATGTAGCTCATTGAAACAAAACAATTATAAAATATAGGTTTAAATCATCAAATAAGTTGCAAACATGGATAAAGGGTAAGAAAAATTAGTCTAAAAAAATAAAGTGAATATACTCATATTGGGAACTAAATACAACACATATAGATTTAAAAGTAAGAAAAATCCACATAAATGAAAAGATATTGGCCTCACATGATAGTATGACACAAATTCTAAGTTTAAATCCCTCCCACATTTCTATTTCCAAGAAATATTAGACATAAATGACAAAAAATAGATAATTATTCAACATAGTTTTTGTTGATCACATCAAAATATTGAGAAGGGGGCGGATGAATTAGTATTCCATCAAATCTCAAATCTTCTAGAACAAATAGATACTTTAAACTCTACTACAAAAGCAATAACATGAAATATGAAGACAATGCACAACACACCACAACACTATATGTATGTGTAAAATGCCACAGGGCAAAAACCACAATGAGAAACTTACCAAGAGATATTGTCCTAATCCAGCCTCACAAGATGAATAACATTTAAAACTTTATTTTAGGGATACAACCCAAGGAAGCTACATCTCCCTGATTATATAACTTTGTTTTAGGGTTACAAACCAAGGAAGCTATAACTCTCTAATTCGAGTACACATTCAAGAATTATTGTAGAATGGTAGTCCTTCCATTGTTTGAAAATGAAAACTAAGCTCAGTCTCTTTTGATGATTGTAATTCCGCTTTGCAACCTCTTCAAATGTGTTCTTAGTTACCTACTGGATCATTTCTTTCAACAATTAAGAAGTTTTTCCTTTGGCTCACTACCTCCAACAAATAGTTAAGCACACTTCTTCACTTTCCTTCTGTCACAGAGATATGATTGAAATGAAACCAAATAGGATCTCCCATAATTTCTCTTTCTCTCTTAGTTTCTTACATTAATCATCATTATTTTACACATCATTTGATACCCTAGATAAACTAGGTTTATAATTTATACATGATATTACATTAATTATATTTCACATGTAAAACTACAAAAAAAATATTACATCCATAGGTCATCCAGGGATAAAACAAACAACATGAAATGTGTAGAGGGAAAGACCCAAAAGACTATATGCAACACCAGGAAGAGGAACATGCCTTGTAGATTCCAACGCATGCTTAACTTGGTCCCAAATTGTCTTCATACCCTTGATCTTCTTTAAACATCATCCAAATTCTTTGTAAAAATAAAATAGGTTGGTCATAAGCAAGAAAATAGGTAACTTGTAGTATGTCGTCCTTCACATCCCTTGGCAGTACATAAGAATGACAAAAAAAAATTTATGCTTCTCCAAGATGAGTCAACATGAACCATACAACACTTTCAATCACTCCTTAAACTCCACTCAAACTTGAATTAGTGGCACACACCACCAAAATACCTTAGTTAGCCTCAACAAAAGCATAGACCAAAAAAACATTCATTCTAAACCACAGCTTATATTGGAGAATCCAATAATTTTTTTGTGAAACATCAACAAGTATCACAAGATATTCAAGATCACCCTTGTGCATCCCTTTCACAACTTCATGTAGCAACAAGCTAGTGCAAGCCAATAAACATTAAAACCAATCTCTGGAAAACACAGTCCTATACTATATTACTTCAAACTTTCTTTGTGGAAGTATTATTGTCATGAAACCTTGGATATAACACCTTCACATCTGAATGAACTTAACTTCTGGTCTACACAACAATATCTGTAAATGTGAAGATATACAGAGCCAACCTTTATACCTCTGAGAACATCCTCATAGAAACAACATAGTCTTCAATTTGTCAGCGCATAAACACCTTTTTGATAACTCAAATAAATTGAAACTTGGATCACACGTGCCTTTACACAACATAAGGCTATCCTCTAAACTGCAAGAGAAAAACATCATCAACAAAGAAATGTGAAACATTTCTCAAACTTTGGAAACCAAAAACCAAACTACAACATACTTCATATAACTTTTTCCATCAATGACAAATAAAGGGAAACAAACTCTCTCCCTTTGGTGCACAATCTCTCCCCCTTTAACATCAAGGGTAAAGGGAAAACAATCTTTTCTCCCCCTCTTCAAAAAAAATTGCATGCTTCCCCTATTAGCAACAAACACTACCTACTCCCCCTGAGAGGTAGCCCCCATTAGTCCAGGAATAAGGATATGACTTGAATTACCCCCCCTTGATAGATGCACCAACTATGCATCTAGCATGAAGGAGGGAAACTTACCCAGAGCTTTTTTCTGAGGTTTTCAAAGGTATCCTTTGCAAGTGCCTTTGTGAAAATTTATGAAACCTAATCCTTTGTAGATACATACTCTAGATTCACCTTTATCTACAACCTTCTCTCTCAGAAAGTGATACCTTATTGATATATTTTGGTTCTAGAATGCATCACTAGATTCTTTGAAATATTGATAGCACTTATATTATCACATAGAATAGGAATGGTCTCATCAAAATTTCTCTTAATATCCTTTAATTTTTGCTTCATCCACAACACTTGAGTACAACAAGATGTTGAACCAATATACTCTACTTTCGTTGTTGATAAAGATACTAAATCTTTCTTCTTACTATCCCATGAAACCAACCTGTTTCCTAAAAATAAAGCACCGCCACTCATACTTCTATCATCAACACAACCATCTCAATCAATATTAGTGTATACACTTAAATCAAATTCATTTCCTTTTAGATACCATAATCCATAATCTGAAGTGCTCTTCAAATATCTAAATATTATTTTGACTACCTTCCATGATTTTCTTTAGGATTAGCTTGAGATATTGCAACCAATCATACCACATGCATAATATTAGGTCTTGAAGTAGTTAAGTACAACAAGCTCCCAATCATAGATTTATATAGAGTTTGATCAGCCAAGGGAGACTCATTATCTTTGCTCAAATGAGAACTAGTTATCATAGGAGTGCTCACAACTTTGTAATATTTCATACAAAACTTCTTCAACATCTCTTTGACATAGTTTTATTGAAAAATGAAGATACCATCATCTAGTTGAGCAATTTCAAGAAAAAGAAACAAGGATAACTCACCTAACATAGACATTTCAAATTTCTTCTACATTTCTTTAAAAAAATTAGTCCACCTTTCATCATTTCCACCAAAGATTATATCATCAACATATACAACAATAATCAGAATTCTTTCATCCTCAATCTTGAAGTAAAGATTACTATCTACAATACCTTTCTTGAGACCTTGCTGAAGAAAGAACTTGTCCAATCTTTCATACCAAGCCTTAGGATCTTGTTTGAGACCATACAATGCCTTTTTGAGTCTGCACACCATGTTTGGGTCTTCTAATAACTAGAATCCATCAAGTTACTCTATGTAGAATTCCTCTTCAAAATATCCATTTAGGAAAGCTGATTTGACATCCATCTAATATAATTTGAAGTCCTTGGGGGCTAAAAAGGTAAGAAGCATTTGGATTACTTCCATTCTTGCTATCATAGAAAATTTCTCCTCAAAATCAATTTCTTCTACCTATGAATAGCCTTTACATACCAGTATTTCTTTGTTTCATATAACTTCTCCATCTGCATTCAACTTGTTCTTGAAAACCCACTTTGTTCCTATCACATTCTTGCTCACGGGCCTTGAAACTAGTTCCCAAGTTTGATTCTTCTCAATCTAATTCAAATATTCTTCCATTTCTTGTATCCAACCTTTATCTTTTCTAGCATCAATTTTTTTTTTGGGTTTTATCTTTGATAATAGACAAAATTTTACTTGTTCATTTATCCTTGCAAGCCTTCTACTGGTCAGTACTCTATTATTATCTCTAATAATTTGATCCTCTGAGTGATTCTTTCAAACATACTTGGCAAGAGTCTTATTGTGCTTATCTAATATGTCTCCTTTATCTTCAACTTCTTCTTCTGAGCAAGGAGGTGCATCAGATCTGCAATCCTCAATTTCATACATATTTTGATGTAAATCTTCATCAATATTAACATTTGTACTTTCAACTATCTTTTCCAATATTTTTTTGTAGCATCTATATGCTTTACTCTAAGTTGAATATCCAAGAAAAATATCTTCATTAGCACTTGAATCAAACTTCCCCAAAACATCTTCATCTCTCTTGATGTAAAATTTTCTTCCAAAGATTCTAAAATACTTGATAGTAGTTGGTCTTCCATGCCATAGTTCTCATATGGGGTCTTAGAAATTTTCACCCTTAACAATCCCCTATTGAGAATATAGATTGTAGTATGAAGTACCTCTTTTCAATAAACATCAAGAAAATTTTCTTTCTTCAACATAGTCCTTGCCATCTCTAGAATAGTTCTATTCTTTCTTTCCACTACCTCAATTTGTTGAGGAGTTCTATTAGAAGAATATATCTCTTTATTCCATGTTCTTCATAAAAATCATTAAACTCATTTGATGTGAATTCACCTCCTCTATCAGACCTTAAAAACTTGATTTTAGCATTCACTTCATTCTCAACAATTGATTTGCAAATATTGAATCTACTGAAAGCTTTAGATTTATCTCTTAAGAATGTAACCCATGTCATGGACTAGAGAAAGCATGAAATACCTTTCTCCTTTAAGAATCTTTGTTTTGGAAGGTCCAAAAAAATCAATATGAATAAGATCCAATGGTCTAGAAGAAGACTACTCTTTAGACTTGAAACTTAACTTTGTCTACTTTCCAAATTGAAATTCCTTGCACAAAGTAATTACAAGCTTGACTATCTTAAGCATATCTCTTATCGCATGTGATGAAATTATCTTCACAATATTGTCAAATTGTTATATCCCATTCTCGTATGCCAAAGCCAACATTCACTTGTTTGTCCCAAAAGACAAGTTCTCCCATTGGCATCCTTTAGACTATATATGTCACCATTAGTCCTAGATCCTTCTACCAACAATTTTTTAGACTTTCCTTTACTAATTTCACATCCTATTTCATTGAAAATGAGATTGTATCCATTATTGCACATCTAATCCACACTAGGAAGATTTTTCCTAAGAACTTTAACATAAATAACATCTTCTATCTTGTGCTTTTTATCAATGCTTATTGTACCTTTTCCATAGATCTTTACCGAAGTATCATCTCCAAGCTTGACTATGCCTCCATTCCACTTCACAAGCTTGATAAACCTTCTATCCCTTGTCACGTGGTTGGAACAACCACTATCAATCACCCAATAGTTTTCCTTGTCTTTTGCATGAAAATCAGTCCACACAACCCTTGAATCTTTAGTTTCATCTTTAGTCTTCTTAGCATCCATGAATAGGATTTCATCCTCATCATCTAGACCAATAGATTTCTAATCCTTTGAAGAGTAGGAGTCTTCCTTGGAGTAGAGACACTTTCTAAGATTATTTCTTTTATAATAATGGTTTCACTTCTTAAATGATTTTAAGGGATATTTTGAATCAAAATAACCAATCTCTCCACACTTAAAACATTTAAAAGGTAGTTTAACTTTGTACTTGCTGATATCCCTCTTCAACTTCCTTACAAAATTAGCTTCTTCTTCATCAATGTCACTACTCGAATTAGATGCTTCATATTTCTCCTTCTTATTGGCTTTAAAAGTTGCTTCCTTCTTTGGAGCTTCTTTGTCAGAATCTCTTAATTCATAGGCAGTGAGAGCACCATATAGTTGATCCATTGAAAATGTATCTAAATCTCTAGCTCCCTTAATAGAAGATAATTTAGGATTATAAGCTTTAGGATGATATCTCAATACCTTTTTAACCACCATTGATTCTTCCAATTCTTCACCAAGTCCTATGATTTCATTGACCACTTCATCTACCTAGAGTAGATATCTTGCAATATCTTCATCCTTTGACATTTTTAAGTTCTCAAACTTGCCTATGTAGATATGCAACTTGGCTTGTTTTACTTTAATGTCTCCTTCATAGATGCAACTAAGCTTGTCCTAGACCTCCTTTGTTGACTTACAATGCATTACTTTTACAAGTTTAGAGTCTTCTAGCCCACTCAAGATGGCATTCATAGCCTTTACATTGTTCTCATAGGCCCTAATTTTTTCCAAGTCAGTTGGAGGAGTCACAAGAATAGTATACCCATGATTGATTTCAAAATACCAAACCCTAAAGAGGTTAGATAGGTTTCCATCCCAAATCACCAGAAATAAAAATTTATTTCATCAAACCCAGGTTCCTTGTGAGACCCTTCATGTTTCATCCTAGATCTTCCTCAAGCTGTTACAGTTCTTCTAAGGAACCAGAATATGATACCAATTATTGATCATACCAAAATATTGAGAGGGGGCTGAATTAGTATTCTATAAAATATCAAACCTTCCAAAACAAATAGATACTTTAAATTCCACTGCATAAGCAAGAACATGGAAGATGAAGAAAATACACAACACACCACAAAACCAAATGTACGTGGAGAAACCCATAGGGGAAAAACATGGCAAGAAATGCTACTAGGAACTACTATCCTAATCCAACCTCACAAGATGAACAGTATTTACAAAAAATTTTAGGGATACAACCCAAGGAAGCTACAACTCCCTGATTATACAACTTTATTTTAGGGATACAACCCAAGGAAGCTACAAATCTCTAATCTAAGCACACACTTAGGAATGATTATATAATGACAATCCTTCCACTATTTGAAACTAAAAATTAAGCTCAATCTCTTTTGATGATTGCAATTATGATTTGTAACCTCTTCAAATGTGTTTTTAGTTGCCTACTAGTTCACTAATTTCAACAATTAAGAATTTTTTCCTTTGGATCATAACCTCTATAAAAAAATTAAGAACACTTACTCACTCTCCTTATGTCATAGGGATATGATCAAAATTAAATTGAACAAGATCTCCCACAAATTCTTTTTCTTTCTTAGTCACTTACATCAATCATCATTATTTCACATATCATTCAATACCCTAGATCAACTAGGTTTATAATTTATACATGATATTACATTGATTACATTTCACATGTTGGCCTACAACAAAAATATTACATCTATAGGTTGGCCAAGGATAAAACAAACAACATGAAACATGTAGAGGGAAAGACCCAAAAGACTACATGCAACACCAAGAAGAGGAACACACCTTGTGGATTCCAAAACATGCTTAACCTATTGCCAAATTGTGTTCATATCCTTGATCTTCTTTAAACATCATCTGCACACTTTGCAAAAATAAGAATATGCTGGGGGCCATAAGAAAGAAAACTTGTAACATGTAGTATGTCATCCTTCACATCCCTTGCCAGTACATAAGAATGATAAAACCTTACTTTCTCTTCTCCTAGATGAGTCGGCATGACCCATACAACACCATAAATTACTCCTTAAACTCCACTCAACCTTGAATTAGTGGCACACACCACCAAATACCATAGTCAACGTCAACAAAAGAATAAGCCAACAAAAATTTCATTCCTAACCACAACCTGTACCAGATAAGCCAAAAAAAATTTCAAACATCAACAAGTATCACATGATATTCAGGAGCACCCTTATGCATCCCTTTCACAAATTCATGCACCAACAAGCTATTGCAAGCTAACATACATTTAAACTAGTCTCTAAACAACACAGTCCTATACTTTGTCACTTCAAAATTTCTTTATGAAAGGATTATTTTCATGAAACCTTGGATATAACACTTTCACATCTCAATGAACTTAACTTCTAATCTGCACAACCATATCTACAAATAAAAAGATATGCAGAGCCAACCTTTACATCTCTGAGAACATCCTCATAGAAATAACCAAATCTTCAAATTTTCATACACACAAACAACATTTTGGTAACTCAAATGAATTGAAACATGGATCAAACATGCCTTTACAAAAGACTATCCTTAAAATTGCAAGAGAAAAACATCATCAATAGAGAAATGTGAAACATTTCTTAAAGACTCTGGAAACCAAACAACCATACTGCAACATACTTCATAGAAATTTTTACATCAATGAAAACCAACTTGCAATTGTTTTGAAATAAGAGTTCTTTTAGAAGTAAAATGAGTATTTTTTTTTTTTAAACATCTATGTTTTAATGATATTCATTTCACAACTGCATCAAAGTAAATTGTACATAAAATATTCAAATTTTACTTAGTTCGAAATTGAAATCACTTGTAATATCCCTTGAATGATTAACATGACCCAACACTAGATTTATCATTCAACCTAGATCAAAATGCAAGATAATAACCCAAAATAATTCATACATTTTGTTGGTGATTTGAGCTATAAACCCAAAATACTTAAATTTTGATAATCTCCTATGTGCTAGGGTGTTAAACCCAAGAAGAATACCACAAACCTATGTTTAGGTTGGGCATCTTACAAATTTTTTTTGAGGTGGTAAGATATTTCTCTCTTTTGTCTCTACAAGACCAAGGGGGTTTTCCTAAGGTGCTAGAACATACATTACCATCAAACTAAGATACTCACCCTAACATAAACCATGCTCATTAAATAGTGCACCCCTATTATTGTTCTCACTTCTTGCCTATATGTTGGTTTGGGTGACTCAAGGTTTAGAAAATTATTAAAATAGATAATATACCTCATAAGTGTCAATGAATGTGTTTAATAATACTCCTTAAAGTGTTACATATATAATCATACATTGAAATTGGATCACATAAAAAAATAAGATTAAAAGATGTTTAAATTTTTTTTATTTTGAGTGTGTAGAGGATGATAGAAGAATGAACAAGTAAAAAACTAGTGCCTTTATCTAGTTGGACAACAAATTATTTGAATCCAATCAAACATGCAATAACTAGAAGCAAGGTGATAACTTAATCATGATATCACATAAGACTATTCCTTTTAAAGTGCATAGGTAAGCTAGGAACTATAAATAAATTAAAAAAAAAATAGATATTAAATGAGTCTAGTTAGTAATCCATGAGCATATCCATACATTTCTTTTGTTGTTCTAGAAAGATACCTTGCAAAATATTTGCAAGGATTTTTTTACTTTTCTAGTTGGCCAACTATACATGACATGCCCAAAAATATGCACCATACATAGAGACACTCAATGGAGGTTACAAGTTCTTAATACACATTTGGGACATATCCAAATCATTACAATATCAAAATATCTATACCTAGAACTAAAAATTGAAACCCTACACCTTCCTATGAATATATATTTTTGTTGGTTCTATAAATTCTCTAATCTAAAAAAATTTTATCCTCTCTACAAAATGGAAACAAGGTATATATATCCATAGTAGGAAGGTTTTCAATTTGTTAAAAAGTCATGACACACAAAGAAATCCTAACCATGATGTCCTCCAATGCTTAGAGAACAAGTTTTTTTTGCAAACTTGATTTGACCACTAGGAGGCAAGAAAAATAAATCTTCTAATCCTTTCCATACTTGAGTCTTGATGATTTGTGGGTTTGAGTGCAATAATGAATGAAAACACCTATGAAATCTACTAAAATCACATCCTAGAGGTGCCTATATCACATAGAGGGGTTGCAAATAATTAATGAATAATGGGAATAATTTTTCTTCTTGGATCTATGTTGAAATGCATTAAAATCCCTTAGAAAGATCCATGGATCAAAAAATGGTAGTTGCAAGTACTAATCATGCTATATAAGAGGTAGGCACAAAAGATGACATAACATATCTTTAGTTCACTTGTAGGTAATTAACAATGATAGGCAGGAAGGAAATGTGAACTTTTTGGAGGTTTTAGATCAGTTCTTAGAACCACCAAAATATCTAACAACTACCTCTCTTTATTTTATTTCATCTTTCTTTCCATGCTCAACTCTTGACTCCTGTCTTATTTGGCTTTGGTTCCTTTGTCAAGGGTTCCCAACACCTTTGGAACCTTCAAAAAATTTCTATTCTTTATTGAGGTTCTTGAATGAATAGGAATGTCTAAAATTTTCTTATTCATTTATTTTCATGCACTTATTCCTATGCACCCTTTTTTTGCATCTCCTTCCCTTTATCTCTTCATGTGTAGGCACTTAGACTAAATTCAAGAACTAAAACCTATTGGAGGTTCCCATTGATTCTAGAATCATGGAAAGCTCTAATGCTTTTCATTTTGAGCCGTTTTCTTCTTTGTCTCTTCCATTGGAGGTTCACTAGGAAGTAGGAACTTGTTAGAGGTTCCCATGGTTCTTGTTAGTTTTTTCTTCCTCTTTTCTTTATCCTTCTCTTGCCCTTGCTTTTTTTCCTTATGTAATTATCTTTACCCTAGCCATCGAGGATATGAGGGGACATAGTAAATTTTTGGGGATCTCATGGTTCTCTTCCACTTTATTTATCTTTTTGAGGTTGAAGCCAAAATTGGGTACCAAAGCCTTGGTTATAGGTTCCTACGAACCCTCTAACCATTGCTTGCCTTAAAATATTTTAAGAACCCCTGGCAGGGGGTTCCATGGCAATTGGGAACCATTAGTTCTTGTTTCTTGGTTCTTGTGGAACCTTTGAATTCCTACATTATATTTTTTCAAGGGTTCCATGGGAAAGGAACCATTGGTTCCTTGTTCCTATGGAATGTATTATCTTTTCTATATCTTTTCTTAGGGCTAAGGGTGGGGAAAAACCTATTGGAGGTTCCATAGGAGCTAAGATCCAAAGGTTCCAAATACCTATGAAAGATCCAAAAAATGAAATTAACCTATTGAAGGTTTCATATGAACTAGGAACCAAAGGTTATTGGTGCCTATGAAAGCTCCAAAAAAGAGAAGTAACCTATCAAAGGTTCCATAGGAAATATGAAAAAAAAGTTCTTGGTTCCTATGAAAGCTTCAAAAAAGAGAAGTTCTTGATAGACATAAAAGCTCCAATCATCCCCCGACTAAGCCAATTTTGGAATTTTTATTTTGGGGAAATGAATGAAGCATGGAAAAATGGGGGATTAATGCAACATCCAAAGGAAAATCTCCAGCAAGATAACCCATTTAAAATATCTTATATGAACTATAATTTATGGCCAAACATAAGGAAAAGAACAAACCGTTAGAGTAGAAGATGGAAAAATGAGAAACAAATAAATACAGTGCCAACACCATTCTTCATCATGCTATCATTTATAAAAAGAGCTAGATAGTGGAGCACATTACATGCCAACTATTAAGGAATTTTATAATTGTAGAGTAAACAATTGTTCCACCACTTGATATTATTAAATAAAAGTTATCAGAATTTTTAATTTGTCAACTAAGAAAATTAAAATAATATATTATTATAATTTAAGTAAATAAACCATTAAGTGAAAATATCAATAATTATTAATTAAAATTATTAACATTCTCTTTCAAAATAAAAACTAGGAATTGAAATGTTAGTCACTTCCCTTTAAATACTAAGCTAAATATTTACCACAAGATTTAAATAAAATTAGTTTTGGATTATTTTATTTTTTTTGGTAAGTAAACTGCTGGTTAGGGCCAGTACCCATTATATTAATAACAAAAAAAGGCAAATAGTCGAGATGGCACCAGAACCCCCATCCACTATGATCTATGATCCCAACAGAAAATAATAAAAGACTGTGATATACATTGGGAGGCCAATCATATGACAATAATTAGTTTCAACCGAGTGCATGCACATAAGCTTGCATCATACCCGTTCCACCTCATCTTCCTCTGCCACATGCTTAGCCAAAACATCCGCCAATGTGTTTCCCTCTATGTATACATGGCTTACTTTGAAATCAGCCAATTCATTATGGAAATGATTGAAATCAGCCAATTGATTATTCTTTGAAGATCCTATGATTGCATTCCTTCCAAACCTCCCAGACAACAGACGATGGAATGACTTTCCATAGACTACTGAATATACCTTTTTTCAATTTGGATGGCCACATATATAACCAATCTCTAAGTTTGTTTGGCAAAGGGCCTTGCCAGTTCAACTTGTACAAGTAGAATTTCCAACATGTTTCTGTGTATGGGAATTTGAGAAGAAGGTGATCTGCATCTTCCTGTTGATTTTTACATAATACACATCTGCTTGGCCCTACAAAACCTATTTTGGATAGTATGTCCTACGTTAGTATCATATTTTTTGCTGCTAGCCATGTGAAGACCTCGGCCTTTGGAAGGCATTGTTTACCCCAACAAAGCTCCTTTGGCCACCCCATTTCATTTACTATGGCTTCCTTTATCTTATAGCCAATTTTAACCTTGTGCATGCCATCCGGTGATGCATTCCACCTTATCATATCTTCCTGCCCTATGAGCATACAACATCTATTTTTTAGAATGGAGAGCAGGAGATCCTTTTGATCCTGTGGGGAATTGAGCTTGTCTAGAGATTTCCAATTCCATTTCATGATACCGTCCTCCATTTTCATGGAACCATATTGGCACACCTTGTCTCTCCAAACTCTTTTGGATTCAATTTTTATTTCTTCCAAGTGAGGGTTGGCTTCCAACTCTGGATGACCTTCCCAAGATTCTTCCCAAAAGGTTGCATTCTCTCCATTTCAAATTTCCCAAGTGATGTGTTTCCTGATGATTTCCCTCCATTTTAGGATAAAGTTCCATATGGTTGAACCTTTTGGTGGGTCTCTTGTGTTTAGAATTCTTAAAGCTTCTCCCGAGCCTAGATATTTATGCCTTAGAATTTGCACCCATTTTTGTTCCCCTTTATTGTACATATCCCTTACTAGTTTGGCCCCCATTGTCGTGTTCATAATTTTCAATTGTCTCAACCCTGCTCCCCAAGAACCCTGTGGTTTGCAAATCTTATCCCAATAGAGTAGGGGAATCTTGTGTCGATCCTCTGGCCCATTCCAAAAAAAATTATGCATTAGTTGTACCAGCATATCTTCTATAGCTTTGGGAATCCTCATGCATGCCATTGAGTACACTGGTATTGCAGATAAAACAAATTTTAGCATCATTATTATTCCTACTGAAGACAACCATTTTCCTTCTACAACTATTGATTATATTTTCCCAATAAGTCTTTTTGTTTACTCCTGCAAACAATGGCATGCCCAGGAACTTACCTAGAAATTTAGCTATCCTCAAAACAATAATACCTACAATATCTATTTGGAATCCAAGTTGGACATTTAGGAAAAAAACTTCAGATTTCCTCCAATTTATCCTTTGGCCAGAAGCCTTGTCATAGTCATCCAATAGTGTCTTCATAGTTCTTGCTTCAAATCTTGTGGCCCTACCAAATAAAATTGTGTTGTCAACAAACTGTTGATGAGTGACTAATTCGACATTTGGTGTGATCTTGATGCCCTGCCACTGTTTGGACTCCCTAAGCACAGCTATACTTCTTCCAAGGGATTTTTCCATTATGATGAAGAGGAAAGGGGAGAGGGGGTCCCCTTTTTTGATTCCTCTTGTGGATTTGAAGAATCCATGAGTTGCACCATTTATTAATATTGAAAATTTGGGGGTTCTTATGCAACTGTCAACCCAGTTCACCCATCTATTGTTGAACCCAAATCTCCTCAATACCTGGATCGGGAATTGCTTGTCAACCAGATCATAAGATTTGAGAATATCCAATTTGACTATCATGCTTGGCATTCTGGCCTTCCTTGTTGAGTGGATGGCTTCATGATCTATTATGATCCCTTCTACTATGGATCTACCAGGGAAAAACCACTTTGCTCCTTGGAGATTACCTTCTTGAGGATTCATTTCAATCAGTTAGCTATGATCTTTGTAACAATCTTATAGACAGTGTTGCACAACACAATGGGTCTGTAGTAATTAAAGCTCAGTGCTTCCTTCTTTTTCGGAACTAATGCAATAAAAGTTTGATTCAAAGCTCTAAGCATGGTTTTTGTCTTCCTTGATTCCTCCACAGCTCTATGCAAATCTTCACTTATTATATCCTAGAATGATTGGAAGAATTTGGCTAGAAAGCCATCCGGCCCAAGGGCCTTATCCTATCCAAGTTGAAAGGTTGCTTTCCTAACTTCCTCCAAAGATATTTCTTTGAATAGCTCCCTATTATCCTCATCTCCAATTACCAAGGGGATTCTATTTAGAAAGTTGGTTCTTTCCCTGATGTGCTCCTCAGTATTCCTATTCAATATTCCTTGAAAGTAGTGAACTACCTCCTAATTTTCTTCTTCCATTGATTGCGTGAGGGTCCTATCCTCTTTCCTCACCTCCACAATTCTCTTTTTGCTTTTGTTAGTTACTATTGTTCTATGGAAGAAATTTGTATTTTTATCTTTGTCTTTTAATCATACCTCCCTAGACTGTTGCCGCCAGTATATCTCCTCTCTTGTTGAGGTTTCCTCTAGCTCATATCTCAATTTTTTCTCCAGGTCAAATTCTTCTGACTCCATCCCTTTTTCTATAATTTTAATTAGTTTTGGATTATTAATTTTTATAGTTTAATATAATTATATACAAAGGAATTATTCTCATTAAAAATCTACCCAAAAATTACCAAAATTTATAAGAAGAAAGGAAAATTAAAAATATTTATATTAGTGCTAATGCAACCACATTTATTAGTTCTTTAGTTCTATTGTGAGTGCAATACAATCAACTCCTAATGAAATAAGTTAAAAAATCAAACACTGACAATGATTATGTTCAAAAATATATTTTAAAATAGAAGTCTAGCATCAGAGATAAAAACTTAAACATAACTTATGAATAATTTAGGTTACATTGTCCTTGTTGCTTTGAGTGCTTATTGGTTTTTCAACTTCACCATTTTATTTGATATTCTTGGTTGTGACTATTGTTATTGTATTGAGATGTGTCTATGTTAGTGTGTTAAGTTCCTTGTGAGGAATTCATGTATTTTTTACTATTTTATTCCTTGAGATGCATGTGTTATGATTTATGTTCTTGGTTCTATTGATTTATTTCATGTATATCAATATATGTATTATGATTATATATTTTATATGATGTTTAACCTCGCTAGATGATTTTCATGTGCTTCGACAATTATAAATTGAGCAAGTATGCTTGATGTGTGTTTTCAATGGATATAGGTACAAGTTTATTTCTCCACCTAATTATGTAGGTCTAAGCTATTTACCCATGGTGGTTATATTAGAGTTGTCACTTTGGGCTTATGTGTATGGTAACCACTATTACACTTGATGAGTGTGAGATGATCCTATTTTCCCTTATGGCATTAGATTCAAATTGGTGGTGATTCCAAACTCCATCTATTGTGGAAAACTAGTAAATGCATAATTTAGTGTGGTTGCTTATTTACTGTTTGCATAAAATTACATTTTAAATATTAAATCTTGTGTATGAATAGTGTTTGATTCATTGGAAACCATAAAATTTAAGAAATAAAAGGAAGGGAAAATTGCAATTTAATATACAGTAAAATGATATTAATTATTACAATTTATTTCATTGTTATCAGAAAATAATTCTTTGAGTGAGAAGATCAATTTTAATTAGTTAAATTTTGGAAAAAAAATTATATTATATTATTACAATTTCTTGAAAAAAAGATTAAATTGTATTGTTTTGATTCCCTTTGATAAAGAAATGAATTAGGAATTTTAATTCAATTGTTATTTATATTTTGTGGAAATAGAAAAGGGAATAAGAACAAAAGAGAAACTAAGAAAATATAAAAAAGTGGAAGTGCATTTAAAAATGAAAAAGTGATAAATGGAAAAAGACGGTATTTTATTTGATTCTCTCATTTTTTTAAAAATCTTTTCTCTCTCAAGCTCTTTCTTCTCAAAATTGGAAAAATGGGTGGATTTACTTGTTGGATTTCTTGGGCTTAGAGAGTGAATTGTAAAGGGAAGAATGAAGGTATTCTTGGATTAAATCTTTATTTCCTCTTCAATTTTGGAAGAAAATTGGTAATTTTAGGTGATTAAACTTGAGTTAATTCTCCTCATTTTCTCCATTTTTTGAATTCTTCATTAAATGTTTACCATGATTACTCATGAGGAAGTATATGGCCCTTATTTAGCTTCAATTACATGTATTTTATTTAAGTAATTTAAATATTTTGAAAAAAACTACATTTTGTGCCCTCATAATGGAAAAAAAAAATTTAAAAATTAAATGTGAATTTTATGTTTAAAGTGTGGTGTTGTGCATATTTGGAACCAAAGAGTATCTTTTATTTTTCAAAAAAAATATTTGAAAATTTGGAGATTTCTTCAATGGTGAATTTGGGATTTTTATGGCTTTACATTGAAAAATAAATTTAAAAATGTTCAAATTGTGAGTGATTTTGAATGAATTTTCATGTGGGAAAGAAGACTCAATGATTTTTTTATTTATAATATTTTGAGATCATGTTGGTTTTTATATCTCAAAATTTAGCATTGAAATCTATTACATTCCCAAATAGTTCTTTGGCATGAAGAACCTAGGATTTGAGCTATAGGATGTAGGAAAGGAATGGTTATTGATGTCAACGGCGACACAAAGTGGCCCTAGGATATGATGGGAAAAATATTTTCTAATTAAATGATAAAAATATAAATTGGGTAATTAAAAATAACCAATATGTTAATTCCTATGGCATAGCTAGAGCACTTGTATATGCTTGGTATGAGCATAAAATGCATGTTCACTCAGGGACTGTTGGTCCTTATTGGTTGGGTTCCTCATGTGGGTGATTTGATGCATAGAAAACTTCACTTATACATCCTATAAAGCTATTATGATGAAACTCCTATAGATCCTATGGTACCTTGTCCCCTATGTTGTTGGACTTGATCTCTAACAAGAGACCCATCTCTAGACATGTTGTGATTGGAAGAGATTGTGTTTTCATGCATTCATATTTATGCCACATGATGTCAATTATTTTATGTGCTTATTATTGGATATTTGTTCCCCTTGAGAATGTGTACTAATTATTTGATGGCCATTTTGTTGTTGTTTGGTTTTCATTAATGTCAAAAGTGTGTTGTAGTTTGGTAGTTTGGTTGCCAAAGTCTATAATAAATGCTCCACATTTCTCTACTAATGATGTTTTTCTCCTATGGTTTTGAGGATAGCTTTCTGGTGTGTCAAGGAATGTGTGATCCAAGTTTCATATCATTTGGGTTACTAGAAGGATGTTTTTGAGAGTGACAAATTGAATTCTATGTTGTTTCAATGTTGGTGTTCTCAAAGGTGTAAAGTTTGGCTTTGCATATCTTTGCATTTGTAGATATCATTGTGTGGATTGGGAGTTAAGTTCATTAAGAAGTGAAGGTGTTATATCTAGATTTTCATGCCAATATTCCTTCTGTAGAGAAAGTTTGAAGAGACAAAGTATTAGACTATGTTGTCTAATGACTGGTTTCAATGTATGTTGGCTTGCACCAATTTGTGGCTACATGAATTTGTGAAAGGGATGTATGAGAGTGTTCTTAAATATCATGTGATATTTTTTGTTTCTTCATAAAGTGTTTTATAGTTTCTTTGGTATAGGTTGTGGTTTAGAATGAATGTGTTGTTGGATTATGTTGTTGTGGCTGACTAGGGTATGTTGAGGGTGTGTGTCACAAGTTCAAGATTGAGTGGAGGTTAAGGAGTGATTTGAGGTGTTGTATGGGTCATGTCAACTCATTTGGGAGAAATTCAAGAAATTATTTTATCTTTCATGTGTACCACCAATGGATGTGAAGGCCAACATGTTATAAGTTACATGTTTTTTGCTTATGGATGACCTATTTTGTATTTGTGAAGCATACATATGATGTTCATAGAAAATCAAAGGTGTGATTATTGTTTGGGACCAGGTTAAGCATGTGCTAGAATCTACATGACATGTTCCAGTTCTTGGTGTTGCATATATTCTTTTGGGTCTTTCCCTCTACATGCTTCATATTGTTTGTTTTATTTTTGGCTAACTTGTAGATGCAATATTCTTTGTTATAGGTTGACATATGAAATGTAATCAATGTAATATCATGTATTTATTTTAAACCTCATTGATCTAGGGTGGAAAGTGTTTGGCATGATGATAATTGAAATTTTCTAAAAGAGAAAGAACAATTGTAGCAAATCATGTCTAGTTTCAATTTGATCACATCCATGTGATAAAGGAAAGTGAAGAAGTGTGCTTAATTTTTTGCTAAAGGTAATGAACCGAAGGAAAAAATTCTTGATTTCTAAAACAAGTGAGCTAGTAAATAATTGAGAAGACATTTGAAGAGCTTAATTGTTTGTTTCAGATAGTGGTAGGACTTTCATTCTATAGTCACTCCTGAGTGCGTAATTAGATTAGGGAGTTGTAGCTTCCTTGGGTTGTATCCCTAATTTTTTTTATATAATTAGGGAGTTATAGCTTCCTTGGGGGTGACCATAAAATTTGTATTCAAGGAGTTGTAGCTTCCTTGGGTTGTAGCCCTAATATAAATTTATAATTATTGTTAATATTATGAGGCTAGATTTGGACAGTAGCTCCTAGAAGCATTTATCACCATGGTTTTTCCTTTGTGGGGTTTTCCACATATATCTGGTGTTGTGTTGTATTGTGCATTGCATTCATATTTCTTTTTCTTACTTATGTGGTAGAGTTTAAAGTATCTGTTTGTTCTAGATAGTTTGAGATGTGAAGTATATTGATTCACCCCCCTCTCAGTATTTTGATGTGTTCAAAATTTGGTATAAGAGCTTGGTTCCTTAGAAGAAGTCTAAAACCTTGAGGAAGATCTAGGATGGCACAAGAAGGATCTCACACAGTGCCTAGATTTGATGGAATAGATTTTAATTTATGGTGATTCATGATGGAAACTTATCTAAACTCTTTAGGGTTTGGTGTTTAGAAATTAGTCAAAGATGGTTATATTGTTCCTACTACTCCAATTGATCTATCAGAGATTAGGGCCTATGTGAACAATGGAAAGGCTAATAATGTTATCTTGAGTGGGCTAGTGAATTTTGATCTTGTAAAAGTAATACACTGGCAGAAAATAAAGGAGGTCTAGTATAAAATTAGTAGCATCTATGAAGGAGACATCAAAGTAAGATAAGCCAAGTTGCAAATATATAGAGGAAAGTTTAAAAACCTAAAAATATTAGAGGGTGAAGATATTTCGAGTTATTTGCTCTGGGTAGATGAAGTGGTCAATGCAATCAAAGTACTTGGTGAAGAACTAGAAGAACTAGTGGTGGTTAAGAAAGTACTAAGATCTCTTCCTAAAAAATATAAATACTGAAGTGACTTCTATTGAGGAAGTTAAAGGTTCAAATACCATTTCAATGGATAAATTATATGGTGTTCTCAATTCCTATGAAATGAGATATGTTGACAAAGAAGCTTCATAAAAGGAAGCAACTTTGAAAACTAGTATTAAGGAGATATATGAAGCAGCTAATTATATTAGTGGCATTGATGATGAAGAAGAAAAAATTCTAAGGAAATTGAAAAGGGGTACCAACAAGTACAAAGGTAAGCTACATTTTCAAAAAAATTAAGTGTGGAGAGGTTGTTCATTTTTCTTCCAAATGTCCCTTAAAATATTATGAAAAGAGAAACAAATATTCAAGAAGAAATAAGTTCAAAAAGAGTCTCTACTCCAAGGATGATTCTTGCACTTCAAAAGATGATGAATCTAGTGATTTGAATAATTAGGATGAAATCCTATTCTCGGTTGCTAAGAAGACTAAAGATGAAACTAAAGATTCAAGTGTTGTATGCACTTCTTTTCATACAAAATATGAGGAAAATTCCTAGGTGATTGATAGTGATTGTTCCAACCACACGACAGGGGATATGAGAAATTTTATCAAGCTTGTGAAGTGGAATGGCGGTATAGTCAAGCTTGGAGATGATACTTCAGTATAAATCTATGAAAAATGTAAAATAAGAATTAATGGAAAAAACATGAAAAAACATGTTCTTTATGTTAAAGTTCTCAAGCATAATCTTCTACACGTTTGTTAGACCTCAAAATTTTGATTTATATATCTATTTCATTCTCAAACATAACTTTGAATGCTTTAAACCTATCTAGAGATTTTTATTTTTCTTTGAAAAAAGTAACCCATGTCATTCTAGAATAATCATTAATTAATATCATGAAACACCTATGACCTTGAAGACTTCTTACTCTTTTAGGACTAAAAATATTTGTATGTATGAATTCCAATAGAACGATAGTAGATTGTTCTTTGAATTTGAAGCTTCTTCTTGCTTGCTTTTCGATTTGACATTCCTTATAGACAACATTGATAGGATTTGTAATCTTTGGTAGATATCTTATAGCTTGAACTAAACTAATTCTTAGTAAATTATCAAAATTGATGTGACACATCCTCTTGTGCCATAACCATCTTTCATTATTCTAAATCATTGAACAATGACTATTAGCACCCTTAAGCTGATAAAAATTTCCATCTATCCTTCTTCTAGTAGCAACCAAAGTTCTTGATTCTTTTTTGATCTCACATCCATCATCCTAAAACATAATATTGTATGCTTTGCTACACATTTTTCCAACACTCAAGAGGTTATGCCTTAAACCATTAACATAGTAAACATCATCAATATTATGCTTTCGATCAAAACTGATAGAACCTTTTCCAAAAATCTTAGCAAATGTATCATCACCAAATCTAACACATCTTCCATCATATTTTCAAGTTTAATAAACTTACTCTTGTCACCGGTTATATGATTAGAGCATCCACTATCAATGATTCAATAGTTTTTCTCCTGTCTAGCATGAAAATCAGATACTAAAGTATCTTCAGTCTTATGCTTTGTCTCTAAAGGGCTTTCCTTCACACATCTATCAAGGTTAGTACAAACAAATTCATCTTTAAAAGACATGAACAAGAATTCATCATAATCATCTCCATAATCAGTTTCATCATCATAAATACTTGCATCTTCTCTAACATAATAATTTTTCTTAATCATCTTACCTTTGCTCTACTTTTTTTTTATTCAAAACTTTGTTTGGACATCTTGAAGCATAATGACCTATATTTCCACAACTAAAACATTTTAAAGGAAACTTACCACTATACTTACCAATACCCTACTTCATTCTCCTTACAAAGTTAGCTTCTATATCATCATGATCCTCCTAATCTAATTCTTTGATCTCCTCTGATTTTGTAGCCTTAAAAGTAGTATCAACTTTTGCACCACTATTTGTACCAAATTCTCTCATTTCAAAAGTAGTTAATGAACCATACAACTAATCTTTGGTATATTGGTTTAGATTTGAAAATTCCTCAATAGTAGAAACTTTATGACTATAGGATTTAGAAAGATTTCTAAGAATTTTCTTTACCACTTCTAGTTCTTTGAGTTTGCCACCAAGACCTTTGATGGAGCTAACAACTTCATCTACTCTCTACATATAGCTTGTAACATTTTTTTCTTCAGAAATATGTAAGTTCTTAAACATGATCTTTAGATTCTGCATCTTAGCTTCTTTGACCGTATCATCTCCTTTTTAAATGCTTTGTAACTTTTCCCAAAAAATTTTAGAATTTTTCAAATTCATAACTTTCACCAATTTAGAATTTGTAAGACTATTTAAGAGAGCATACCTTGCTTTACCATTTCTTTCATAGGATTTGATATCTTGTAGGTTTAGTATATCCAGTCTTCATAGACTTCCAAACATCATATCCAAGATAAAAAAATAATCCTTCCATCCTTGTCTTTCAAAATGCATAATTTGTTCCATCAAATATAAGGATCTATTTCTTGTGTGCCATCCCAAATCTACCTCAAGTGGTTAAGATTTCTTCCAAGGAACCTTGCTCTAATACCAATTTTTGAATGTAAAAGACAACTGAGAGGGGGTGAATTAGTTGTACCTTGAAGCTTCAAAACCCTCAAAAACATTCAGATCCACATTCATTCAATTAACCCTTAATCTATTATAATGATTTAGCATGAAAAGAAAATAACAAAAACCATACACAAGAGAACACCAGATTTATGTGGAAAACCCAAGATGGGAAAAACCACAGTGAGGATTAGCTCACAATATAAATTAATATCAACACCGAATACAAATGGCTCACTATCGGAGGGATCACTACCATAATATGAAAGAATATAAAGAATGTTACACAAAGAATTCCATGTCAATGCAACAGATAAATCCATCCACAATATCACCAACACCTTTGTAGCTTGACTGGAGAATTAGAGAAACCTTTTTCTCACTACATGCAACAATCTACCACATGAAATATCACACTACACTTCTTAAATTCACACTCTAACACTCTACAATTCGAATAATTTGTATCTCTATTATCTATATCATCATCCCTCAACAACTCAACTCTTATTTATACCATCTTCAACCTTGAAACCATTCTCCAAGGTCAGATATACATGTCAACCATGCAAATTCAAATTAGGTCGGCACCAAAACACTTCCATGGTAGATAGAAGTGAAGGAAGACCACACCAATTCTTATCTGGGACCCAAATCTATAACACCATGCTACAACACACTTATACAAATAATAAATATCCACCACAATTAGTGTAAACACCAAGGTCAGTTGTTACCCATGTAAACACTGTTAAACTTTTAAGTACATGCTTCCTTTGATCCAACAAAAACTTACAAATAACAAATGTCACCTGAACATAATCTATAATATTCCAAAAACACCCTAATATCTATCAAACTCCTTCACAACAACCACTAATACATTTGACTACAAAATCCAATGAAACTGTCTGACAAAATATGTAAAATTCAAAGTTTGTCGGGTGCTTGTAAAATTTGATGTGTAATTTCCAATTTTTTGAAAGTTTATCCTCGACATTCGTCAAAATTTCAACGAACCTAGGGTTCATCGAAATGTTAGCTATCATTTTCGTGAATTTTTGACAAACATGAAAAATTAAAAAAAAACAAATTGTGGCCAACATAAAGAAAAGTGAGTTCACACCTGATTTATTGCAGTAGTGTTTTGCTCTACTTGAGACAATTTGTGGAGAACTAAAGACAATTTTCTTTGGAAAAATCACAAAAAATTCAAGAAGATATCACTAGGTTGAGTGTACTCATTGTCTTTTTGTAGAATTCAGCTGTGAAGTTAGATTTGTAGTTCCAAGTTTGAAAATCATATTTTAAAGCAACATCTCATCAGATTTCATTTTTAGAGGTTAAGGGTTTTGAGAATTTCATGTCCAGATTTTGTTTTGTGGAATCACCATAAAATCACAATGGAGGAACATATTCTTGTGACTATAATTATGTGATCCATAACTCTATTGGTCATGTGGCACAGTTGTGCTATAAAAAATACAAGATGCATTCATGTGTGACCCAAGTTTAATGTGGCTATGTTGTGATAGAAATGGAGGCACTCATATAATGTAGTTAATTCAGGTTGTATAATGTAGGTGTCAATCATCATTAGGTGCATTCAGGTTGTCTCAAGTTTAACAGGTTAGGATGTAATTATAGCATGATCGAAGAGTGATTACCTCTTGCTGCAATAAAGAGCCTATAACTCTGGTTGATATGCAAAGTGGTTGTGTTATATCAATTATGTAGTGCATTCAAGCACAACCCATGTTTAATGGGCTATTCTAGAGAGTGATCAAGATTTTCTAAACCTTATGAATGTTACTTGACATATATTTGCATAATCTCAAATTCCTTTAGAGGCTTTTGAAGTATCAATGTATCCTATATAGGGTTTAGAATGATTTATTTTAATTAAAAAAATAAATAAATGATGTATTTCCCTGTAATTAGATAATGTGGAGATCTCCTAAATCTGCCCCAGACACTATCTCTTTGGCACTATATTCATTACTCTAGCTACTAGGGTTTTGCATGTGACATCTTTAATATCTTCATGACCATGGCTTTTAAATAGATCAGTCTTTTCTTTAATCCTTTTCATGGTAACCCTTGAGTTCCATAATCCACCTTCAATCTCTTCTAAGAGCGTGTCTTAAGCTAGATTGCATAGTATGTATATAAAGCAAGTCCTTCATACCTGCCATTGTTCCAAACCACCACTCACTGCCTTGCTTAAAATGTTGCCTCCATAAGCACAATAGCATGTTTTAAAATCATGGTTGCTAGTGATTGACCATTAAGGTCACCACTTTCATCATGAAGATACAATGAGATTTTTGTTTTCAAACTCAAGGCATTATGGAAGATAATATTGTGAATTGTTTGTTGTGTATGATTTGATTTTCTCGCACATTTACTGCTTTGCTAACTTCCTTTAAGACTAGGTATTGCACCCTCAGCTGCAATCTCAAATAGCTCACTCACTATCACTTGAAGATTCCTTTCATGAGCATCCTTATATAAAATCAAACTATGCTCTATAGACTGCCTACTTACTACAGGGGACTTATTGTTTCATGGTATTGTAGTTCTTAAGATCCTTCAACCTTATTGACACTACTTCACAGTCCACAAGGTATTATTCACTATTCTCCCATCTTTGATGAGTCTCAAAACACTGCTCAAACATGCAATCCACTACCTCCATTATACAATATTAATGGCTAAGAAGAAACATTGAACTTATGATTACCACTATTACTTCATTTGGATAGTCATTCCCTGATTGCATTTGCCTTGTCTAACACTACCAAAAACATTTGAAAAACCCTTAAGGTCAGCAACGAGGTAAGGAAACTCACTATTAAAATCTCCACTTTACTATGCAAGGTTTGAGCTTTAATATCTTGTCACTGCTCAACCTATTTTTGACTGTCACATCTCAAGTGACTGTCATTCTTCTTACCATAGATTGCATTTACAAATGTCACTAAGCTAATAGTGTGCTTGTTATTGGCTACAATCTTTAGATTGCAAGATTTTGTTATTACCTACAATGTCTCAATCTTTTTGGTATTGCAACCTCACTAATCCATTATAGTTATTGTTTATGTTTCTACGGAGGCCTAGGGTTTGTACCCTAATCATTCTCTTACCAATGCTTCTATTATTTTTTATTAGGGCTCTCTCAATCTTGAGGGCCCTAGGGATAAGCTCATCATAAGAAGTGACACATTGCATCTTTAACTAAAAGGATAAATTCGTATTGACATTAGCAATGATGACTCTGACTTGTTGTTCCTTAGGAATGGGTCACTTGCTCTTACTAGCTTGGTACCTCCATTGTTGTAGGAATTTTGTGATCAAGTTCAATATCCTAATTTTAGGAGTCTTAATGGTTGGAAATCATAGTAAAATCATAATTTAATAAGTTTTGGAATTAGCATTTTAAAGTGTTTTTTGGGGTCATTAACTTCAAACTATCTTCTCTTTTGCAAGGGTGGTTGCATGCCAAAAAAATTTGGTGTAAAATATCAGAATTATTAGATTATGTTACCTGTCTATGAATAAAAATTGTTGGAGTGTGAGTTTGATATTTTTTGAAGATCTAAATAGTCAAGCTTGGTAAAGAAAAATCATGTCAGATAATATTAGTCCAGAACAAAATGAAGAGACACTTGATAGATTGTGGTCTAGATTGAAAAGAAAGGGTGATGGGAAATGTTATTGTCCTTGCAATAATTGCAAGGGCTTAAAGAAGAGATGACTTTTGATCAAAACAGCTGAGAAAAATTGTAGGCAGCATGGTCACATTGAAGGGGGCATGATTATCGTCCATTGGTAAGTTCTTCATTATATGTGTTTATATTGATTGAATTTGTAAATGTTTATATTGTTTTAACATTATATATATATATAATCACTTGATCATGATCATGGTTTATTTGTGTCTATCATTATTATAAAGGTGGGGTGCCCTAGGGTAGATGATATGGATTATCACAGCCTAAAGAATGTGGTTTTGCAAGTGGATGAACATGGAGCTGTGAATATCAAAGATGAAGTTAATGATCCTATGGAAGAAGATGATCATGCGCCAGAAAACACAGTTGAAAATGATGGTACGAATACATTGATCCATGATACATTTAGTGGTAGAGTTGATCTTGATGATCAAGATAAATTTGATGATGTTCATGATTTACCAGTACTTGACAAGGCATACGAGCCTCTTTATGAAGGCTCTAAAACAACTCTTCTCTCTGCTATATTGTTGTTGTTGAACTTGAAGGTAATGAATGGTTTATCAAACATAGCAATCTCACGGATGTTAAGGTATGTCATATATGTCATTTTTTTCATCTATTTTAATTGTTCTTAGTTCAT
This sequence comes from Sequoia sempervirens, assembly GCA_007258455.2. Lineage (NCBI taxonomy): Eukaryota > Viridiplantae > Streptophyta > Pinopsida > Cupressales > Cupressaceae > Sequoia > Sequoia sempervirens. Next base: position 660,725,545 of record VDFB02270651.1, read on the forward strand.
CACTAGTAAATAAAGGATGAAATATGTACCATTAATATTCTTTATATGAAGAAATTAATTTTTGTTACCACCATCAAATATTTTACCTGGCTCATACTGAGATTTATGTGCCATTATGAAAGATATCAGAATGGAGTATCAAGCAATAGATGCATGTCCCAATGATCATATTATATATCATAAACAATAGGAATTTGCAACAGAATGACCAAAATGTCATATTAGTAGATATCAAATAGATCAACTAACAAAAAAGGTGTCTCGCAAGGTTCTTCATTATATTCCCATTATTCCACGTATGCAACGATTATTTAGGTGTGAAAGTTTAGCGCAATTGATGCATTACCATGCATGGAATAGAAGTGGAGATGACATTCTCCGAATGCCTGCGGATGGTTCTGCATTTAGGGATATGGAGGAATAATGGCCACACTTTAAAGAAGAATCTTGTAATCTCAAGCTTTCATTGGGAGCAGATGGTGTCAATCCATTTGGAGAGCTGAGATCTATTTACTTAGTGTGGCCTATTTTTGTTGTCAACAATAACATTCCTCCATGGATGTCAATAAAGAGGGAGTGTTAGCTCTCAAAAACACAGGCGGAATGCCTCAAGAGGTTTCCAATCTCTTGATACGCTTTAGGGTAACAAACAAGGTCAAGAGAGCTCAACCTTCTACTCTTTAGGTGCTGCAAACCTGGGTGGGTGTACCTCTCTGAATAATGCAAACTTAATTTATGAATATCCCTCTAAAATGGTTTATCCACAATGGCAAGTGGAAGTGAACAAACGAAATCCAATTTGAACATAGTGACAATATTCTGATCTAAGTCCTAAATGCTCAATTTAAAGATAAAGAAGCTGAATGAATTCAAAATGATGAAGTGCAGAGAATAGTGCCTTGTTGGGTATGCAAAGTCAAATGAGATCAAGATAAGAAACACCTTCTGGAAAAGACAAATTATCTGGCATATGTTTTGTTTACAACTTGTATAAATATGCAATAATGTGACAACTAAGTTCTACTTCAATAATCCAAAATGAATTTCTCTGATTACTATGATCAATAAAAGGATTTTAATATTTTGCTTGAAATAACCAGTTTATTAATCACACAACTACAACAAATATGTATTGATAAATTGAACATAAACTTGTTATGTCAATTTACACAACCAAAAAAATCAATTATGGAGACAACTTAGTAGTATTTTTCATTTTATTTTAATAGATAATTGACACTAGAGAAATGTAGCAACATCAACTGAATCTCATAAATACCTCCATTGTGAAAATCATGCAATAATAGTCCCTGATCTGATAGTTTTATTCTACTATATCTATTTGCAGTGTATCAAAATCTAATGTTTGGTCATTTTTTATTACAATTGCAAAAATCCTATTTACACACAAGCATGAAGAAAATATCAAATTAAGAACTCAAGTCAGCCCTCCACAAGAATCGGGCTACATTCAAGTCAGCCAACAATGGTCTCAAAACATTCAACATGTCGGCCACAATATTTTGAAAATCTATTTTCACCAGTGAGCAGTTGGCAAGACATCCATATCGCCCTACCAGAGGCAATTCAAATGCTACCATCCCACGTCCACTATGTTCGCATTCGCCATAGCTCACCCGGGTTGGTAAGATGTCACATAGACCATTTTGAGTTTCACCAAAAACAAGAAGTGTCACCATAGCCCATTGCTCTCGAGGAAACCATATACCGAGATCACTATGCCAAGCCGAAGATCCTCATATAGCCAAGCCACCAGGACAAAAGAAATCTCTCACCGAACTACATATTTTATACTATCTACATTGCTATAGCCAACAGGTATCAGGGAAACCCAATACCGATTACCACGTCACTCATCAAAGGTCATCATGTAACTTTATGTCGTTGTGACCACCCGATTGTCCTACTGATAAAACCAACACTGCACTCCATTTGGCAAGACTGAGGCTCCTCGTCAAGAACATACACTAAAACACATAGGTCACACCAAGATATCCTTTATAATATTCAACTTCACTAGGATCGCAAGATTCTCTCACCGAAAAGAATACTCCTTGAGCTATTGGCAAGAAAAATCGATGTTGGGGGGACCTCCTGTAGACTATACATTACTATGCCGAAGGTTCCAAATTGTGTTACATTTCAATTCACTAAGACAAAGCCATCTCTATTATGACAGAGCTCCTCATGTTCTCCATCGGCAAGATCGAAGGTTACCCACTGAGACCTTACAATGATCGCCCCAACCAATACCAATGATCCCCTATACATATATGTGTCATTGTGATAACATGTATCTCCCATTGATGAGCACCCACCAAGAAAGTTGCCATAATGCCCAATGATCAGGGAGACCTCCAGTAGATAACAATTCTTTACTGAAAACCACCAATCATCCCCGCATTGCCGAGATAGAGCAAGACCTATGCTGAAAGCCACTTGAAAGAACCTTATGCTCTGTCGGTGAAACATGTGCACATCGCTAAGACCCTTCAACGAATACTTGACTCCCGCCGAAAAACCGTTCCAAGCACAAGTTGAGGAGACAGATTGAATTCGGTGAGACCCTATCCTAATAGCCATAACACATGCTGATAGATGTCTCCGTTGTCACCAACACAAGAGAAACATCTTGCTGATAGGCAATAGACATTTGCAAAGAGAAAAATGGATCAGGGAGACCTCACTATAGTCACACCGAAACACCTGAAACAGAAGATATTAGCAGAAAAACATGGTTGGTCGGGGAGACAATGGGAGACCAATGCCAATATGACCAAGAATGAAAAATATGCATGACCCAATGGACTCAATGGGACAATATGGGAAGAATAGGTGAAATATGCATACGAAAAGATCAAAACTAGAAATTGATGAATGAAAACTAATGTAACAACACCAAATTTTTATAGTTCCAATAGTGGCTCCATCTGGGGATGAATGAATGTGAGATCATTGCAAGGATCTAGAATCTCTGAATAGCAGTCCAGAAAAAAATGATGAACCAATGAGTAGCAACGGAAGTGAAAAGCACTGGAAATGAATGCAAAGTGAATGCAAGATGGAGGTGAATGGAAAATGGGAGTGAAATGGAGGTGGATGAAAACCTAAAACTACTGTGCATGGAAAATAATTTTTAAGAGGATACACAAGATTTTTCCACGCACTAGCAACCCTCAATCCTCTATGTAGCTCAAAAGAAGAAAAGCTTCAAAAATTTCCCATGAATAGGAAATTCCTGATCTTCACCAGCCATGTTCTATAGATAATATGAGTCCTCACCCCTTTTTCCAACAACAACAAAAGGTCCTAGCCAAAGAGCTTCAAATTTACCATGCTTTCCTTTCTCCTGACACCTTGCATTCCACATCAACACCAAATCATTTTCTACAAACTTTCTATCCTTTTCCTTATTATCAAATAGATACTTCATTTGTGCCTGTAACTTCATGTTTTGACTTTGGGCCTCTCTCCTTACTTCATCCAGTTCAACAAGTTGCTCCATCCTATCTTCCATGGGTCCAAGAACTTCCAAATCTTCCTGTAAGACAAAATTGTAAACTGGTAAAAAATTTTGCAAAGGCATCCTAGCCTGTGCTCCATACACTAATTCAAATGGAGATTTTTTGATTGCCTTTTTCACAGTGATCCTATCAGCCCACACAACCAATTTTAACTTTGAATCCCAAGCCTTCTTGTTCTATCCCAACATCCTCTTTATAATCTTCAAGAGACTCTTATTACTAGACTCAGCTTGACCATTAGCTTGTGGATGGTAAGGAGATGCATAAGAAATAGTAATGCCATACTTATCACAAAAGATTTTGAATTCATCTTACCTGAAGCACATCCCATTGTCTGTGATTATCCTCAATGGTGTACCAAATCTGGTGATAATATTGTCCATTAAGAAAGTTGTTACAACTTTACTTCCAGCCTACTTGGTTGGGATTGCCTCTACCCATTTTGTAAAATAATCAGTAGCAACTAGTATCCATCTATGTCCTCCACTTGACTTCTCCTATATCTCTCCAATGAAATCAATTCCCCATTGATGAAAAGGGGCATCAGCCTACAAAGGTCAAAGTGGCAAAGCACCCTAATACTTCAATCTTCCAGAAAATTTGTGGCAAGCTTCATATCTTCTTACATGTGTGAAAGAATCATTAAAAACATTTGGCCAAAAATATCTAGCCCTGAGAATTTTGTGCACTGTTGTCTTTGTTGAATAATGACCTCCACAAACTCCTTCATGTAGTTCCTTCAAAACATGCTTGGCCTGTGATTCATCCAAACATAACAACAATATACCATCCCTGTTTTTCCAAAACAGATCGCCATCCATAAAAACATATTTGGATGCCTGCAACTTCAAATTTCTCCTTTGACTATCATTTAATCCATCTGGACATTTCATATATTTAAGATAATGCATAACATGAGTATACCATGGAGTATGTTCAATGCTTGCAATTGCAGCCTCTCCTTCAACATTGCAAATATGATTTTCCTCAATGTTGGTTTCCATCATCAGCTTAGCCAAGCCTTGGCCTCTTACTAGCTTAGTGATCTGTATTTCCATGTCAAATTCCTGAATCTTGTTGATCCATCTGCATCTTTTCCCTGTAACTTTAGATTGTGTTAAAATGTCTTTGACAGCTGCATGAGGGACATAAGCAATTAATTTTTCTCCAACAAGATATGGTTTGAATGCTTTAGTAGCCTTCACAGGAGCAAAGGCCTATTTTTCCATTATGTCATACTTCAATTCAGACCCCTGTAATGATTTACTAAAGAAAGACACAGGCTGTTCATAACCATCCACATTCTTCTGTAACATAACAGCAGCAATAGTATGCATTAAGGCAAAAGAAAAAAACTGAAAGGGCTTTGTAACATATGGAGACTTAAGAACAGAAGCATATTTGATAGCCTTCTTGATAGACATAAAATCATCCAAAGCTTCAGCAGTCCAATCCATTTTATGTCCTTTCTTTAACATTTTTGATATGGGTTTGATGATCTCAGCAAAATTAGAAACAAATATTCTAACAAAATTAATTTGTCCAAAGAAAGATTGTATAGCCTTGATAGTTTTGGGAATAAGAACCTTATCAATAGCTTCAACTCTCTCAGGGTCTATTCTAATTCCTTCTTTTGAAACAACATGACCCAAGAGCTTACCTTCTATGACTGCAAAATGACATTTCTTTGGATTTAAACTAATACCATATTCAAGAGCTTTGATAAATACCTTTTCAAGATGTTGCACATGATCTTTAGCCTTCTTTGAGTAAGTATTCAAGTCATCTTGATACACTACCATGATAATATTAATCAAATCAGCAAATGCAACATCCATGGCTCTTTGGAAAGTCACTCCAGTATTAGTGAGACCAAATGGCATTCTTATGTACACATATGTTCCCCAAGGAGTAGTGAATGTTGTCTTGTATTGCACAAATTCTTTGACTTTAACCTGATTGTATCTAGAAAACCCATCCATCATAGATAATAGCTCACATCCTATCACCTTGTGCAATATTGCTTCCATGTTGGGTAGAGGATAATTATCCTTGAGAGATGCCATGTTTAGATTTCTAAAGTCCACACATAATCTGATATCACCATTCTTCTTTCTCAAAGGAACCAGATTTGAAACCCACATTGAATGTCTGATTAGCTTAATAATTCCTCCATCCCTAAGCTTTGTCAATTCTTCTTGCATTTTAGGCTCCAATGTTGGATTTATGGGTCTTTGCTTTTGTCTGAAAGGCTTGGCGTCTGGCTTCAGTGGTATTTCATGCTGAAATAAATCTTCCCTGTATGTTTTAATATCTTCATATGACCAAGCAAAAACATGCTTGTACTTTCTTAGCAGCTCGATCAGCATTCTTCTAATTACAGGGTTGATCTTCTTTTCAATGTATACCTTTCTTGGTGCTATTTCAATCCCCAAGTTAATATCTTCAACATCTTCCTTTTTGACTGGTGTTTGCCTCATTAGAGATCTATCATTTCCATCATACATCGTTTCCAATGCCACTAGACCCTTGGGAAATTTATGTGTTTTGAGCTGTAAGATCTCCTTGCCAAACACAATTTGTTTCCCATCTACTTCCTCAACAAAAGCATTGAAATCAATTTCCTGAGCTTCATACTGATCTATACAATTGAGAAATTTCAAAAGGTCAGTATCATCATTGAAGACCTACCAATTATAAACATTATCAGGAACAACAGGCCTTGTCTTGAACTCAATCTGTGATACCCTAGCCAATGTGATATCATCCTTCTTCAACACCACATTTGCTAAAAAATCAGCCATTATGTTATTTGATCTGTCAATCCACTCAATTGAGAATGCATCAAATAATTCAATGGTATCCCATACAACATTCCTATACCATTTTAATCTCTTGTGTTTTGCTGCATATTTTGATTTAATCTATGAAACAACCAAATCAGAATCACCCAAAATAGCTAGCAACTTAATCTTGTGTTTCACAGCTATGTTTAAGCCTGTTAATAAAGCTTCATATTCTGCCACATTTTTTGTACATTCAAATGCTAATAGAAAAGAATATTTAAAAGTAATACCTCTAGGTGAAATAAAAACAATCCCAGTTCCATTACCTTCTTTGCTATAGGCTCCATCAAAATACATCTTCCAGACATCATTGCAATTGTGTGCAACATGTTTTTCAATTGGATCACTATTAATTAATTCTGGCTAAGCTGGTTCTATTTTAAAACTCCCCATATCAATATCACAAAAAAAATTAATTTGATCTTGTGGTACACATTCAACAAGCTAGCTCATTCTTGGCTCCCTGTACAATTTGACTTCCTGGTCATTCACTCGTATTGTAGCATAAGATAAATCAAATTGAACATTTCCACCTACAGCTGCAGTCCACTGTCTTGGCAAAAGCATACCAAACTACGGAGGAGTATCAATGACTGTAATGTCTATATTGTAAGCCACCTATGGGTAAGTAGCCAATTTGACCTCAACGCCTCTCATAATGCCCACCACAGGTACTAGTCTATTATCCATTGCATAGCACTTCCCTTCACATGTATCAACCCACATGCCCAACTGCTTCATTACTCTGACTGGCATGATGTTTATAGTAGTACCATAATCTATCATGCAATTCCTCAGTAATTTATTATTTATAAGCAATGTGGTGAAGGATGGATCCACTTGTGGGGAAGTTGTTAAAACATCACCCATATAGACTTTTGATTTATTTAACTTTTCCTACCTACTGAATTTTTTAGAATTCATATGTTTTTCATTCTGATTTGTAATCAATTAAACAACATTATCTTTGTATTCTTTAATTTTCATTAATTCAAGTAGTAGTATAGACATCTTTCCCTAAGATAATGCTTGTGTGAAGTCAAAAGAAGAGTTCTCTGTCTTAACAGCCTTCCTCAATTCTCGCGCTTCTCCTTTGCTTTCTTCTTTTTCTTTTTTATTAAGCTCACTAGGCATTTGTATATTTTTATTTAATTCCACAACTCTCTGCTCTTGGACAAGCTTCTTTTCAATTTTATCATGCTACTTGTTTTCTAGCTTTTTTACAATTTCCTGTGTTGCCTTTTGATCTTTTATAAAAAATTCCCCTAGGAATCCCATCTTGCTCATTTACTTCTCTATTTCTCAACCAGTATTGACTTTTGGCTTTCTCAATTGCAGCAACAGTGATCCTTTCAATTTCATCTTCAGTAAGTCTCCTCATAGTACACTAAGTAGGCACCTCTACAAGAGGTGGCTCTGTGTAATCTTCATCAGAATCATAAAAGATTTGTTGTTCAGCCATATGGACATTATATTTCTGATTTGAAACATCATATTCATAACCTTCATCCTCTAAAGATGAATTTCTTTCCTCAACATGGTGAAAAATATTTGAAGTCAAATACACTTTGTGATCTTCTCCATCATTTTCCATCAACATTCCCTCTTCATGCATCCTTTGAGCTACAACAAAATAGTTTGGAGAATGTGGCTGATTAAAAACTTCACAAAAGTAATTATTACTCACCATGTTAGTCCCTTTCTTGCTCAATGGATCTGGAGTTTCTTTATTTCTAGGCCTAGCTGATACATGTTTCCCATATTTCCAGTCTGTATTGTAATGCATATCATGCAACCTTGGCCTTTCATTTCTATTTTCATTTCTGTATGCATTCTCTTGTCTATAATGATAATTATTGTTTTGTTGAGGAGGCCTCGATTTGTATCTTTTATTAGTCACACCAGTAGCCTTTTGGTTGTTTTCAATTGTCAGTGCTATCTTCTATGCTTCAGCCAAATCTCTTGGGGATTTACTTCTTGGTTCATACCCTATCTTAGGATCAAATGCATTTAAATAAACACTCAGTGCAACAGTATCTGACAACCTTGATCCAGGAGGTACTTTAGTATGCAACTTGTTAAATTTTCTATTGAAATCATAGATTGAATCATTCTAATTTTTTTGAATCCTCATTAATTCATGAAGAGCTGCATCTGGAGCATTTTGATTCCCATATTGCTCTAAGAGTTTGTCTTAAAATGCTTGGAGAGAATTAATTGAGAATGCTGGCAAGTTGTTGAACCAATCCCTGACATCTTCAAGAAGTGACATCATGAACAGCTTCATGTGTAAATCTTCATAAGGCATATCTAGGTCCTGAATGAAAACATTAAAACTCCTTAAATGTTCTTTAGCTATGATTGCATTACTCCCTGTAAATTTGGGCACCATATTCCTCCAACTGCCATCCATAGGGTAAGGATACAACTGAAAACTAATTAAATCAAATTGCCTGATCATGGTTGCATGCTGGTGAGGTGGAGGCATAGGCGGATGTTGATACTAAGGCATCTAATTATTATACTGTGCATTATGAGGTGGGATATAATGCTGACCAGGAGGTGGATACATACCCGTATGTTGTGTGGGAATGTGAGGTGGATGATTTGGATGCTTGTAATGATTCCTAATCTGATTTTGAGGAGCATTTTGTTGATTGGAAGGCCCTGCACCATGTTCACCCTGTTTTTGAGGTGGGATATACTTTGGGCCACCAGCTGTCTGATCAGCAATTTGGGCTTTCTGTAATTTAGCCTCCAATTCCTTTATCTTCTTCTCTTGCTATTCCAACTATGCTTTTACTTCATCAGAAACTAAGAGCTCATGGTTTCTTTCTGCCTCTTGTTCAACTTCAAACTTAGCCCATTCCATAGCTTCGAACTCAGCCTGTTTATGAGAATCATAAAAAGGATTTCTTTGGTCTTTAGGAGTACAAAGCTCTACACTTGATCATCTCTCCATGTATCATAGCAATTATATGTTTCACAATGTGATCTTGGTGCTTTACCTTTGTTCGTTATGCACATGTCTTCATTTATTCTTTTTCCCTTATTAGCTCTATCATCCTTATGTGCCCATTTACTGCTACCAATAGGAGATCCAGTATGACCTCCCCTATACTGAGATCTTCTTCCATTCATGATGAACAGCTACAAAAATTATGTTAGAGTCACCACTCACTTTATCAAAAATGAGAAAGATGTTTGATACTTCTAATTCCCAGTGGAGTTTGTCCAATAATTTTGACTCTATAAGTAAGACTTTGATTCTGATTATTCCCTAGTAGAGTCACCAATTTGTTAGCTCTCAAAAATGCAGGTGGAATTCCTTAAGAGGCTACCAATCTCTTGATACACTTTAGGGTAACAGACAAGGTCAAGAGAGCTCGACCTTCTACTCTTTAGGTGCTGCAAACCTGGGTGGGTGTACCTCTTTGAATAATGCAAACTTAACTTATGACTATCCCTCTGAAATGGTTTATCCACAATGGCAAGTGGAAGTGAACAAATGAAATCCAATTTGAACACAGTGACAATATTTTGATCTAAGTCCTAAATGCTCAATTTAAAGATAAAGAAGCTGAATGAATTCAAAATGATGAAGTGCAGAGACTAGTGTCTTGTTGGGTATGTGGAGTCAGATGAGATCAAGATAAGCAACACCTTCTGGAAAAGACACAAATTATCTGGCATATGTTTTGTTTACAACTTGTATAAATATGCAATATGTGACAACTAAGTTCTACTTCAATAATCCAAAATGAATTTCTCTTATTACTGTGATCAATAAAAGGATTTTAATCTTTTGCTTGAAAGAACTAGTTGATTAATCACACAACTACAACAAATATGTATTGATAAATTGAACATAAACTTGTTATGTCAATTTACACAACCAGAAAATTCAATTATGGAGACAACTTAGCAACATTTTTCATTTTATTTTAACAGATAATTGACACCAGAGAAAGGTAGCAACATCAATTGAATCTCATAAATACCTCCATTATGAAAATCATGCAATAATAGCCCCTGATCTGACTGTATCTATTTGCAGTGTATCAAAATCTAATGTCTGGTCATTTTTTATTACAATTGCAAAAATCCTATTTATACACAAGCATGAAGAAAATATCAAATTAAGAACTCAAGTCGGCCCTCCACAAGAATCGGGCTCAATTCAAGTTGGCCAACAATGGTCTCAACATTCAACATTTCAGCCACAAGATTTTAAAAATTTGTTTTCACCAATGAGCAATTGACGAGACATTCATATCACCCTGCCGAAGGCAATTCAAATGCTACCATCCTGCGTCCACTGTGTTCGCATTCGCCGTAGCTCACTCGAGTTGGTAAGATGTCACACAGATCATTTTTAGTTTCACCAAAAACAAGAAGTGTCACCATAGCCCATCGCTCTCAGAGAGACCATATACCGAGATCACTATGCCAAGCTGAAGATCCTCATATACCCAAGTCGCTAGGACAAAAGAAATCTCCCATTGAACTGCATATTTTATACTATCCACATCGCTATAGCCAACAGGTATTAGGGAAACCCAATACTGATTACCATGTCACACACCGAAGGTCATCATGTAACTTTATGTCGTTGTGATCACCCAATTGTCCTGCCGATAAAACCAACACTGCACTCCATTCAACTAGACCGAGGCTCCTCATCAAGACCATACACCGAAACACAGAGGTCACACCGAGCTATCCTTTATAATATTCAACTTCACTAGGACCACAAGATTCTCTCACTGAAAAGAATACTCCTTGAGCTATCAGCAAGACAAATCAATGTCGGGGGACCTCCTGTAGACTGTACATTACTATGTTGAAGGTTCCAAATTGTGTTACATTTCAATTCACCAAGACAAAGCCATCCCTATGATGATAGAGCTCCTCATGTTCTCCATCAGCAAGACCGAAGGTCACTTGTCGAGACCTTACAACAATCGCCCCAACCAATACCGATGATCCCCTGCACATATATGTGTTGCTATGATATCATGTATCTCCCATTGATGAGTGCCCACCAAGAAAGTCACCATAACTCCCAATGATCGGGGAGACCTCCAGTAGATAACAATGCTTTACCAAAAATCACCAATCAGCCCCGTGTCGCTGAGACAGAGCAAGACCTATGTCGAAAGCCACTTGAAAGAACCTTATGCTTTGTCGGTGAAACATGTACACATCACTAAAACCCTTCAGCGAAGACTGACTCCTGTTGAAAAACCATTCCAAGCACAAGTCGGGGAGACACATTGAATTCGGTGAGACCCTATCCCGATAGCCATAACACACGCCGATAGATGTCTCTATTGTCGCCAACACAAGAGAAACATCTTGCCGATAGGCAATAGATGTTTTCCAAGAGAAAAATGGATTGGGGAGACCTCATTGCAGTCACACTGAAACACCTGAAATAGAAGATATTAGTAGAAAAACATAGTTGGTTGGGGAGACAATGGGAGACCAATACTGATATGACCAAGAATGAAAAATATGCATGACCCAATAGCTCAATGGGACAATATGGCAAGAATGGGTGAAATATGCATACGATGGGATCAAAACTAGAAATTGATGATTGAAAACCAATGTAACAACACTAAATTTTTACAGTTCCAACAAGGAGCACATAATGTTGTTAATGATTATTCTAGGTATTTGTTTACATCATTTTTCTTTAACATAGTAGCATCTCATTTGTCTTATCTTTTGCATAATGACTTATATTTTTTTCATTCAATAGTCATGTACATCAATTTATATATATTGCAGTAAAATGGTTATAATAATTATGTAATGTTTATGTTCATTCAACTAAGTAAGTACCAAGTTAAAGATATGAATGTATATATCGAGCCTCTTATTGACAAATTATTAAAGTTATGGAATGGCGTCTCCAGACCAATAGGAAAAAGACAATTTCAATTCCATGCAATGCTTGTATGGACAATTCATGATGCCCTAGGGCTAACACATTTTTTTGGTATGTTATAACATTTGACTACACTTTAACAATATTTAATTTGATGAAGTAGATATCATGAATGTTTTTAAAATAATCTATTCATTATATATAATTATAAAAATTGACATATTTAATCCAATTATATATCATCTTGCAGGTCTTCAAACAAAGGGAAAATTTGCATGTCCAATTTGTGGTCCAAAGATGAAATCTCGTCGTTCAACAAGTTTATGAAAGCAGTGTTTGATGAGTATAGGTAGTTCCTCCATAGAAATCATAAGTATTGAACTACTGAAAAACATCTTTTCAATGGGAAAGAGGAGACTACATCAAAACCATGAAGAATGTCACCTCGCCTATGGAAGTTGAATATAATAGAATTAATCGTCAAGGTTATACATCGAATCAAATTGTTTATCTATCATATATGATATGTTTTGAATTTATATTTTTATATTGTGTTGTGTTTACTCATGTTGTAATTGACAATGATTGTCATTGTTAATTTGTTTAACTTATATGCTTCATGAAGGTCGCAAGGCATTAATGGTTGGATTCCACAGGGACTAAAAAGTTATCCCAGACAATTTAGTAGGTTGCCCTACTATGAGCAACTACAAATTGTGCATTTGATACAATGCATATCGGAAAGAATATAACAGAAATGTCATGGAAAATATTAGATGGGTGGCATGACAAAGAAAAATTGTCAAAATTTGTAGTGACATTTAGGAAGCCAATCATGCAATGAAAAATGTCATTCAATTAAATAGTGATGGAGACCAAATTAATATAAGTGCCCTTCCTTGGTTATTAACAGAGCAGCAAAGCAATGCTATAAAAGAAGTCATACAAAAAATTGATTTCCACAGGATTTGCTGTGAACATAAACAATATAATAACAAAGAAAGGTGAATTTGGGTCAAGGATGAAAGCATGATTGACATACCTTCATTAAGGTAATTATTCGGTATATTATATACACTTGTATAATGCATGTACTTTTCGGTGTATTGTGTTTACTACTTTTGGAAAAATAATGAAAAGATCATTTTATAATTGTTGCAAGATGTTCTACCTCTATCTCTTCCCAGACAAACTTTGACAACAATGTCAAGAAAGTTATATATGATCTTGGAAAATACATGAGGTAAGTAGTGAGATTTTTTCAATTCGTTGTATACATCTTATAATTGCCATTTTTTTTACTTGTTATGTAATATACTATATATTTTTGTTAAATCTTGTTAATATATTTGTGCCTTCAATCACTTGTAGATGGATATCATCTAAAGAAATCCATAAAGAAGATATAAATTATTGGAAGAGAAAAATTCCTCGTCTAATGTGTGAAATGCAAAAGTGTCTACCTTCAACATTTTTCAATGCACAAGAACACTACCTCATACACCAAGTTGAGGAGATTGAATTGTGTGGACCTGTACACACAAGGTCAATGTGGATGGTTGAGAGGAGCTTGAAATTTTTGAAGGCTTTGGTTAGACAAGGAGCACATCCTGAGGGTTCTATGGTGGAGGGATATATGGTATACCAGACCATGGTGTACATTATGAATATCTTTCTAAGTTTGCAGCAAAGATCCATGTAGATCACATTTTGGATTCCAACTCCATTAACAAATTCGAAGGGAGTACATGTTGGGGAAACGTTGATTGAGGAAAGTGAGAAGTAATTATAAGATGGTCATGGAGATTAATTGAAATTCATTTTACATATGGTTTTTATGTATATTGTACTTATTTAATTTTTAATCTTCAATATTCATCAATTATAAATTAAGGTCGTATACTGTGGTATTTAACTAATTATACATCGTTTGTGAATTTCAATTTTTTTTCGTATAGTTGGTTGAGAGTGGGATGCACTACATTTGTACGTTGCCAACAATCTTGATTGGATGATAGTATGGATTGAACGATGTCAACAATCTGGTTGCACATTAACATGGGAAGATGTGGCTTCATTGGTTAAAGAAGCTGATCGTAATGGAGATTCCAATGTTACACAAAGGGAAATTGATTTAGCATATGGTTTAAGAGATAAACAGGTACATATAAATATATTAATCACCCATATTATTTAATTATTTTCAAGTATATTGATCTATATATATCTTGATATTGTTTTCTTTGCATACATTAGGCCAAGAATAAATATGTTTATCAACTGATGATATTGCAATAATTTTTACATGTTTGACATATTGCAGGTGAAACACCACAAGGCTATGTGGTGCAATGGTTGTAAATTTTGAATCAAAATGTTAGATGACATGAAGAAAACTTGTGATTCTGGTATAATTGCAGTCTTTCAAGTGACTAATGTTTCATCTAGAAGCGACATACATCCAGAAGTCTCAGAAAATTGATACTATGGGATTTTGGATGATATACTTGAGTGTGACTTTAAGTTCTTCATATTAATTTTTTTTGCCTTCCTATGGTACAAGCTATGATTGAATGAAAATGATCCTGAGAGAATTGTTATTGAACATGATAATGGATTTACCATGGTTAATACAAGGTTGATCGAGTGAGCTGGAAATGAGCCCTATGTTTTTCCAAGCCAATGTAAGTAGGTATTTTACTCAAAGGTTCCAGGTAAACTGGGTTGGTCATTTGTTGTTAGACATGATCCAAGAGGAAGGCCGGTACAGTATAATGTGGTGGAAGAAGAAGATACCGAAGAACTAGAAGATGATGTAGATGATGATCAGGATCAATGGTTAGTTGATGATGTCCCTGACGAAGATGTTGAAGAGGAGGAACTAGATGATGATGATGTAGGAGTTAATGTTCATGAAGATGACATCCATATGGATGATGACATTATCGAAATTGATATTGATGATGATGATATGACCAATCCTTACAATGTTGAATCTAGATTGGATGATATAGACAAAGAGTTGGATGAAGAAGAAGATCAATGACATTGAAATGTATAAGTTATGCGATTATATTATCTATTTGATATTAATTTCTTGATAGAATTATATTTGACTTATGTGGTTATATAATTAATTCATGATGTTTCTAATATTTATTCCATTACATAATTAAATTAATGATGTACTTTTTAATATTTGAAAGGTCAAAAAATTAAAACATTTCAATAGTGATGTTAACAACTTTGAAATTAGTGTGTTTTATGTTTCATGTGATCATAAAAGATTAAAAAGTCAGTTGTAGAGGTGGTTGTTCAGTGGTTGACGTGTATGTTGGTTCTTTTTAAAATGTAACTAGGTTTGTCTTCTAATATACCTATGGAATTTCCAATTCCAATTGAAGGTAGCTCAAAGGACCTAGACCAACTGACAAGGACTTTAAAATCCTCCTACACTTTGGGCTCTACAAGACTTGGGAGGGTGATCCCTTAATGTGTTTACAACCTCTGCACCATTATTATAAACAACATTAACAATAGCAAATGATCTCACTTAATAGCTCAACACGATAAGATAATATCAACTAGAATTGGCTGTTCATAGACAATATCAACTATCTTGGAGCGTGAGATAACTAAACACAATCCATTGTATAAGATAGTCAATGATTTGCAATTTTTAGCAAGCTCTAGGCAAAGACAAATAAATCTGAACTACACTAATAATTACAACTTAGATCAGTGCCATATATCCATTGCAGGAGTCAAATTCATAAGCATCTAGAGGTTTATAACAGATTTAATACATCACATATAAGATCCCTGACAATATTGCATTACAATTTCATCAATATTCATTCTAACCCATGACTACTTATCAAATCCTTATATAGCACATATCTGCCTATAATCCCATTCAAGCATTTTGATTAATTCCTTGAATTAAAGCTAAAATAGAATCATACACATCACAACAGTGAGATGGATAAAACAACCCTTAGTTATTTCGTTCAAAGTTCAGATATGTGTGTACAATGGAGAGACATGAGCTCGAATTTTCATTTCAACTCAAATGCTAGTACTGTTATACAACATTAAATCTCTATGAACTCAAAACCTAAATTGCATTTCTCTAAAACCATCGGATATGTAGAACATATATGCTTATAATCCCATTCAAGCATTTTAATTAATTCCTTGAATTAAAGCTAAAATAGAATCATACACACTACAACAGTGAGTTGAACAAAACAACCCTTAGTTATTTTATTCAAAGTTCATATATGCACATATAATGGAGAGAGATGAGCTTGAAATTATCATTTCAATTCAAATGCAAATACTGTTATGCAACATTAAATCTTCATGAACTTAAAACCTATCACAGAGTGACTAAGAACCTAAATTGCATTTCCCTCTAAAACCATTGATCTTTACAATCAGCTCTACAACTTCTCCTAGACTCGATCAAAATTATCTAACTTGCTAACTCATACTTCTGGCCTTGAAATCCTTCTTATAGAAAAATGAAGGAGCAAACAAGCTTTAGGCCAGAAAGTACACACGTCACCAGCCGATTAGAGCACCTGATGATATTCCAAAAATCATTATAACTGCAATCATCTTGGAGCATATTCTCATTCATCATGTCGGCGGAGGAAGATTGATGCAATAAAAAAAAACCATGTGAAACCCATGCCAAGAAATCCATCAACACAAAACTGGAATCATTGTAACTACAACATCCAATTTGCCACCTGTCAGTAACCCATTCTTTTTACTCATCATCATTCAAATACTTAGCCACCCACCTCTGGTATTCTTCATCAGTTGACCAGTCAAAATTAATCACCTCACTTACCTTTGTACTATAAGGCATATACTTTGTCACTACCTGATTAGCATCTCTTTCAAAAGATTCCAAAAATGAGCCGGTACCAATAATGTTATCCATACAATTCACCAACAAATCATAATCCAAGTCATCACAAATTAATTTAATTTGATTATTTATGACCTTACTCACTTGATCCTGCCATTGTTGGAGTGTTATGATTTTCCCCTTCTCAGCAATTATATCAGATAACAATGTGTTACCCCAATCTTTGAAATTCTTTACCAACTCCCTAATCTTCCTACTTAAATCATCTGGTCAGGTCTGAAAACCTTGCAATGATTTCACTAATATATATGTAGGATTCAATGATTGGGGCCTGTTATTTATATCAAACCTTGAGGCTTTATTCATAATATTTAGATCATTTTCCCTAGGGATCCAATTTTCAATTATTGGAATCACTATCCCCTGATCCCTATCAATATTCTTTATTGCTTCAAATAGCAAACAATACAAAGAATGATAGAGGGAAATTTATTATCTACCCTTTCATTTAAATGCTCCAAAATAGTAGTAACAATTTATTTTTCTTTTGAAAGAAAATGATGCAAAGGCAAAGGAAGAAACAACAATACTTAAAACAATTCAATCCTTTACCAAAATCACTTCAATTTCCTTGAATTTCTTCATGGCTACAAAACCCAACTCTCCAAACTTGACCCTAAACCTTTATAAAACTCAAATCAGACCTTCATACATCTTAAAAATCATAATTTTGACAGAAATAAACCATTTACACAACCTTATTTCTCTGTTTTATCATATTTACCAATTATTTGCACCAAAAACTCAAATTTTGCTTGAAGGGAATCAAAACACTAAATCGGGTGTAATTTTCAAACCAGATTGAATATCAAAAAACTAAATACATTTTTGAGCACCCATTTCAGCCATTAAAAACATATTTCATTTTTAGGTACACTTGGTTTGGAACACAGGCTTTCTATTCGGACTTCTTTGTTACAATTTAGATTGAAATAACCAGATATGCATGCAAACAGTCACTTATAATTTTCACATATCAAAAAATTAATCCAATCGCTCTGCTGAGTCTTTAGAGGATATCATTACATACATTTTCTCAAATTTTTAGAAAAATCCAACAGTTAAATTTTGAGAAACACAAATTTTACTGCAAACTGTTACCCTAGATCAAAATTTAGACTGTTTTTACAAAAAATAGCATAACTTCTCTAAAAATGAACCAATCTGCATGAAATGAATTGGAAATGGAAGATGATTATTCCCTATAACACTTACAAACATTTATTCCATCATTTGAGGCTGTACAAATCCATACAAAGTCTGGAAACTGTGAATTTTCTGAAGAAAATTACAGAAAACTATGCTTTCTATTATTCCATTTCAAAATTTCAATCACCCACAAGCTTATGAGCGTACAAAGAGCCTTTTTAAAGACATTACAAAATGAATAATCAGTTTCCAACTGATTTCAAACTTCCCACTAATGTTTAGTCTCTAATGACCTCTTAACAACTAATTGTTGCTTAATGCAACTTTTTACATGTTTTTTTGCAATTTTGAACTTTTGTGTTGACAACTTTTGGATACATTGGCATATTTTAACATTTTCTTAAATTACCTCCTAAAATAAATGATAAATGACTCAAATAACCTTAATACAAGGTAAGAACACAAAAATTGAATCAAATTCTTAAATTTCCATAATGAGGCATAATTGTGTCAAGGTGCTCCTGCACCAGAAAACCCTCCTCTTTTACCATTAATGATGTTTGTAATTCATCAATTTTATGTATTAGTTGCCTCTTTTTTGGATCAACAGAGCACTCTATTTTTTCATCAATTTGTTCTAGAGGAGGGGTGAGAACAGGATTTTGAATAGGAGACCCTAGTGTAGAAACATTTGGAGAAGCAGGAGGCATTGACCCTACTGTGGGAGGTAATGTGTTGGTTCCTAGAGCACTAGATGTTTCCCCACTATTTCTATACTTGAACCTTTCCACTTCAATATATAGCTCAACATTCCTCTATTGCATTTTACTATATTCTTCAATTAAAATGTTATACTTCTCCATTAGGCTCTTTCTTTAAGCCTCCTCCCTTTTAGCAGTCTTTTGGGCCAACTTGGCCACATTCACAATTAAATTAGTTGCTTCGATGGTTGAAGTCTCTAAAGCCCTCTTTATTATTAATCCTCATTTAAAATTTGGATTAATATTAGCAATGTCTAGCTTTCTTCCTTGTGGAGCCAAAGCCCAAATTGCTAAAGTCTCATATTCTTCACTGAAGGCAGAGTTTTGCAATGCTGCCTTAACTTATTCTTCAAAATCCTAAAAAGGATTCTTGGACTTCATAATGGCATTCAAAGCCACTACATCTGCGATGTACCATTCAAGAAAAATCAAAACACCAGTCTGACTCACAATTTGTCTCCCTTCTTCAGGAGTGATGTTTTCGAACACTTCCATTAGTTCAACTTTTACTTCATCATTCTTCTGATCTGACCTGTCAAGCCTTAGTTCTCTTCTCTCCTTGCATTTATTTTGATATTCCTAAAATTTTATCCTTCATACCAATTACAAGAATACAAGAGTATTTACAAAGGCATTGTCATCTAAGAACTCCTTGCAAGCCTTCATTCTTGCATCCTGCACACTCTTACCCTTCATATCCAAATTGGATAGAACCAATTCAGCTGACCTAGGAGGGGAAGGCATACCAACCTATATGTCTTGATCAGTAACAATAATTTCATCTATCAGATCCTCAAGTGGCTGATCAGTTCTTTGCCTCTGAGGACGTGGCTCAAATGGTGGTGATGGGGGACTGCGCTCTAGTGAAGACTGTAATTCAATGATCTTGACTACCCTAGGTACTTTGAATTTTGGACCTAGTTGTGAAGGCGCCTTCATTATTTGCTTCCCCTTTCTGTCTACTTCTTCCTCATCACTGCTAGTATCCCTTTTCCTCCTATAGATGAGTCGCCTTTCTGTAGGCTGATATACTGACCTTGTTTCAATTGTCCTATCACTTTTTCCTTGCATTTCAAGACTTAGCCTTAAATTTATCCTTTTGGTTGTCAAGGTGTCCATAATCTCCTTGAATTTTTTCATTAGAAAATCAAATTTCTTATGGTATGGAGTGAATTCCATTAGTGGATTATAATTCGGATCCATTTCATGCACAATATCTAGTAGCTTACTATAAGCTATCCATTTCTCCTTGTTCAATTCCTGCTTACTTAAATCAAATTCATATTTTATCAAGTCCTCAAAGAAATTGAGCTCATGTGCAAACTTGTCACCTTTTATTCTTTGACTAAAAAGAGCAAAGAAACCTTTAGGATCATGTTGTCACCTTAGACCAAATCTCAAATGGTAATCAACAAAGAATTTATCAAAATGTGTCCAACCTCCCTTTGAAAATGTAAAGTTAGACACTACTCTATAATCAGGGAATAATGTTCCCTTCCCATTTCTAGTAAGTTTGTCTTCATAAATACAACCCATCTGCCACATAACTTTTGTAAACCCTAGTCTTGGTGGCACATTGTATGGCAATATGTGAGGGGTTCCTTGAAATCCATATATTCTTAAGATAGTGCTGACTAGATATGGGATAATGTCACCCTAGTTATGTAAAACCCTCAATTCTAGTTTCCTCTCCTTTGGCTTAAGGAAATAATGCACTTCCTCAGGGATCCTAGGTACATTTACTATCAATCTAGCCCTTAATCTTGAAGCAAAACAATTATCAAATTGCACATAACTGGTGTTTTCCTTATTACAGGATAGATCTACAACCCATATCTGTACTGGCAATCTTTCTCCATCAACTAATTGCCTTAAGTTCATCTTCTCAGCAAAAAAATCAACATTCCTAAACATGAACATATGCATCAACATGGAATACCAAAAGAATTGAGTACCAGTATCACCTTTCTGCAGTTTCAACATCCCTTCATCTATCCTCTCCGCCAAAAAAGAAGCAAAGTCATATGTTACAGAGAATTTAGGGTGTTGTATTTGCACCCACATGAACATGTATGCAATTGGCATTAGTGCATGAGGACTGAAACCCAAAATATGACATAGTGAATAGAAAGTAGCCAGGAAAGGCTTTGCAAAACAATTCAATGTGAAGGGTTTCTGGTCACTAGGGCTGATGTGAAATTGTGAACCTCCTGCCTTAACTAGATGAGGTGGAAGCAGCTTAACCCTAAAAATAGATTTCAGTTTTGTATACTCCTGCTTCATTTCCTCAAAATTAATAGGAACCAAGTCATCACTTGGCTCACTCAAATCAAAAGTTTGTTGGATAACATCTCTATTAATTTCTAATAGAACCCCTTTATCATTATCTCTAATTACCCGTGTGATGGGGTTATATCTCATGGCCACTACCCTAAGTAAGTCCACATCAGGGAACACATTTGGTACAACCAACTTACCCATGTCATACATCCATCCATTTGAGAAAGGGTCAGAAAAATTCCTATGTCCATACCATAATTTAAACATCTCTAAGCCAGTGAGTGGAACCCTAGCATCAGCAATGTTGGAACTATTATACAACAACCCCTCCCCTAGGATTTTCCCTTGCAATAACACTACACCCTTCTATCATTTGTTGACAATGGAAATTGATCTAGGAAATCATTGTACAAGTTTCTTTTCAAATACTCAATGTGCCTAGAGTGTTGCTTGGGTCGCACCATTTTAGACAAACTAGGGCTTCACTACAATGTTACACTTCAAGTAGCTATGACTAAGCAGAGATAGGAAATTACAGAGAAAATACTGCAATTCCTCACAATTTATGATTAAACTATAGCCCCAACAAAATATTTTAATGAGCTCACTGACACACATAGCAGACCCCCCTTCCCAAATTTAGGTGCAGAATGATTGGGAAACAGAGAAAATAAACTCATGGCTTTTTTCACACAAACACCAATTTCTAGCTGCAGCTGCTCACAATTTCACCTTTGGTTCTGAAACTATTTTTTACAAAATACTTTGATGCCTTGTGATACAAATGAAGTAATTAAATTACTTTTATGTCGATCAAATCTTGCCAATAGATGTCTCATCCACTATTAAAGCTCACTCATGGGCTACACAAACAACTCCAACCATATTTGATATAGATTTAAATTTGAACTGTTGATCCTCCAGTTTGATCAAATCATTGAAAACCACCTTCAAAATAGGCTGACATAATCACCGACACAAAAATAAGGGGCCAACCATGCCATAAGCTGCAAATGAAAACCACATGTCGGTTGCCCGCAATACCGCAATCCCTTGATTTACCATCACAGGATGGTGGGCAACCATTGATCCTTCTCATTAGAGATCCTACTCCTTCAAAAATGGTCACTGTCCTTTCCATTAATTGTCGAGCAGCTTTTCCCTCAAAATTATAATATCTACATTGAAATAAAGCATGTGCATCTCATAAGCACTTTCGTAATCTGCCCCTTAACACATTTAGAACCAACTAATGCTTCCTTCACTCTTTAGACCTCATTAGATGAAACACATGGCAAGTGCCTGTGATATCACGATCCTATAATTCCTAATCGTAGGATGGTGAGTACCATTGATTTGTAGGAAATAGATCAACAATAGCGCTAATTCAAACCTCTACAAAATAAAATCATCGATGGCTACCTTTAAAACAAGCTGACACAATTGCCAACATGGTGATAAGGGTCCCACCTTACCATACACTAAGAAGGAAGTTCACGTGGTGGTTGCTCATGATATCGCAATCCTGAAACTTCTAATTGCATGATGGCGGGCAACCATTGATCCTGAGCATCAATGATCTCGTTCCTTTAACACAATCGCTAGCCATGTCGTTAACTTTCGAGCAGCTTTTCTAGCAAGATTATAACATATCTGTTGATTTAGAACATGTGTGTCTCGAGAACACTTTAGTAATCTGCCCCTTAATACATTTAAAGCTGGCTAGTGTTTCCTTTAACCTTTAGGCTTCATCCGATGAGACATGTGGCGCCCGCCTGTGATTTCGCAATCAACCCAAGCACCATCGTGGGATGGCAGGGAATGGCTCAGATCAAATGGCAGTTGGTCAGCGATAGCACAAATTTGATCCCTCGGATAGGACATGTGGCGCCCGTTCTTGATTTCTCAATCCTTCAATTCTTAATCACGGGATGGCGAGCACCATTGATATCTACAAGAAATAGATCAACGATAGCACTAAATCAACCCTTGCAAAATAAAACATTCATTAAAAGGAGAAGTGGGCATTACTAG
>VDFB02270651.1:660749097-660760305 GCA_007258455.2 Sequoia sempervirens
CACCTCCCAATTACTCTCGGGTATATAGAGAGGAGGAAGAGGGAGATAAAAAGAGAAATAGAGATAGAGATATAGAGTAGGAGAGATGGAGGGAGAGATGGAGTGAATGAGAGAGAAAGGGGGGAGAGGGAGAGATAACTCAATAGATAGAGGGGGGAAGAGGGAGTGACATAGATAGTGGGAGATATAGAGATATAGAGAGCGACAGGGAGAGACATATCAATCACCCTCCCTATATCTCTATCTATTCATCCTTATC
This sequence comes from Sequoia sempervirens, assembly GCA_007258455.2. NCBI lineage: Eukaryota > Viridiplantae > Streptophyta > Pinopsida > Cupressales > Cupressaceae > Sequoia > Sequoia sempervirens. The sequence continues at coordinate 660,749,357 of VDFB02270651.1, forward strand.
TCTTTTATCTCTCTCTTACCCCTCTCTATCTCTTTGTTCCCCTTCTATTTGTATGTTTCTAATATCTCCCTCTCTATATTTCTTCCCTATATTTATCTTTAATCTCCTTTAAGTGTGCAATGGGTACATTGAAGAGGCCTTAAAGAAGAACTATCATATCTTTAATCAAATGGCATGCTACCTTGAGCATAACTCCCAAAGGACACATGCCATCCTTGGATTGTTGACATGAAACAACCAATCAAAATTTAGTTTCTCTCTCTCATAGTAATATATATTACTATTATATTAAATATATATTATATTAATTATATTTTGTATTATATAAAAATATACTTATTATTAATTATTAATTATAATAAATTTATATATATTTAATAATTTTGTTAAAGAATATAATATCTAATTATAATAAGGGGAATAATTATATTATTTATTATGTAAAATATAGCTAATATATATTTAACTATATTATAGAATATTAAAACCTAGCTAAATGGCGCCAAAATTTTGAACTTAATTAACATACTGTAAAAGCTAACAAAACTAGGTTGTAGCTCGTCAAATTGGAGAAGTGAAAGGTCAATGCCAACGCCAAGGAAGAGTTTGGAGTAGTGAAAACAAGGTCAATTCCAGTGTCGAGGAAGAGTTTGGAGGAGTGAAAACAAGGTCAATACCAATACCGAGGAAGAGTTTAGAGTTAAAACAAGGTCAATACCAGCGTCGAGGATGAGGTTGAGGGCACTCATGGAAAATCGACGACCAAGGGGCAATGAGTACTATAAGTTTGGCACCCTCATTCTCTTTAACCTTCAATTTTCATGCCTCATTTCCAAAGATCTTCTCATACATTGGCACCCCCATTGTCATAAAATGGTATAAGATAAGACAAAAAAAATAAAATGGCTTATACATAGCATATCCACCTACAATCCCATTCAAGGATTTTAATTAATTCCTTGAATTAAACCTAAAACAAGAATCATACACACCACAACAGTGAGATGAATGAAACAACCCTTGATCATTTTATTCAAAATTTAGATATGCTTGTACAATGGAGAGACATGAGTTTGAATTAATCATATCAATTCAAATGCTAGCACTGGCCATAAAACATCAAATCCCATGAATTAAAACCTACTACGAATGACTCAAAACCTAAATTGCATTTTCCCTAAAACCATCGACTTTTACAATTTGCTCAGAACTTCATCTAGACTCACAAAAATATCTAACTTGCTAACCCACATTTAGCCTTGAAATCCTTTTTATAGAAAAAGGAGGAGAAAAAAAGCATCAAGCCAAAAAGCACACGTGTCACCAGCCAATTGGCCACCTTGTACTCTTCATCAGTTGGCCAATCAAAATTGATCACCTCATTCACCTTGACACTATAAGGTTTATACTTAACTACCACCTGATTCACTTCTCTTTCAAAAGACTCCAAAAATGAGTTGGTGTTAATGATTTTGTCCATACATCTCACCAACAAATCATAATTTGAGATACCCTATTTTTTAGGGTTTTGTAGTCCAAACATGATATAAAGTGGCTCTTACACTTTTTGTGATTACTATAGCTTGTGTAAGAGGCCCTGTGGATACTGTTGTAATTGTAGGATGAGAAATAAAGAAAGTATAGCTGTTGTCCTCAATAGTTTTGTGAAGAAAAGCATGTGAAATGAGAGGTTCAAGCCTAGGTTTCAACAAACATGTATGGGAGATCTAATTTTATGAATTTTTATCCATGTGTAGACCTAATGGGTTGTTTTTGAACACTAAATATAAATGATACACACACACACACATACACACATATATATATGTATGTATATGTATTTTTAAATGTAAATGTAAATGCAATTACTGGATGCTCTCCTAGAACAATAAATGCAACATATCATTAAAGAAACCTATATCTATGTATATAAATGTGTATTTCTAAATGCAAGTGTAAATGCAAAGAGCATATGGTTTTGTAGTGTTATAAATACAACATATCCATAAATGAATGTAATTAAAATTCTAAAGTATTCAACACATATAATATGAAATCAATCAAACTATTAAACTACATGAGAAATAAATGAAAATAGTATATGCATATGTATGTGTATTTGTAAATGTAGGTGTAAAATAAATAAGAATAATGAAAATTATAAAAGAATACAAGGAAAGGTCTCCTCCCTTCTTGGTAGTGATAACCTCCTCCACACACAACCCTTAAAAATTATGAATAGAGGAATATAATCTTTGAAGAACTCAAACTTGATTCTCTCCTACCTGATGCAATTAGTCATTTTATCCTTACAAACATTTATAGTGATTACTAGAGGCACATAGACCAATTCTTCATAATAGAAGAATTTGATCATACTTTTCCAATGATGGCATTATGAGAAAACCTTCGGTTAAATGAATAATTCCTAGCTAAGTTCTTTAAATCATTTCCAACCATATAAGAGAAGACCGCTGCTATGCGTACCTGGATACCATGGAAAAAGGCTAGTCTTTGGGCTCTTTCATCAATCATCCTACCTTAAAACATACCAAAAATATCCTAGCAATTAGACATAGGAAGATTTAATATGACTTAAAAAAAATTATTACCAAAGCGTAAACTTATGATGACTTAAACAGGCCTAGTACACACTCCCTCCCCATTAACCACTTAGACATATGGAAATTAAATATAAATTTTCTGCTATTTTTAGTCATTTAGGTGTCCAATAAACCACTTGGTGGTTTTTCCCTTCAAGTTTATTTACTTGAATGAAGAGAAAAAGTCCTTTGATTACAATTAAAGAATACATTTGAGGCCTTGGTTGTGTAACTGGTGGACCATAGTCACATTTAACACTTGTTACAAAGTTTGGGAGTTAAAACGTTAAGTAGATTTGATTTGTGATGGACACATTTGGATGGTAGTAACAATAGCTTGCAATCTATCAAGACTTGATTACCTTATAACCTGTGAAATTTAACAATGAAATGATAGATTAATCATAATGTCACCTTGGGATCACATCACCATGAAAGAACTTCATCCAACATCCTTATGAGTGCAGTGTACCACCAAATAGGTATTTTCCAGATCTGGCTTCCTCGAAAGAGGGAAATTCAAGAAGAGAAGAGGAAAGCGACATGTAGTGCATATCTTAAAAAGGAGATCAACTAGAGGTCAAAAGATTAGAAGAAAATTCTGTAAACACATGGAATTTTTCTTGTTGAAGGGGGGTCATGTTCTTATGATGATGAGAGCATAGGAAATGACAAGGTGCCCTTGAGGTACAAACATCTACATAAACAATGGTATCTAAGGAATTCCTCCAATAAACACTCCAATTTTTGTGTCAACGAGGATATATCGCATAGCACCATCATCATTACATGGTTTGGGCCTATTTGCATGACGACATAAAGGTTGTTATGACAGTTAATCAATTGATGAAGTATGTTAGACTTATTCCAGCTAACAAAGATTGGATGCAACTAGTTTGATATACAGACGTATGCGTAGGTATGCATTGTCAAGAAATTATATACAACTAAAAGATAAGGATCAAAATAAAGGAGTGGCTATGTACATTGACAGAAGGCCAAAAGCATTAGGGAATATTGTAGGGTTTATAAAACATGACCTAGGTCAACAAATAAGCAAACCCAATTGCATATTCGAAAGTGAGGGAAATCGTATATTTGTATGTGCGATAAAATAAATAACCGCAAGGGAAGAGTTGCTGATCAATTACAATTTGAGTCACTTAGTTACAAAAATAGTTACTATGGGGTGGTATGTACTATGTACCATTTTACCTAACCTCCAATTATGACTCCAATATACCGCTTTTATTCTTATGTTTTTTTCATAAGTCTATTGGTTTCATTTTGGTAATGTTTTTTATATTTAATTTTTGTCACAGGAGGACATTGATCATATGAGAAGACTCGCCTAGAGCACAGATCACAATGTATCTTCTTCTGCCTCGGCTGGTTTACCTCATTGTAATTGTACAAATTAGATATGAGCAAAATGTTTTATTATTATATTTTTTTCATAAGTTTTTGGGTTAATTTCAATACTCTTTTTAATATTCTGTTGGGTCGACTGATTGGGAAAGGCACAGAGTAGAGGAGAGCATCCATAGTGAGGTGTAGTCAATATTTTGTGATGATGACATCACTTATTCAACAAACCCTTTTGATATGATAAAGAAGCTCATGAAAAATGCAATGAATAAATGACTAAGTTGATGTTCAAAATGCCTCAAACAAATGAGATAAGAGAGAGGGTTAAAGTATTGACAGAGAGATTACAAAACTTGCAAGTTGTCATGAGGTCTTTAATTATAACATAAGTTCATTAATGGTTTTATATTTTGTACTCTTTTATGTCATGATGAAAGTACTACAAGTGCTTCCCGAGGAGTAAGGGTTGGTACAAGTGTCCATCTTGATCTTCCTATGCATACATCACATTATCCGACCCCATCATTCGTGCCTATATTATCGTCTGAAATGTCGGCAACACATACCATGCAGGCATCCGTTAATGCACCCTTTGGCAGTGAACACATACCAGAACATGCGTCAGGACATGTACCTAGGGATGCAAAGGCCACTAGTACTGGAGATGATTTAGCATCATTTCCTGGATCTTCTCGTATTACTAGTATGGGAACATTGCCGATCACACTTGTGGTGACTGAGGATTTCATTCCCATAAAGATAGAGAAGGTCCCGAGTAATTTAAAATGTTTTAATTATTATTCTATATAATCCAATTGAAATTTACTTATTGATCACTCTTTTTAGACTATTGATCCCATGATCATTTTGCAAGAAATCATGTTTTCTATAAACATCTAAGTGATATTACATTGGAGCTCTTTGTGCCCAACATACGTACACAGTGGAATGCCCAAAATGAAGATTTAAAAGATGAGCTCACTAACCATTTAGTTGTATTGTTCAGTGATAAAAAATTCAACTGAACCAAGGTCCTTAAGAAAGCTGGTACCTGTTGTGCCCTTAGCACATACGCCCCGTTTGGAATGGGGACCCTCTTTTTCTTTCACCTTGCTAGGTGGTTTTTTTTTATCACCGCCTCATTTTGTATGCCCCATTTTGGTGCACCGAGTGGTCATCTTACATTTGAAGTTTCATCATGAGTCCACCATACTTCTCCCTTTTAATTTTGTCAAGTTGGGGCACCTTGTGGGCTCTCCCTGGTAGTTTTCCTTTGCCAGCGGCCTTAGGCCTGACTGGGCCCGCCCCTTCGAGTTTCCCTAGCCCAGTTTCCCTGTTGTGTCCACCATTCCCAATGGCGAATGGGTTGCATCTTCCCAGGACTCGGAACCCAGACCCTTGTTCTCCATCCGATGGAATTTTGTGAAGTTTTGGCTACTTTCAGACCTTCTGGGCCTAGGACCTCAGACTTCCACTTCCAGGGTTCTGTGGGGGTCTTGCCATTCCTGACGACAAACCTCTGGTGGAGCTCCGCCCTCTAAGCCCTGACCTCCCCTTTGCCACCGATGATTTCTAAGTTGAACTTTTTAAATGGCTGCTGCCCTACATCCTCCCAACCGCCAAACCCTAGATCTCCCACCGCCATCCGTGAATTCAAATCCACCAACCCATATGTTTGTCATACATGCATTTAATGTGGCCATTAATAGTAGTGGGGGTATAAATATCTTGCCCAAACCTGTCATTCTCACTTTTTAGTGCTATAGAGAGAGGTCAAAGCTTGCCAGAAAGGAGTCCACTATCTTTGAGACCTTTGTGCTCACACCCGTTGCCGTCACTTGTTGACCATTAGTTGATTTCACACCTTGCCGCATCGAGTGTCTGAGTTAGGTTTTCCATCCACCCCCCTGAACAATTTTTTCATGATTTTTAAAGCTTAAAATGAACAATAATGATCAAAAGGACATTTGAATGATGAAACATGACATAACAAACAAAACCCACATCCTCAAAACTCGAGAAACCTTTGAAAACAACCCTACACTCGAATCAGAACTTGTCCTTCATGTGGGCATTCTTCAAGCAGGGGCATTCACCTCTTGCGGTCCTAGACACTCCCTTCACTAGCCGGGAATTAATGAAATAACCAAAATTTTCAAAATGGCTCCTTCATCACCCAGGCCCAAAACCCTGGACTTCCACCGGTAACTCGCCGTTTAGCATACCAAACTTGAGTTTTGAAGGCGACCTTCATTTTGACCTTCTGGGCTTGGGCCTTCGAGCTTCCACATTCAAGATTCTGCTCCTCTCTTGCCATTATTTGATGGTGAAAGGGTCCCATCTGCCCGGTCCTCAGGTCCTGCCTGGTAAATCACCGTTGAATCTTGACTTTTACCAAATTCCCTCTGGCTCCCTGAGTCCTGGTCTTCGGGCTTCCGCCCTCGAGATTCTGCATGGTCTTTGCTGTTGTGAATAGTGAATGCCTGGCATCCTTCCACCTCCCAAGCCCCGGGCTTCCATTTGCTGCTCAGGACCTCATACTGAACTCTAAAGGTCCTTGACCATGTCAGGCTCTGCCATCTGGGACTCTGTCCCGTCTCTGCCATTGAAAAATTGAAAATCTTTCTTTCCCTTCCGAGCTCCAGGCTCCACCTTCCCAATCACCATAAAACTTGTAGTGAAAATCTAGCGTCCAACTGAGGAGTCGGGTTCAGTCTACTAGGCCGCCCCCTCCAGACTTTCGTCTGACGATCGCCGTCTCGGATGACGAAAGCACAATGGCATCCTGCCCCTTGGGCCCGAACCCTTGAACTTTGCAAAATTGTCGACTGCCCTTTGATTTGCTAAGCCTCGAACCCTAGAGTTCTATCTTCGGAACTCCGTTTCTACTTGGCTGTTCCAAACAACCATCTCTAGATGGCTTTCTGGCCTTGGACCTCTAGATGCTCCTAAATCAATCCAAATGAGCTCAAATTTGAAATCTGATCTTGACCCATGTGCTTAAATTTGACCCTCTTTGTTGCGACCCCTTTCAACCATCAAAGCTTGGTCGGGAAAGATCTCTTGGATCACTCCAGGCCAGTTGCCTTTCCAAAGAAGCATTCCTGCTAGGGAAGTCTGGCCCTTTGGGCCCAGACTGTCCCAAAGCCCTCAATCAAAATACTAATATCGTTGGGAGATAGAAGTATCATTTTATTAATGATAATTTACTTTAAACTGATTTCATTGGATTTTGACTAACATGAACGCTTTTGTGATCAATTGCACTGACTACACCTTTGCTTGTAGAATATATGGAATCGAGTGCAAGACCTTTGCGAGCAGTTGTGGAAAAGGACAAAGGAAAGAAGTCGAGCAAGACTGCTCAAGGAAAAGAGGATAAGGACCAAATGAAATACCAGTTCCAGGGTGAGCCTCTGCACTCAAAAGTTACCACAGATTGGAAAGAAATCAACGACACCAATATAGGCCATGTCAATATTAACAAATTTACACAAAGGGTTAGGGTCAATCCAATGACCAAGAATGCAAGACTGATAAGACAAAGTGGAATTGCAAAGTTCGAAGGATTCCTTCCATCCCTCGTAGCCCCCGAATTGGTCATGGCTTGTCGGCAGGCATATCAACCCAACACGAGGACAATTTTTGACAGGGATGGTAACATTCTCACCCACATGTTAGCTGAAGGAATCACAAAGACCTTCCATATCCCAACTTTTCAAGAAATGGAAACACCTACCATAGAGGAATGCCAGGCAGCATGGGATGACAACCCGATAGGCTACAGAAGGTTAATAAATCAGCATTGGCTTAAAGAAAAATGGGGTAGCGCTACAAAGGTTCCTCAAGAACTCTTTCGCAATGACTTCTACGAAGATTACCATGACTTAGTCACAATGCTAAGTAGGATAATGGGCCTCCCTACAGCTGCCTTCTTTCAGGAATGGATGGTGTACTTCATCAAATAGATCCTTCATGGGAATGAGGACGTCACCACAAAGATTTCATTCTACTAGGGAGGTATAATAAGTGACTGCTTCCATGAGCAATTTGTCAATGTCAAGAAGAGTTCTAAGTTTTATATGACTTCATATCTTGTTTATTCCTTGGAAAACATGTAGAGATAGTATAACAGATTGTTTGTGGCACCTAATGAGGAGCAGGGTCGAAGACTCAAGGCCTATGACAAATACCCCTAGCTCCAGTACTGAAACTTCAAGAGGGAGTATTGTAGAGTGAATGATGCCTTCATTGGCCACAGCATCAGAATGATTTCTAGGGATTTTGAAAGGAGGGTTTCCCATAGTGCTCAAGCATTCTTAAAGCAATATGCCTTCCTTTTCATTCAATACCCGAAGTTCACATACATCCATGCCCAAGGCTTCACTAAAAGGCCAAAAAAGCTGCCTCGATACCCCAATGACCTGATCATTCTACTGGAGCTTTCTCGACAGCTCCAACACATACAGGCAGTCTTCAGCGGCAAACATGTGGTAGGGATCTCTTATCCCATGACCCTCGGTCAGGGCATGTATAAACTACAAACTTCCTAGTGTGCTGGTAACTCCGAGAAAGAACTGAAAGATTACCATTTTCATCTACACATTTCTCACCCGCGGATGAACCCATATGGGCATATAAGGAAGGCACTAGGACTGGGGTTCGCTCATCTACACCACATTGAAGACTTTTGGGGGGATTACCAGGATGATAAAGAAGTATGTGCAAGGCACTATATGTTGATGACTGCACATTTTGTAAGGAAGGTGCAACAATTTCCAATACCAGACCAATTCGAAGAAGACGAGAGCACCATAATGGACCCCAGGTACTCCTCAGTCGCCAATTTTCCAATACCAACAATTGACTAGGATGAGCAGGAGGTCAATGACCTTGATATTATAACCAAGCCAATCTTGGCTTGTACCAAGGAGTGGGTTGATGGACAGGTGGCCCGATTAAAACAAGGGGTGGTCCTAACGTACAAAGGACTCAAGAGTGAACCAAGTGCCACGGAAGACGCTGCTGCCACCACTTCAATGGGCGTGACATATAAGTCTCCTCTAGTTACCAGATCCAAGAAGAGGAAAGAGATAGAAATAGAGCAGTCTCATAACCCCAAGGTTTATACAAGGAAGGATCCAGGGGGCTCACCTTCTAAGAGGCTTAAGAAAATAGAAGGCACCATGGAGTAGCCCTTAATTCGAGAAGAAGAAGCAAAAGGTACTAATCAAATCAAACCTATTTTGGCTCTCCCTATTTTGGCTGCCCCATCATCTACCTCTCTGGCTATGGTCGCCACATCCCTACCTATAGTGGACATCTCTTTCCATCTTGCCCCTTCACACCCGACCAAGCCTATGATTGTAATTGACTCCTCCTTCCTCCACTGCCATGTCGCCCACCACGTCACTCCTGTTACCTACAGTGGCTACACCAATACCTTCTCCCACCGTGCTTGAGGCCCTCTCAAGACATATGCAGAGTCTCCCCCTTGAGCTCTCCCAGATCCTTATGGATCCCACTCTTCAGGCGGCCCTTGCACAAGTCCTCGCTACTGCTCAGCCTTCAAAACCACTGATAGGACCACTGGCTATGGAAGCCACCATGTTAATCTTTGAGGAATGGGAGAGGCAATAACAAGAGACCTCAAAGCCCTTTGAAGAGGAGGTCGATGAATACCATGAGCACCTGAAGTATGAACATCGCACTATTGACAGGGTGGCCTATGAAGAAGGAACTGGCTCCTTAGAGAGTGGAGATGAGGAAGATGACACCGGTGGTAGGGTCATTATGCAGACCTTCGACGATGACCTTGAAGAAGAAATGGCCTGACAGCTAAAAGATACTAAGGGGAAGGCAGAAAGGTCGCTCCTTGAAGAAGAAGGATAGTAGCAAGAAGATAAAACTGAGGGAGAGGCTCAAGCTGTCAAGGGCCTCGAAATCAAGCAATTGAAAGAACATGTGCACAAGATTGAACAAATTGAGGGAAAGGAAGGGGAGGAGATGGAAGAAAAAGAAAGTCCCCTGCAACAATTATCTACCAAGCCTCCTATTTAACACCTTGTGTTCATCCAGGATTCTGATGAGGAAGAAGGAGATGCTACCAAGGAGGAAGAAAGGGTCTTAGAAGATAAGAAAATTGAAGCCTTGGCTGAGAAGGGTGAGGGTGATCGTGAGTCACCTAAGGGAAAGTCTGCCATGCCTAAATGGTTAGAAAAACAACTCAAAAGAAAAAATCCTGTACTAAAGGACCTAAGGGCGAGACTAGAGGCTATCTTAGCCCAAGCTCAGATTACAACAAAGAAGGAGAAGAAGCCTAAGATTAGATCGAAGGTAACAATGGATTCTTCTGGGTCTCAAGCCATATAAATAGCAACGCTTGTGGTGGGCTAGGCTAGGGTGAGTTACAATGTCTCCACCATTGACTTGGGGACCGCCACCAGAGAACAAAAGGTAGGGAACCTTGAAGAATCAGTGGCTATGGTGGTGCATTTGATAAAGAAGGAAAAGATCTCAAAAGATTAGCTTAAAGCACAGGTGGCTACTATGATGGATTACATCCAGCAATGGTCTTCGGTGGATGACTTGCCTACAATGTCCATGGTTCCACCCCAACTACTATCCAAAGAACAGATTGATAAGATGGAAAGAAGGAAGAACTTGGAAAGGACTATAGAGAGTTGGTTCCGATAGGTCTTGTATGTCAAGAACATGGGAATTAGTTGGGTTGTTTGGACAACCAACAAGTTCTTGGATCTGCAACAATCTTTGGAAGGCACAAAGAAGCTATGCACTAACTTCCCTATGACTTACGACTCCACCTTTCCAAATATCGAGGCTATCCTTCAGTTGCCGAAAGCCACATGGGAAAAGGAGCTTGCGTTCAACAAGGACGATCACTGGTTGATGGATGTGTGGCAGTGAGAATTTGACAAAAGGAAGGAAAGTTTGGAGCAAATGATGAGTAAAGTGGAT